>JBBBDQ010001293.1:2912500-3292500 GCA_037127315.1 Ascarosepion bandense
CCGATGAGTCATCATTTGGCTTTTTGTTAAATTTTTTCCATTTTTATATCTGCCTATCCCACTTTCCGTATTTGATTCAGTTCTCACAATAATTATTTTCATTTTAAAATGTCAGTTTGTCCTTGATCTAAGAATTTGTAGTCAACTATCCCTTTATAATGAGAGAAATAAACAGGCACCACTTTCTACGGCATGCTACAGCGTTTATCGGCCACTTGTAGTGAAAATACTACCATCTGTTGGCGAATTTAAACAAAGAAACAGGAAAATTCATTCAGAAAAAAACCCTAAATATTTACGTAATATCTGTCCTTCTATACGACATTGAATGCTCGATAATTTCCTGACAGCTGAAGAATGAACTTGAGGCAAGAGAAATGAGGTTCTACAAAAAAATACTGAGGATATCTGAACATGTGAGGAACGACGATGTTTTAAAACAAATAGAAGCAAAAAAGACACTAATATTTAGCATAAAAATAGATAATTAATATTTCTCACTCACTTAATGAGGAAAGACGCTTAGAAAATTTGACACTAACAGAACATATTCAAGGTATTGCTTTTACAGATAGCATTCCTTGTTCCTGTATCTTTAACAAAGCCACACTGTTCTTGTCCTATCTCTGGACCAATTCTGTTGCACGCTCTGTTCATCAGAATCCGGATGATGAGATCAGTTTTAGTTATTTGGGCCATTAAGCTGATTGTTCGGTGAAGTTCACAATCCTTTGCACTTGGCTTCTTAGGTAGTTCAATGAAAATTGATCTGATTAGGTCCGGTATTTTGCCGTTGTTGTACATTTCACTTATTATTTATGTGAGTCTGTCCATGCCAAAGTTTTCTAAGGGCGTCAACATTTCTATTAGAATTCCATGGTGTTCTACTTCATTTCTGTTTAATTTGACCATTGCCGCTTCCACTTCGGTTTTTACTATTTCTGGTCCATCTGTATTTTTGTGTATTGTTGGTTGCTCACTTTTGTCGTGGAAGAGATCAGCAATATACACATATCATCTCTGAAGTGTTTTTCCTTTTTCTAGTATGAGTGTTGCAGGTCTTTTGTCCCATTAGTTCATTTATTTTTTATGCATATCACCATTATTTCTCGTGCTCAGTCTCTCTACGTCGACACATTTGTCACTGAGCTATCTTTCTTTAGGCTGTTTGCATTTACTTCTTACTTGCTTGTGTATTTCCTTCTATTCCGTTCCATATGTTAGCATTGTTTTTCTCTCTTTTGCATCAGGTCAAGAATATATTCAGTGATCCATTCATTCTTTTCCGACGTAAATTTGTCTTTGGGACAATGTCGTTCCCTGATGTCATTGAAGCCACTCTTACTGGCTTCCAATTTGAGCTTCTGTTTCTAATTTGTCCTTCATAAATTTGCATAAAACTGGTATATGGTCACTTCCGCAGTCAGAATACATTTAGTCGTTTTGAATATATATATATATATATATATATATATATATATATAATAAATTATATTTTAGAACATGTACAGAATGTTTTTATATATCCACTACAAATTGTACATTTGTTTCGGCATTGGAACTACAATGTCTCACCAGGCGGTGTGGATAGGAATGGAAAGCCTCTTTTTTTATATTTGGTCTGTTGTGTGTTGGATGTTGGAGGGGGTTAGTGATAAGGGAATAAGTCTTGTTGATTGACCATTAGAATTTTGAAGGAAGTGGTTTGTGTAGTGAATATGGTTGATTAATGAGTGTCTGTGAGTTTTGTAGACAGATTTAACATTAGCAGTTGGAATGTAAGTTTTTATTATTTTGCGACTAGACTATATCCTTTGGATATCTTAGAGGAGCAGGTAAGGCGTGGAATGCTTATTTTGTACAGAATATTTTTGTATTTAAGCAGAGTTTTTATAATTAATCTAATTTTGTGTATTTAATCTTAATTTTGGATTTAGGAAATCGATTTTTTCTGTTAAATTTTAAATTTTAATTAGATCAACGTTTGTGGTAAGATTTAATGTAAGAGGTAAAATCTAATGTTAAAAATTTAAGGTAATAGGTAAGTAGGTAATAGGTGCGTAATAAGTAGAATTTTATGTAGGAAGAAAGATTAAATATTTGTATTTAATGTAATAGGTGGAGTTTAATGTGTGTAATAAGGATAGTTTTTACAATTAATCTAATAATGTATATTAAACCTTACTTTAGAATTTAGTAAATCGATTTTTTCTATAGAATTTTTAATTGTTTTAAAAATTTAATAAAATAATTAGATCTCTGTTTGTGGTGTATGTAAGAGTGTTGTTAGTACAGTGGAGGTGTATCATTTCTAAGGGGTCCTAGCTCTGGTTTTTGTAGTATTTTTAGCATGATTGTAAGGTTAGTTCTTTAATGTGCTTGCAGTTTACTGTGGTTTCATGCCTCTGGTTTAAAAGCTTGTTGCTATTCATATATTTAATGATTTCAATTTTTCTTGAAGACAAAGGAAACATGGTTCCTTTATAGATTCAGTAGTTCTTGCTTGTTTAAGGATCTACCATTTAACTTTATGCGTTTTATTTTCGTCTTTTAACTTCCAAAAGTATTTGGAGAGAGACGTCATGTTTTGTTTTTCTTTGTTATTGAATGATGAGAGGTGATTGTAAAATCGCTTTTTAAATACGTTCATAGTATTTCCGATATATATTTTTTCTTTAGGATTCGCCATGGATGAAATCGAACACATATATATCAGGAATTTCGTTAAACATTTATTGGTCATGGGGCATTGTTTTGTGTTTCTGCAGTTACAGAGGTTGTTATTATGGGGCGGACTGGTATTAGTGTTGGAGTTATTTTTGTTGTGTGCGTTTAATATTTTGATGTTATGTACTTTAATTATTTTTTTCTAGATTATTGGAGCAGCTATAGGTTAGTTTTATTGTATTTTTATTGAAGATTTTGCTTGGAGGGTTATTTTTAGGAAAATGCTTATCTATTAGTTTAAGAAATTTATGACCCAGCCTGAAGTTAACTGATTGGTTAACTAATCAGTTAACTTCAAGCTGCTCCAATAATCTAGAAAAAATAATTAAAGTACATACTTCCTTAATTCCTAATAATTAAAGTACTTCTATTCCTGTGACACGGTTAAGTTTTAATTGTTGATTCTTCAATACAGACGCAATATAAAATCTTCTCATTTTTCTCCCTATCTGTTTTTTATGTCTGGACGACAAATTTGATTTTTCTTTTCTTTTTAATCCTTCCTTTTCTTTTCAAACTTCCTGTGTATGGATATATTTTTGGTCTCCTTCCGATATGTGAGTTTTTGTACCATATTTGAATTAATAAAATTATGTTTTTGATCGTTGCTGAAGAAGCTATTCAATGAATACAGAATTCGGAATTTTTTTAATATAATATGCATATTTGGCTCTTAAATAAATAATAATATTTACATCAAGCCCTACAACTGGATCATTTTTAAAACGAATAAAATTAATATTAATAGGATCTGGTTTTTGGAATTTCACTTGTATGCTCTTCCTTTTTTTGAATTATATATATATGCCCCGTAAAAAAGCAGTTTGTTACAGAAATAGCAACAAAATGTTGCTGCCCTATGCCCCATCTGGGTGTGATGGACGAATGTATGCACACACACACACACACACACACACACACACACACACACACACACACACACACACACACACATATATATATATATATATCCAAATGAATACGAACGTATATATATATATATATATATATATATATATATATATATATATATACTAATAGAACATGTGAAAAACTACATTTTTGCTGTTTTTCAGCATGCATAAACAACAACGCACACATCACGAAAGACACAAGAATTTGCCCTCCTTCATTAAAAAAATATTTATGGATTCGTTCATCACCAGATTTAGATCAGATGGTCCATCCTCGAGTCAAAATCACATAAAAAACTTGATGGTCTGAAGCGAGCTCTCCTTCGTGGACAGACAGATTTCAACCAGGAAACTTAGCGTGCCTCAGCCACTTTTTTCAGGCGTCTTAAGAGGGTAGTCAAGGCCAAATGGGGTCACATTGAGTAAGAATCTGGCAAATTGAAGAGCAATGCCGATAGAATTAAATGAGAAGAAGTATTTTTGAATTATCATTTTCCTTGAAGCGGTAAATTGACATTTTCTTGGTTGTATAACATATTTCCCACCCTGTAGCATATTTAAATTGCTTAAGTGATAATATATATTGGAAATAATCATCGGAAGCAGTTTGTTTTTCCGTATATTAAACCTGATTCTGTTATTGCTATTGTAAAAGAAAATACGGATGATAAAGAAAGAAAATATTTATGGGTGCAAAAACACACGGGTAAAAGAACATGAATACACCCCGGAGAAAAAAAAAACGACTGACAGGAAGAGAATTAGAACCGGAAATGATAAAAGCACAGCTAATGCAATAATACATCACACTTTATGATTAAATACTGAAGTGCACGACCAAAACCCCAGAAAATTTTGAACAGATTAGCTGAAATCGTTCCAAACAATCAATAATTTAGACAATAATATGGACGGCTCTACTATAAATGCAGACCAGTTATTCAGTCAGTTAAGTGCCATACTTGCTTGAGCGATCATGTCTCGAAAGTGACATGACTGACTGGGCAGAAAAAATGGCAGTAGATTGCCATTACTTTTGCAGTAGACTCGTTGCCAACCAAAAAACAAATCTGTCCTGCTATTTAACCCATAGCTGAGGTTAGCTGGAGAGAGAAGTACCTTTCCGTAGAGTATATGCGCGTGACGAATTCTACTGGAATTCGAACTCTGCTCTCCGATTTCTTTTTCTGAGCCATTATCCCTTGCATCACAACGCATATCCTTATAAACCGGTATATATATCAAATTTTAAATTGTGTAGCAGTCAGTTTTCAGTCAGCAACAGAAGATTCTGTTGTGCGGGAAATTCAGGGTGAAGAAATATATATATTTTCAATTCTAATGTGATACAAGAATTCTGGCCTAACGTAGGGTCCTGTTTATATGTAAAAGACTATTTTTCATACGTATTTATGTTACATTTTGTAAATTAAATTCCTCGTGACCTTGCTTCATTTTCATTTGTTTATACTTTTAAAATTTTTATTTACATTTGAAAAACTATGTTCTTTTAAAACTATGTTCTTGTAAAATATTATTTCAAAATTTAATTCCAATCTGTCTTTTACTCAAATATATATATATATATATATATATATATATATATATATATATATATATATATGAATAATCTACGTTTTATTTATCAGACAAACCCAATTCAGTGAATGTTGTTTTTGGAAATGATTTTTTCGCTGGGAGTGAATTTAATCAATCAAAAATAAACATTTTAGAAGGATTAAAAATAAAGATTTCTTTTACTTTCTAAAATTCAACATATTTGAATGACTGATAAAAACACGATAAAATTTTACGTATTAATTCTGTTTTGAGTCTCATTTTTTAATTTCAATAAATCTTTACCGAATTCCCTTAAGGTCGTTTTTCTTGATTTTCAAGAATAAGATTCTAGACTCAAAGTTATTGCATTATTGAATTGCTTGTGTCGGGAAATAAAATAATATAAATTTTTGGTATCAGCTGATTGTTATTTTGAGTTTTGTGCCGTTTTTATTTTCTCTCTTTTTAATTTTTCTTAAGAAATTAAAGCCTACAGAAGAATTTTGATTTATAGTCAAACACACAAGGGGGAGGTTTATACAGAACAATTATCTGTTTACATAGACAACGGCGTGAATTCCTCTTGTATCATTTTTGAAATCATTCATTGTAATTCATAAGAGACTTAGAGTACCGTATGCTACACGAAAACACACAGAGATGTATATACATATTTACGAATGGGAATTTATTATTTTTATGTCCATATTTAAATTAATAAGTCTCATGTATATATATATATATATATATATATATATATATATATATAAACACACACACACACACACACACACACATATATATATATATATATATATATAACGTAGAATATTTGGTATTTGTGTCAGTTTAACTCCAATATGGACAAACTCAAAAGAACTCAATGTTAAATTTTTTATTAAATTTAATAGAAAAATATAATCTTGAAAAAATTTATTGGATATTTTACAAATCCATGGGTAATAGATATCTCGCAGCCAAGCAGCCACTCCCCAGGGTTTGAGGAGAGGCTTCTTGGCTGTGAAGCGTCTATTACCCGTGGATTTGTAGAATATCCAAAAGATTTTTCAAGAATATATATATATATATATATATATATATATATATATATATATATATATATAAAGAGTATATATATATATATATATATATATATATACTCTTTAAATAAGCTAGTATTTACATTATTGAAATTGTTCGGACAATTGTCCTTATCTTTATTGCCATGTTTACGTCTTTGCGGTCGTTGCACGCTCCGACCTTCTTCATATGCTAGGGACCAATGACGTAACTCAAAAAGTTATGAGTTCAGTACTTGACTACAGTAGGGATGAACAAATAACCTAGAGAGTTGAATTAAAGAGAGGTAACTACATAAAACCGGGAAATAGCATCGCACGTGGAATGAGAATGACATACCGCAGTACTTCGCTTTATTTAAAAATTAATTTTTTCTCCGAACGAGGTAAAATGATATTAAAAATGAAAGAAAGAGGGAAGGAAAGAATAGAAAATAAGATTGGAAATCAAGAGAATGAAAAGATAGAGGAAAAAGAAAGCTACAGATTAAAAGGAAGTTATAACAAAAATAAGTAAGAAAATGTATAAAGGGAAGAGTCAGTGAAAATGGCTAAAAAAGAGAGGTTTTAAATTTACAGTAAAAATGGATTTCACACAGATATTTGCAAAGGTTATAATTTTGTGGCATAAATCTTTTGGCATTTTTAAAAGCAAATTATGAAATCCCATACGCAAACAGAAATATCCCCCATAAAATTTAAAATAAAGTATATTAAAAAAATAAGAAGATGTAAATTCATTAGATATAATATCATAAATTAGAAATACAAGGACAATATTATTAATAAAGTTAACAGGGGAAAAAAACTGATCTTAGTCAGCGCGTTTTGCTTGCTTTCATCAGAAGACGAAACGAGATAAAGGTAACGCCCTCTACAGTAAACAGCTGATTCAGGTAGATAGACATCAACGTTCCAGGAAGGCAGGCCATATAAATACAGGAAGTTTAGCCATATAGAAAAACCGAAAAGGCACCCGGAAGGCGGCGAGTTATCAGACTTTCAGCAACTACTGCAGCCAGCACGAAATGTTATGTCCTCTTTTCTTTAGTTGAAGGGATGGCTACGATATATATATATATATATATATATATATATATATATGTTAGGTGTAGTACAAACTAATGCATTGGCAGTTCACTGCTCGAAGTGGTTTACTTTACTAAGATTGCTCGATACTTATTATAATTTTATGATAAAAATATAGTTAACTCAAGTGCCCTTGTGTTTCGGCGCTATCTTATTAACTTCGTCGGGCTAACAAGATATTTCCGAAACACAACTGTTATTGTGTTCCAGTAAACTATGTTTGTATCATAAACCTATAATAAAAATATTACCATATATAGTTATCCGCAGACAGATATGTTTCGCTGTATCACAGCTTATCAGTACGGTTAGACTCCAATTGCTTTTAATCTAGGATTGAAACCCGACCGCAGTGGCGTCACTCGGCGGTTCTACCTCTGGGCCATGGTAGAAGAAGACAGACTTTTTAGCATGCATATTGTCATTATACACGCCCAATAGCCAGAGTGCTCTAATTCATTAGTGAATGAGCGATGCGTACATGCCAGAGTAGCTACTGTTTTTCAAAGTCTCCCATTCTTCCAGAGTGTGAGAGCGTAAATAATCATCCACAGACAGATCTGTTTCGCTGTATCACAGCTCATCAGTACGGTTAGACTCCGATTGCTTTTAACCCAGGATTGAATATATATATATATATATATATATTAATTCTTCTGCAGGCTTTAATTTCTTAAAAGAATGAAAAAAAAGAGGAAATAAAAACGACACTAAAATCAAAATAAGAATCAGCTGATACCAAAAGTTGATATTATTTTATTTCTCCACGTAATTAAATCAGCAATTGAGTCTAGAATCTGAACGTGGGCCTTTTACTTTGTTGTTTCCAATAGTCTATGCGTTTTGATTGGTTTCTTTGAATTTTTAGTTGTTAAGGAATTCTCCTGTCTTGCACAGAATGAAAGCACTTGCCATGAGCTTTGTGTGTCACATGATCAATTTGTCGTAGATATATTTGAATAAATTGAGACGTAGAATCCAACTGTCGTGATTAATGAATTCTTCCAGTGAATACCAAACTTCTTTGATGATGTGTGCTTTCTTGTTTGGTTTATTGGCTATAATAATGTTGAAGTGGTGATATTTTTCAATCTGAAATCCGAAGGCGAACTGGGATAGACAAAGTATTAAGGAACAAAAATTTAATTAGACACAAAGAAAATATTACTGAACTGAATGCTAGACAATCGCCTCACAGACGAAGAAGAGACGTGAAGCAAGAGAAATCTGGTTCTACAGAAGGATTTTTAGGATACAAATAATATGAGGAAGGTTTTAGAGAGAAAACAAAGACAAAAAGTAATCATATACTTAACATCAGGAAGAGACAGTCAAAATTTATGAGGCATGTAATGAAGCAAGAGGGATTAGAACATTTTACATACACAGGGCGGGATAAAGATAAGAGGAACATAAAGAAATACCACATAGCATACTGAGCTTAAGTGAATGGATTTTTTTTAAACATATCACCCCGAGCAAGGCGGTAACGCCACTAATGTGCAGGGAGCTACGTAAGAGTGAAAAGATAGGAAAAGAGAAAACCGGAAACCACATCCTAAACAGGAAATAAGGGATGAGCCTCTTCACCCGTTCAATAGACGTGGGTGGAGTGTGAACCGGGCAATAGTTTAGTCTATCTACTCCAATTGAAAAAAAAAAATAAAAGATTGGAAAAGAGTAAAAGATTGGAAAAGAGAAAGCTGGAAACCACATCCTAAACAGGAAACAAGGGATGAGCCTCTTCACCCGTTCAATAGACGTGGGTGGAGTGTGAACCGGGCAATAGTTTAGTCTATCTACTCCAATTGAAAAAAAATAAAAATAAAAGATTGGAAAAGAGTAAAAGATTGGAAAAGAGAAAGCCGGAAACCACATCCTAAACAGGAAACAAGGGATGAGCCTCGTTACTCGTTCAATAGACGTGGGTGGAGTGTAAATCGGGCGATAGTTTAGTCTATCTACTCCAATTAAAGATAGATGGTAGAAGAATATCTGGAAGAATTAAAAAGTAAAGTTACGGAGTACATGAAGATGTGGAGAGTCATAATCTTAAGAGAAAGAGCGCATAAAATATGAAGTATCCAAATGTATCAAAGGGGTTCGTAACGTTTTACAGATTTCTTGTGTATCTGTATCCGAGTTTTCGAGAATTTTCATATTTTTCAAACATATATAAGAAAAAAAAACCTTTATCAAAATTACACAAAAGTATCTGGAAATATTAGAGAGTAAATTTGTTCAATAAAATCTCCATTGGCTTCAAACACGGCCTTCATATGACTTTGAGAACTCTTTCATCTCTTCTAAGCGTTTCTTTTTGTTTTGTTTAGCTTGATGAACACTGCCACAATCCTTGCCTTCAGTTCATCTTTGAAGTTACAACAAATTTTGTTGTTCATTGTCTCAACTACGCCCCACAATGTGTTGTAGTCTGGAGAGTTTGGCGGTTAGATATAAGGGCTGTTGTGGTCGAAGAATTTGTCATACTGATATGATTAATTTCTTCTGCTTATGTGGCATGGTGCAGAGTCCTGTTGCTAGATATAGGGTCTTCCATCAGCTATATTCTTGAACCAGGATAGCACTACCTTCTCAAGGGACTTGATGCAGGCCTCCGTATCTTAATAAATTCGGCATTTCTTTTTCTATCAGAACGATCGGAGTAAGTTTTCTGAGCAGTCGTATCTTTATAATCACCATCATTAGACTCATCCATCTCTTTCCAATTTCTTTGCACTGTCCTTAGATTGAAACGCAATAGCTTGGAAATGTTCGTATTGGAACTTCCAGCGTCAATACCAAGCAGTACAGCATGTCGTTTCCAAATTTCTGACCGAGTGGATTGCTTTAACATCAGTGATCGTACGGGAACCGGTGTTTCAACGTGATATGGCTGTAAACACAGGAGGAAATATTGTTCTCAAGCACATATTAAAAATGATATGTTTAAATAATTGAAATTCGCGTAAAAAATATAACACACATATAGAGGTCACGGCAACCTGCCACACACACACACACACACACACACATATATATATATATATATATATATTAGTCATCAACATAGAAGCCTGTTTCATAGCTCATCAGTGTGGCTAGACACATCCATTTGCTTCTGGCCGGGATAGAAACTCGACCGATTTGGTGTCAGTCAGAGTCGCTACTCCGTAAGTCATAGGCGCATGGAATCAGAGAATGGAAATTTTAACGTGTTGTATATGAGAAGTGTATACACACGCCAGTCACCGAAAGAATTCAATTCATTCCTAAAGAGTAATGCGTATATCGCAGCAGTGGAAACTCTTTTTAAAATTTGATTCTCTAGAGAGTTCAATCTTAATAATACCATAATATATTAGTCATCCACATAGAAGCATGTTTCGCTGTATGACAGCTCATCAGTGTGGTTAGACACATCCACTTGCTTCTGGCCGTGATAGTTGGGTAGCAATCTTTCATTTAAACATATTTCCTTGAAAATAGACAGATGCTTAACGTTTCATTGAAAATACAAACGGTCACATGATGCCTGCAGCTCACAAAGTGCTATCAAGTGACATTTTTAAAGAACTCACTTTTTCAAAAAACAAACTAAAAAAAAACATTAAAGCTAAAAAAACACATTACAGTCAAACATGAGAACATAAAAACACCAGAAAAATAACATCTTTGAAAATGGCCTGTGAAGTAGCTGAAAGTGCCTGGAAAGTCGAAAATTATGGAACATTTTTACATTCCTTATCTTCAGTAAAAACGAAACAGGGAAAAATTAAATTAAAAGTGAATAAAATCCTCTTTGTCGGTCCTTTTTAACGAAGCATACACACACACGTATATTTAGTGTATCGAGGCAGCAGATAATTTTCTAAACATATACAGTTAAATATAAGAGACAATGAATGTCTATTATGTTTAATCATGAGCCGTTCTAAACATCGTATTTTGGCTTTAATTTCAGTTGAAAATTAAGACAAAAATTCTCCAACATTTCGATTCACAGGATCCATTTTTAGAGAGGTTACAGGGACGTTAAGATGATTTTAACTTGTGTTGACATAAAACTTTACTAAGCAACGATAATAGTAAACCAAATAGCAAACGCAGTTCGTAAATTTGTAACGCGGTTCTATGATGTCACACCGCGTGAGAGCACGAAATAACAACAGAGCCATATATTCAAATACAATGTAATGTCTTATGACCAAATTTAAACGTGACCTTATTAAGTGCGGGTTGTTTTGATTTAATGTAGATGGCCTCTAATATCTGAAGGTTCTTTTTACTGTGTGTATGAGTATTATAGTATTGCTGACTTATATATATATATATGTGTGTGTGTGTGTGTGTGTGTGTGTGTGTGTACATATTTTTGTGTGACCAGACAAATCAACTTATGACTGAGTCACATTAGGTGTTATGTACAAAAATATCAGATCGAGTATGAATGAATCCGTCATGAAAATGATTTGATTTGTAACCCTGTGTCATAAGCAATCTTGTCTCAACAGGCATGGCTATCTATATTGCTATCAATCATAACACCGCCAGACAAACAAATATCAAAAACAAATTTGTTTGACAGCTGTGTAATTTGAGCCTTTAAAATACGTTTCTAGTTTTAAGAGTCACTCTAGTGCCCATCAGTGGGGAGCGGCAACAGATGCTTAGTTATGATGCATAGATGCCTAACTTCGTAATCATATACACACCCGCCCTGCTTGTATATATATATATATATATATATATATATATATATATATATATATATGGTGACTGAAAAATAATTCCCAATTTTATGTACGAGTGGCCAGTCAAGAGAGCTGACTTAACACTCTATGACAAGTTTTCTATGTAAAACCGAAACTTTGGAAGAACTTGAAAGGGTTCCTGGTAAAATCAAGTGACACGATTTCTGGGTGGCTCAAGATGTTGGTAGTGAATTCTGCTGCCCGTATCGAATCTTAAATAAAGCCTTATCCTAAACGGTTTTCCTTTCATATCCATTTCTTGAAAAATTATAGGTAATGAATTATAATATTTTTAGAATGGTGTATTATTTTTCATTCACCTTGTATATATATATATATATATATATATATATATATATATATATATATATTATTATCATTATATATATAAATTATTATTATTATATATATATATACGTATATATATATATATATATAGATAGATAGATAGATAGATAGATAGATAGATAGATAGATAGATAAAAAATCTAAGCAAGAGCCAACAACAGGGTTTTCGTCTTGGGTTTTTTCTTTCTTACAAATGCTTGACTTTTTGTTCATGTACTTCGTTTGTTTCTTTTTTTACTTCCTCTTCTTTTCTCTCCGAGTTCGTCCTCGGTGGGTTGTACAACACGATTTAAATTATAGCTTAATTAATACTAGTTTCGGCAGAGTTAGTTCTGTTACTATTGGTATTGTTATTATATATATATATATATATATATATATATATATATATATATGTATATTCTAAACATATGCTGTTAAATATAACAGACATCGAAAGTCCATCATGCTTAATCATAAGCAGTTCTAAACATCGTATTTTGGCTTTTATTTTAGGTGAAAATAAAGACAAAATTTGTCCAACATTTGTATATGTTTTTATTCTGCTGTTTCCAAGCTCATTTGAGCCATCTTCAGAGTGGTTACAGGGATGTTAACATAGACATCCACCATCAAAAATGATTTTATCTTGTGTTGACATGATAGTGCTATTAAGATTATCAAACAACATATAAACAGTTTACATGAAATAAATAGTCAAAACTTGTCTATATTATATAATAAAACATGCAACATATATATATATATATATATATATATATATTCTAACATAAAACTTACAAAGTATGTATTAACTTCTATAACGTTTGATTTATATCTATCTATTGTCGCAATTCTTCTCAATTTTAGAACTTCCAAACAATGTTCAAAGATTTAAGGGCTGAGCCAGCCAAATATTAAAATGAGCAGCTAAAATTAGAATATTTTGATAACATTCCACAAGCAAAACTACTGTGATACGGTCTGTTTAACATATAGAGGGACACATCTGATAATATTTAAACAATCTGTAGTGATATAAGACGTGGTTCAATTCTTTAGAAATATCTCTTCCGAACCCATCGGTACTTAGAAGAAAACATGAATAAGAACACAGTTTGTTCCTTTGCATGTAGGTGTAGCAATGTCTTCAATGTAAAGACAAGGTTATCAGTAAAAAATTGGAAAACATTGTAAGACTGGAAATATATAATGAAGTATATCACAGATTATCTCATACGAAGTTCGAATTGACGTCAACACTTTTGCAATGAAGTCAAGATAATACAACACTAGAAGATAAGAACACTGAAAGAATCAGAACACATGCACTGACAAACTTCCCAATAGAACTAGCATAGAGAGGAATACCATCTGCGAATATTCACTTAAGAAAGAAAGAATATTCAAAATAAATTCTACTAGCTGATTTAGGACATTCATATAACTCCTCCATCTGAGTTGCGACACATAGTTACAAACGTTATGTTTAGAAATTTGAGCATTAGATTTTCAAGATTAAGTAGACTAAAACATAGGATAACATACTGTGTTGCATGCCATTTGGGATTTCAAACCTTTGAAAATTGCAGAAAATACACTTATCCTGATTCAATGAGAAAAATGAATAAACGTCACAAAGAGAAATACGACTGGTAAGTAATAACAGACATGAGTTGTCTCCCTTATGTTTGGAAAGTGGAATGGGAGTAATAACCCTCGTAGATCGGCAAAAGTATTCAAGATTCCGCATAACGTATATGAAAGCACGCATCTGACGAAAACTAGAGAATGCAACAACTGAAACGTTGTGTGTATACGAGGATCGTTCATATAGTTCTAGGCTTCATCCAGACAGAGAAGACATAGCCGAACATTTTTGTGGCAACACATTAAAATTTCATTTAAAACTACAAAAACACAAATTCAGATTTCTGTCTTAATTTCTGCGTTGTTGAGATCGATACAAATATGAAATGTGTAAATCAAAGAATGAACAAAACAGAAATCTGAGCAGTCATAAAAATTTGAAAAATAAAGATATGACACCCAAGAAGATCGATGAGAACATGGTACAAGCACTTGCTGAGGACTCTTCCTCTTATACAACTGTAAAGAAGTCGAGGACAACACAGAAGATGACCCTTGGTCAGATCGTTCAAAATCTGCAACCACATTATGAACAGGTTGACAGTATTTACCATATGGCTTTGGATTTACAGAAGACTTAATTTCCAATAGATAGCAAAGTTCATAAGCATTGGTTCTAGTTTGGTTCATAGTGTTTTAAATGAGATCTTGTGAGCAAGCCGTGTGAAAGATGGGTCCCAAAATTGCGGGCACTAGAGCAGAGTCGAAAAAGCATTGTCTTTTCCAGGACATATCTGAGTCGCTTCCAGTCTGACTCTGAGAATTTCCACCGCAGATTACTAACGCTACATAAAACCAGAACTCATCACTTCGAACCTGAATAAAAGATTCAAAGCAGACAGTGCAAACTTTGCTAGTTCTTCACCCTGAAGATGTTTAAGCAGGCAGCATCTGTTGACACGATGGTGGCTTCTGTTTTATGGGATTCTGAAAGATAATCATGGTAGACTAATGGGAAAAAAGAAAAAATATTATGCATCAGAATGAGATAACTGAAAGAAGCAATCAAGTCGAAAAGCAGGGGTGAATCTGAGGGAAGGTGTAGTTTTGCTCCAGGATAAATGTGCCCGTTCTCACTGCTCAGGTTGCTGTAGCCAACTGTGGCTTAAATTGCTACTCCATCCCCCTTACAAGACGTAGCCCCATCTGGCTTATTTCTGTTTCCTAAAGTCAGATCCCACCATTTTATGAACATTAATGAGATCATACGTGCCTTGGAAGAGATTTGGAGGAACAGGATGCCACATCATTTCGTGATGAGACTGCAACGTTTCGATGGACTAAGTGCATTGATAATAAAAAATAGTGAAAATCTGTTTTTTTTCTTCAAATACTTCTTGGTAAGGTTTAGAAATTTTTGAACGAACCTCGTAGCAACCGAAATGAGGATAATTGTAGAAATAGTAAATGTGTGTTGTGGTGCGGTAAAATTGTAGAGCCGAGGTCGTGTTCCAGTTAAATTCGTCGCATTCACTTACGCGGAAATACCATTCGGAATGGTATTAATACATCCCATCTCCCTCTAGCTATAGGTTAAATAGCAGAACAGATTCGGTTCTATAGCCTTGTTTGTCATTTCAGTTTACCGCAGAAAGTAATGGCAATCTACTGCTGGAAAATCTTCTGCCCCGTCAATCATGTCTCGAAAGAGCACTTAACTGACTGACTGAGTAGAAATATAAAGTCATATATTAATCATTTATATCGAGATTTACATATGTTTTTAAATGCTTTAGAGCTTTTCGAAGTGTTTCTTAATCAGAAAGGTCTGATTCGTTGACCTTTGAAAATGCTTAAAGTAATGAATGACTGCGTTAAGATCCTTCTGTATATATATATATATATATATATATATATATAAATGCATTTAAATTGCAATCAAAAAGAAAGGAAAAGGTTGATACAAGTAAAAAATGTGCATCTTCGTTCGATCTTTATTTTCGATATAATTCCAATGCGTACATTAATGATAGAGTGACATATATATTTTAAGATGTACACCAAAGAATACAGCAAGAAACAATTGCGAAAATCGATAGCTTCATTGAAAATATATGTACTCTCTTTTATTTTGAGATCTCCATACTGAAAGTAATAGTAACCCTGTTCACTTGAGTGCAAAATTTGATCTCAACTTGAATATAGGTTCAATTACTTGCAGGTTGAGTTCAATGGTACGTAAGTTATCTAGTTATCCGTGGTAAGGAGTGTTGTTATCTTGCTTATTATCCAATAAAATACAAACTCGTCCAACCATGAGTTGATTAGTCACACATATATGTATATATATCTCACTCAGCCATTATTTCTTTATCTGTCTGTCTCTGTCTCTGTATTTCTCTCTCTCTCTCTCTCTCTCTCTCTCTCTCTCTATATATATATATATATATATATATATATATTGTATATATATGAAGTGGACATAAGTTATCACTGACAGACGTATTAAAGGCAATTTTTAGTCCTGACAATTGCGTTTAACATGAAACAAACTGTCGTCTCTGGGTGTTAAATTCAATGTCTATTGTTACATTTACCATAAATATAAATATATAAATCATATTGTATTTAATTTTTCCATTTTTCTTACTTGTTTTCATCTTGCAGGAGATAAGGAATATAAAAATGTTATATAATTTTCAACTTTTTAAGGGCTTTCACCTAAATACGGAAGCATACTGTAAGATTTCAATAAAAAATTAATAAAATCTTCCTTGTCGGTCTTTTTATATATATATATATATATATATATATATATATATATATATAGGAAAGAATATTAAAACGTTTTGAGTTTGAAAATATGTTTTTTTGACAGTATTTGTTTATTTCTACTATTCTACTATTCTACTATATATATATATATATATATATATATATATATATATATATATATATATATATATATATAATGAACTTAATCACAGTAAGGCAACACTAATAATAACAGACTGAACTTCCAAAAATAGTGCTAACTTAACAGTAATTTAAACCGTCTTGTAACCCGGCGAGAACTACCTCGTGGGTTAAATAATGGGGGAGAATAAAAAGAAACAAACAGCGCACAAAAACAATACGTCTGTGCCCGTTGGAAAGAAAAAATCCAAGACGAAACCTTAACAATAAAGTGCTCGATACGAAAGTAAGAAAGTACGAAAGTAGAGCGAGAATACAAGAAATCTAGAAGTGAGCCACCACCTACCGCGGTTTCACACAACGGTTCTTCAGTGTAAGAGCCTCTTACCCTGAAGAACCATTGTGTGAATCCGCGGTAGGTGGTGACTCTTCTAGATTTCTTGTATTCATATATATATATATATATATATATATATATATATATATATATATATATATGTTTAAGTTAGGTACCTCCACCCTTTTTCGATATCCAACATTTCATTGAATTTTAAAAGATAAGAACATTTTACTTTTAGTTTAATTGAAAGCTAAATGATTAAATTTACTATTTCCGGTGAGAAAAATACTCTGGTGTATTTCAAAAAGAAATTATATTCATTGGAATGTAAAAAATTGCAATTTTAACAGTTTTTCAATTTTTCGGCCATTTTTTGTGTGATCGATACATTTGTCAGCAAAATTAATTATCGGTTATAAAAATGTTACAAAAATAAAAGATACCTTTGTGACGCATTATTATTAGAAGATTAGCAAATTTAAAGGGAAATTAATTTGATTTTAAACAAATATAACTTTTTTATATCATGAAATTTAGAATAAAAGTATTTCTTAATCAGAACGGTCTGAAACGTTGACTTTTTAAGTAAGCAATGACAGCTCCTGTTATCAATCAAGTTTACACAACTGGAAGTATGGTGACAAAAAAAAAAAAATGACATAACCTAACTTAACGTTTCGTAAAGGGAACAGCCCTTAAATCACGTAACCTTTCAATCTAAATTAAAAATGGGGTAGTTTTAATGCATTACTTTTTAATATTTAGATCAGATTTTCGGAAAAATGGTCTCGTTAAAAATATTAAAAGACTTACATTATCTAAGAAGTCCTGCACAGTTACATAATAAAAAATGTATAGTTATTGAATATCTAGAATTTTCATGCAGTTAATTGGAACGTCGGGTAACAGATGTAAAAAACATCCATATTTTTACCAAGATTTTTTAAAAGTCATAATTGCATAAATAATTTCAATTATTAAATTTTTTAAGTTTTAATAGTTTCATTAAGATCAGACATTTGATTTTTGCAAGAATTTTCAAACTAATGTTTCTTTCAACATAAAAAACAACAAAAAAATGAAAATAAAAACAAAAATAAAAAACGACTCGCATAATATTACGTTTGCCATAATAATAATAATCTTTAATAAACATCCGGTGAATCACTGACGAACAAAAAAGATTTTGACGGAAATTTCTAACGTTTTAGAAAGGATTAAAAAAAAATTAAAATAATGACAACAAAATTTCATCTTGTCTAACAGCATTAACATTTTGATCGTAAAATCTTGTTTTTAATCAAATTGAGCTTTTTTAATATCATATATGGCAGTGAGACATGGACCACATACGCCAGGCAAGGCGTCTGAAAATTTTCCACGTAAAAATTATCCGACGTATATTGGGAATCTCATGGTAAGGCAAGGGACCCAACACTGAGGTCCTGTCTCGAGATGGTCTGCCTACCATGTTCACACTCCTTAAACAGCACAGATTCCGCTGGCTAGGCCATGTCCATTGCATGCCAGACGGGTGCATTCCAAAAGATCTCCTGTATGGAAAGCTGGCCCTGGAAGAAGACCCACTGGGCTGCCCCAACTGCTGTATCGTGACATCATAAAACGGAATAGGAAAGCTGTGGGCATCAACATGGAATCATGGGAGAACGTAGCAGTTCAAATGGAGAGGAACCATAGACCAACAGCTTACATCAAGGGAGGAGCAACTAACACAAATCGCCATGAAGAGGCAGGTTTGCAGAAAGCAAAATGACAGCTCCGATAGACCAGACACAAAACATAAATGCAGCCTCTGCAAAAAATTCCTGCATCGGTTTCAACAGTCACAGACGCAGACAACTAAGATGCTACATATGGTTAAACCTGAACGAAGGAGGCCTACTAATATCATGCTATGCTATTTTTGGGCAATTGCGTGGAGGTACTTAGTTTAAGATATGCCGTATTTATGGATTAAAGTGCTCACTATCTGTGTATTTTTGGCAGATTTATGGCGATGAATGGCGATGAATTACATCATTATATGCAAAACTTTCTTATATAAAAGGGTGAGCAAAGTTTATTAAAAGTTTAAAGGAAACTGATGAATTCTTAAATTAAATTTCAAAAAGTTATTAAATTCTTTTTCAGTTTTTTATAATTTAAAATTCTATATTTAATCTGATTGAACAAAAGAAATATTTTATATATCAATTTTAAATGTTTGATTGTTTTACCTGAACGATGTCAATTTAGGCCATTGGGTATCATGTCTCTTTGAGACATCCACTCTTTTGTTGTTCTCATATTGTTCTCTCATATCTCATAACTTGTATTTTTCAGTATATTTTTCACATTCTTTTTGCTAACTTTCACTAAAACCGTTAAGAAGGTTACCCAAGAACAATTCAAACAGTTCTTAAACAAAAGCGGGTGCAAAACAGGTATTAAAATAGTATACTTTTAAAGTGAGAGTTTAATATATATATATATATATATATATATATATATATATAAAGAAGCGACTGATTAACGCCTTTCCGAAGGGTATTTGCGCGTAAATGAATGCAATATATATATATATATATATATATTACATTCACTCCCTCCAGTTATGGGTTGAATAGCAAAACAGAATCTGTAGCCGTGTCTGGCGCAAAACGTAATGACATCCTTCTGCAAGAAAATTTTCTGCCCAGTCAGTCATGTCTCTTTCGAAATTATAAACTCTTAAGCGTGTATCATATATATGGCAAGATACTTTTTAACAACATTCTTTAGAGCGACTACTGGCCACTGGCGTGTGTTTACATTGTATATAACACGATAAAGTCCACCTTCTTTTACCGATGGCTCAGAGGTAGAATCCTTTACTCCCATCAATTCGGCCAGCTTTCAATCCTGGCTAGAACCGATCGGATGTCTAACCGTACTGATGAGCTGTGATACAGCGAAACAGATCTGTCTGCGGATGACTATATATATATATATATATATATAGATATAGATATAGAGCAAAATGAATAAAAAAGAAAACAGGAAAAATATTTCTCAACATGTGTTCCCAAGAGCACTAATGCGTCGTGAATTGTAAACAGGTACACTCTGACAGTAGAATATTAATTAATTATTCTTATATATATATATATATATATATATATATATATATATACTTTTAAAAGCTACAGACACTAAACACATGACTTCCATGTCGAAATCAAGTCTTTGTCATTTGATGTTTTAAACTAGGGGCTAAATTTCTCAATCTTTAGGGAGTTGATAATCATTTCACTCAGTTATTATCGGCCTTTCTAAAAATTTTCATTAATCTCTGTAAATTAAAACTGTATTGCTAATTTTCTTTGGGAATTCGAAACCTAAGTTATATATTTTCAAATTTTATGAATAATTTTATTTTTTAAAATTTAAATTTTGCTGCAGTGTTTTAATTATTTTTCATATGGGACCTGAAATAAACAAAAGTAAGATGTCAAGAAACATTGCTTTAAAATATGAAATAAACATTACGAATTTATTAAAATAATTCAATCCATGAAACGTTTCAATGAGGTACACGAAAAAAAAACATGATGTTCTCGTTATTCTTGTGAAACTCTACTTCAAATCCTGTAGAAATCTTAAATGTATCCATAAAAAAGGAACTACAAAAAACAAAGAAGGCAAGAATGAACTAACGAGATTTGCTGAAAGAAATGCAAAACAGGAAATGAGAGAAATGATAAAATAGCAATAATATAGAGCCAGATAAGAAACGATAATCTAAGAAACGATAACATAGATAATAAGAAACGATAATTTAAGAAACGATAATATAGATAATAAGAAACGATAATTTAAAAATGTACTTGAAGAGAAAAAAATAAACGTGTAAAAGAGCACATATTCATATTGCTGTTAAGAAAAAGGAAAGTGAATAATCAGTGTGTTCAGGGAATAATATTTTGCTAGTAGATTCAAATACGACTAGCAATATAAGATATATTGACGGTTATTTTTGACTTATACAAAGTTAAAACTTTGTAAACCTCAGTCACTTTTTTTTCTTTCTTTCTTTTTTTAATTGGAGTAGATAGTTCCTACTATCGCCCGGTCTCACACTCCACCCACTTCTTTTGAATGAGTTTAGAGGTGATCGCCTTGTTTCTTGTTTAGGAAGGGGTTCCCGGTTCATCCCCTTTCTCCGGTCTTAGTTTTAGTTCAGCTGGAAGCTCTTTGCCGTTACGGAGTATGGTGGCAACGTCTTTACATTCTGAGGGTACCGGGTTGGCAGTTTCCTGGTTGCTGCTTCCGACTGGTAGTTATGAGCCCGAACTCTTGCGTAGCGTCTTGAGAGGCTGCTCTGATCAACAGTTGAATAATACCAGGGTTCTTGTAGTGCCATATCGCGCATGGACGGGCGTCCCTGCATGAACGTTCAGTGGGCAACCCCGTGGCCACATTATGTTGTAGGCCGCGCCAGTCTCCATCCTTCATAAGTTGCAAATGATTGACCGACTGATTCTATTCTAAGACCTCTCCTTAACTGAATCACTATGGAAAAAAGCAAACATAATAGCAAAACTAAATCAGCTCATTTGAAAACACCCAAAGCTGTCTGCATCTCTTTCACTAACATACGCGGCATCCGCACCAACTTCCCCAGCGTCGATTCTTTCCTCCATAACAACTCACCTGATATATTAGCCCTATGTGAAACTAATCTTAACCCTTCTATCCCCTCATCTGAGTTCTACGTTCCTGGCTACCTTCCCCTCTTCAGGAAGGACTCCAATGTTCATATGCATGGGCTTGGTGTCTATGTCAGCGAACACCTTCCCTTAGCTAGAGTGTCATCTTTGAATCCCCAGATCATTCTTTCATGTGCTTCCGCCTCTCACTTCTCAGCTCGATTAGCTATCTCTTCTTTCACTACCGCTCTCCTTCCACCCCTCACTGTTCGTTACTTGACATCATTTCTGACAATATTGACAAAGCAATTTCTTCCCATCCCTCTACCTATGTATTCGTGTTTGGTGAATTTAACGCTCACTACACCAAGTGGCTGAAGAACGCTGTCACTGACCCTGCTGGTGTCCACACCACGAACTTTTCAATCACCCAATCCCTTACACAAGTAGTGGACTTCCCCACGTGTTTCTCCGACAACCCTAACGGAAGGGACTCGCTTCTAGACCTCTGCTTCACTTCCATCCCAGACTCTTGCACTACCAGACAACTCTGCCCACTCGGAAACTCTGACCACACTGTAGTGTCCGTCAATATTTCACTCCACTTCCGCCCTACCCATGAAACCCAGACAAGTAGAATATCCTACTGCTATCAAAGAGCAGACTGGGATTCGTTCCGAGACTTCCTCTGTGACATCCCTTGGAACAACGTCTTTAGACTTCCCATCGAAGAATGTGCATCTGAGGTCTCCTCCTGGGTTAAGGCTGGCATCGATGCCTTCATTCCTGCTAGGAAATTCCAGCTTAAATCTCATTCGTCTCCATGGTTCTCACCCGCTTTCTCGGCTGCCATTGCCCACCGGAATCATTTCTTCCGACTCTATCGTAACTACGCGTCGGACCAAAACAGGCGCCTTTTCACTTCAGCACGTAATAAGTGTAAAAGGATACTAAAGACTACTGGCGACTCTGTAAAAGAGTACTTATCAAGAGCAAGTCCACAATACCCCCTCTAATCAACAAATTTGAGGTCCTCACCTCCCCAGCAGATAAGGCTGAGTGCTTTGCCCGCAGATTCTCGAACAATTCGAGTCTGGACTCGTCTGGAGTTTTGACACCCGACTTCTTAACTAGAACCGAGGCACAACTGAATGATGTCCACATTACACCTTCGCTTGTCTCTAAGATAATCTTAAAACTTGACCCTCACAAAGCGAGCAGTGGTGACGGAATCCCAACCATAGTCTTAAAGAAATGTGCCCCTGAAATCTCCTCTGTCCTTTCTAAGCTCTACAACCTCTGCCTATCTGCTTCCTGCTTTCCTGCCTGTTGGAAATCTTCCTCTGTAGTTCCTATATTTAAAAACACTGGAGAACCATCTGACCCTGCAAATTACCGCCCTATCAGCCTTCTTCCGAT
This sequence comes from Ascarosepion bandense, assembly GCA_037127315.1. NCBI lineage: Eukaryota > Metazoa > Mollusca > Cephalopoda > Sepiida > Sepiidae > Ascarosepion > Ascarosepion bandense. Next base: position 2,935,904 of record JBBBDQ010001293.1, read on the forward strand.
CTTTGGCAAAGTGTTCGAAGCCATTATCAACGCCGAGGTGGTTCAGCATCTCACAGCACACAGGCTCCTCTCGGCCAAGCAATATGGTTTCCGCTTCACCAGGTCTACTGCTGATATGCTAACGACCATAACCGAGTACATATACCAGGCACTCGACAGGAATGGCGAAGCCCGAACCGTTGCATTGGATATATTTAAGGCATTCGACAGAGTTTGGCATGCTGGCCTTCTATGTAAACAGCGGTGCTATGGTATAACTGGACATTTGTTTCAGCTAATCCAGTCATTCCTCTCTAACCGCACAATGAAGGTGGTATTAAACGGACATGCCTCTCAGAACTACCATACAAACGCAGGTGTCTCCCAAGGCTCCATCTTAGGTCCTACACTCTTCCTGATATACATTAATGATCTCCCTGATTCCATAAGAACCCAAACAGGTTTGTACGCCGATAACGCCACAGTTTACTCTCGCCTCCTACAAAAATCTGGTGTAGGCGTCAAAGCTAACCTCGCAGCCGAGATTGAAAAAGACCTCCAATCCATATTGGACTGTGGTAAGAAATGGCTAGTAAATTTTAATGCTTCTAAAACGAAGCTACTCTCAATTAACCATCATCGACAATCTCACCTACCTCCCATTAGCATGGTCTAGGCTGGCCTCCCAGAGAGTAAAACACTGCGCCTCCTTGGTCTCACACTATCAGCGGACCTCAAATGGAATGACTATATCGAATCCATTGCTAAATCTGCTGCTATGAAAGTCGGTTCTCTGTGTAGGGCCCGGAAGTTTTTTCCGTCTGAATCTATCCTGCACATTTATAAATCTACCATCCGCCCGTGCATTGAATACTGCTGCCATATCTGGTGCCCCTGCTGTTCTCCTCGGGCTTCTCGATAAGGTTCAGAGGAGGGTCTGTAATGTGATAGATACCAACTTGGCAGACCGCCTGCAGTCTCTCTCCCACCGGCGCGACGTGGCTTCCCTGTGTCTCTTCTATAAATACTTTCACGGCTTCTGCTCCGATGAACTTAGATCACTAGTGCCCCCTAAATACGAATTTGAACGAGATACTAGATTAGCAACTAGATCCCACCCTTTTACAGTGAAACCGATAAAATGCAGCCGTAACTTCTACTCCAACAGTTTCTTTCCTCGCACTTCCCGACTGTGGAATTCTCTTCCAAACGATTGCTTCCCCGACGGCTACAATCTCCAGGAGTTTAAATATAAGGTCAATAGACACTTCCTAACACTCTAACCTGCTCCCATTCTATCAAACACTCTTCCCATCTGCCCCAACCCTCATCTCGCTATCCTTACTCATCTGTCACCTTAATCCTGACATTCCCTATGTCTAACCACTCCTTCTCTTTACCTTCCCCTATGTAGCCCCATGCTCAATAGTGGCAGTGGAATGCCTTGCTTGGGGTGAGATGATTAAAAAAAATATTGCTTCGTTTAGCCGATAAAAAGAACAAAATAATCGACTACGCGATAACCAGTTTTAAGATCTATTCAGATAATCGATATTAGTATGAATATGAGTAATAATTAAGGATATTATTATCTTCTATGTATATGTTATAGTGGATTGCTTATCTATTCTTTTTCTAGTTGTAGTGGGATTCCGTTCTAGTAAAGGGTAATTGTATATTGTTGCAGGTTAACGGAATTTAGCCTTGTTGTAGATAGTCCACTATAAGTCATGAAATGATTATAAAATCAAGAAAAGCAATTGGAGTTGAAAATAACATTTTTATATATACACATATCAATTAATGTTTTTTACAATTAAAGTAATACTTGAATATAGGTCCAACGGAGGTTAAAATGTCCACGGTAAATAATAAGCTGAAAGGGATTTAAGGCTTAGGAATGTGGGGAGCGTGTAAGTGAGGAATGTCTTTGATGTAGTCGCTCCTTAGGTTAGTAAGTAGTTTTGAGACAGGGGAGAAGGAAAGAGGCAAGCGTAGTAGCCACTTGACTTGATTACACTCTTATCCTCATGTTCTGCCTGCTGGGGTCTATCTGTATATGCTTTTTATATCTTCTTTTTGGATCACAGCAGCTCGTTTGGGATTTCACACTTGTATTTGATTCTGGGCTTCCCATTGGCTGATAAATAAAATTCGCGTAGGCTCGCGAAATGGAAATTTAATATTTGATTAATTTTTATTTTTCAACTGGAACATCTGCGCGAACCCGGATGCACACCGATGACTTTTGGTCATTTTCCTTTTTGTCGTGAGGGAGCAAATATCCGGTCCATCGTTTTTGCTCGGTCTGTATCACCACAACGTGAACACTACTATTACTATTATTAATAATGATACTGATACTACTACTACTAATAAAAATTAGTGAACCCAGGGATGTTTCCAAACGTGATGCTAATGTTCAATCATCAAAATCAAACAACAAAAACGAAGAAAGGAAGAATATGAGAAAGTTATTCATGCAAATTATTTTGCAAAGTTACAGTAGAATATTGTCGTGGTCATTGGCTTTATCTTGTATTCAACAATTTAATTTCTTTTTTTACTGATCGCTTTCTTTATGGCGACGGTGTTGATGAGTAAATTTGCCGTCAATATGCAGGTTCAAGATTAGAAGATTCCAGTGTCACCAAATGTAATCCCGATATCCATTCCCTATCGCCTTTCGGCTTTGAAAGTCTTGGTCAGAGGTGAGAGAAAATCAGTGTAGAAGAAAGTGCCAATGAAATTATGAAGCGAAAAACAAACAAACAAACAAACAAACAAACAAACCTTTACCTAAAAGTTTTCAATGATGTACAAAATATCTGTTGTTAAAAGTATAAGATAGCATAAAATATATTCAGATTTCTTCATTAAATAAGCCGTGGAGCAATAGCGATAAAGAAAATCAACCAACCAACTCAACCATTAGAAATTAAAACTCTAATTAAAAATTTGAATCCCGAATTAACAACCAGTATATATTTAATAAATATTGACAACCTGCGGTACAGAGGTAGATGAGGAGTCTAGAGCAACGGTTACTCCTTTATTGATTATTCTACTCTTAGATCATTTCGTGAGTCAATAATAGATTTTATAATCTACATACACCGTCGTTATCGGCTTTATTTTGTATCCAAGAATTTATTTTATTTTATTTTATTTTATTTGCTTTCTTCTTTCTTGCTGATCGCTTTCTTTATGATGACGGCATTGATGACTAAATTTGCCACCAACGTGCAGATTTAGGACCAGAGGATTCCAGTGTCACCAAAACTTTCTCCCGCTATCCATTCCATATCGCCTTTTGTCTTTGAAAGTGTCGGTCGGAGGTGAAAAAAAAATTAGTGTAGAAGAAAGTGCCGATGGTGTGAATTTGTTTAAGGTGCAATATAACAAATATTTATAAAGAAACAACATATGGAGTTGCAAAATATTGCTTCGTGCAGCACTGCACATATCTGTAAAATCCTAACCACCTAAAAGTAACATCCCAAATGTGAATAGATAACTCTCCTACTACGCCCCTTTTTACCCATAAACCTCGATAAGAACTTGGTAATTAAGTACTTAAGATCTGACAAGAAGATACAACGCTTGATAATAATTATTATGATAACTAGAAAGAGGAGTAAAATGCCTCAATTTTCAACCAAGGCAATACACAATTATATAACAATAATTACCATAAAATAATAATTACCATTAATAAAACAATAATAATAACAATAACGATTCATATAACAATATCGACATAATCTCAGCTTTTAGAAAGAGATAATTATTAAAATAAGAAAGAATAACTACAGTGAACATAACCGTTATCGAGAGTGAAAATACAAAAAATGAGCTCGACCGCTTTCAAAATTAGATGCACACTTAAGATGAAACAGGGGAGATAATTCAGTATTTAAAATGATATAATGGGTAATTCAGTATTCGCCATTTGAAAGGCAAAAATTAAATTTAATTAATAAGAATAGGAAAACAACGCAGAAACTTTATCCCGTACTGGATCGAACCCAAAATCTAATAATTTCGAGCTAGTCATGTGGCCAATCATCCCAGACAAACAAGCAATTAAGAAAACAAACAAACAGCCAAATTCAACTGAATGCACTATCACTGGTTTAAGGCGGAGGTAATAATAATAATAATAATAATAATAGGGGATAAAACTTGCCTATTAATTGATATGGCTTGTCCAACGGATTGTGACGTGGCTTGTGCAAGGGATTGTGATATGGCAACCAAGGAATTCGAAAAAATGCCGAAATTATAGAGACCTGGAATGTAGTAGACGAAATGTGGAGATTGGGAGTCGTGCCAGTGATGGTGGGTGCGCTTGGGATGGTGAAAAGTGGAGCAAAGCGGCATATTGAAGGACATTCTGGTAACCACAGCTCGGGAGATGTACCAGGGGTTGTCTTGTTGGGTGAAACCCGCAAGCTGGGGAGAACTTTGTCCAAGCGGCGTTGGGGATGTTATGGAAGATAGCAAAAAGATAAAATGAAGCCATAACAACACACCACGTTCTGCCTTAAGTCTTTCCGCAGACATTAGGAGAAATCGATTTATGATGAAAAACTACACAATAATAATAATAATAATAATAATAATAATAATGCTGGAACTGACATACAAGACAACAACTATTGGCTTACTAACATACATAGAAACAACAAAGGATTGGATGATACAATTAGTAAGGCAACATGAAGAAAGAAAGAAAAAATACTCAATAATAAAAGAAGGCAGTAAATTCAAACAAGATTTACAGTTAGTAGATTCTGTAGAAAAGCAGAACGGAAGCCAAGAGCCGACTATTGCGGCAAAGAATATGAAAATGAAAGCCAAAGATAAAGCTCTTGGACAGTTGAAACAGCGCTGGCAAGACAAACCTCTGCATGGCCAATATCCAGTACGTGCCAATAAATCCAATGTTGACAAAGTTAATACTCATCGATGGTTACGTGCATCTGGATTAAAGTCCGAAACTGAAGGATTTATTCTTGCAGCACAAGACCAAAGTCTTTTAACGAGAAACTTCCAGGCAAATATTATGCATAACAATATGGATCCAAAATGCAGGTTTTGTGATAAACACCAAGAAACAATAGACCACCTAATCTCAGGCTGTTCTGTGCTTGCCCCAAATGAATATAAAAATCGCCACGATAGAGTTGGACAATATTTACATTGGACAATATGCAAGCATTATGGAAAAGCTGTAGGCAAACACTGGTATGAACATCACCCAGCACCGGTTACAGAAATAGAAGATGTAACCATTCTATGGGATTACACCATCTACACAGACAGAAAAATTGAAGCAAACAGGCCAGACATTATTGTTAAAAACCAGAAGGAGAAAACTTGTCTATTAATTGATATGGCTTGTCCAGCGGATTGTAACATAGCAATCAAGGAATTTGAAAAACTGTCAAAATATAAAGACCTGGAAATTGAAATAGGAAAAATGTGGAAATTGAAAACAAGAGTTGTGCCAGTGATAGTAGGTGCACTTGGAATGATAAAAAATGGAACAAAACAACACATTGAAAGAATCCCTGGAAACCCCAGCTTAAGAGACATACAAAAAATTGTCTTATTAAGTACAGCCCACACACTAAGGAAAACTTTATCTATGTAATGCTGGAGTTGATAGGGAAGATAGAAAAACATGAAATGGAGCCATAACAACACGCCACTACCTGCCTTAGGTCTCCCCGCAGACTTGGTTGGTAGTGAGACACAAGCAGAAATCGAAATATGATGAAAAATGACATAATAATAATAATAATAATAAATTGAAATAGAAAAAATGTGGAAATTGAAATCAAGAATCGTGCCAGTGATAGTAGGTGCACTTGGAATGAAAAAAAGGAACAAAACAACACATCCAAAGAATCCCTGGAAACCCAAGCTTAAGAGATAGACAAACAAATTGCTTAATAAAAGATTCAATGGCCAGAGGTATGATGTCATACAGAATATTGTGACTTGAATGGAGCTTTTACAAGGATCTTAAGTTGAGCATTCCGAAACAAATATTCAAATCTACCGAACATTCGACCCTTTAAAACGCATGAGGATATTTACGTCTGCAAACTACTAACTTCCAACCACGGAGAATGACAGAATGACAGAAAAATTCCATGAGATTGATATTAAGCTGTTTGATTGTTTTATTTTAGTAAATAATAAATTAACGGAAAATTTTAAAATAGACAAATCATCATCGTATTGCGCACGTTTCAGTGCAGGCAGCATTTCATCAATCTTTACGCGTTCCTTACTAAAGCAGCCATTTTTTTATTACAAAACATGCAACTTTTGTACAAAGAGTTAAAATTTGTTCTAGATTTATATATTTTACATTTGAAAATATTAAAAAATACAACTTGAAGACAGACATTCTGTTAGAACTGCCATAAAAAAGTGTCAAGGATATTTCCCCTGGACCATTCAAGGGAATCCATCCACAGCTAATAGGTGGATGTTGGAATACAGGAAGGGAATTTCCGGGAGAAGACCAGAAATATGGTGCGCAGGACTTTACTAGGCTCTCTATGACCACGTCTTTCTCTAATATTAACAACTGTTAGCAGTACCTATGTTCAACACAAATAAATTCCATAGTTTATTCACAATACTCGGCGCGAGTGTTATTTTTCCGTAATAGTTTTATTTTGTTGTTAAAAACATAACACATTCTGTTGAAATATTGTTTAGCATTGTCAAATACTGTGTGTTATCTTTTCGTTTTCTTAACTATTGAAAAATATTGGAAGAGTTATGTCAATCATTTTGTTTAGTTATAATAGTAGTGATGATCTAGTTATTCTAAACGACATTAGTATTTGGAATATCAATATGAAAACAATATCAATAATAGGTACTCTTTACGATTGTATACTTGTAAAACTTGGTTTACCCACAGTATTAAAATCTTCATGAAGCACGAACGATTTCTTTTAGAATTATTCCAATAATCTCTATGTCATGCAACAAACAGCAACATCTTGATCGTGACGAGAAAACGTAAAAAGAAAACAATTTAATCCAAAACGGCTGAATAAAGTATATTATTGGACTATTATTATTATTATTGGTAACATCATGTTATTTTTAAATACAAATTTGATTATACAACTTATTCCAGCGACACTCAAAATAAATCAATAAATCAATAGAAAAAAAGCAATATATTTCAAGTAGAAATATTCGAAAATTATTTAGTATTATGTAAACGAAAGATTAGTCAAGATGACTGATCAAAAACAGATTGATTGGCATTTCGACCAGCGCAAAAGTTCGAAGTTGAATGTAAATAAAGTGAACTCAATGTCCATCTTGACATCCTTTAAGAAGAGAGAAATCGTTCTTCATATGGAGATGTCGCTTGTAGCCATTGATTTCAGGAAACATCACACTGACATCAAAAGGTACTAGCGTTCTGTAAAAAATGCGTTTGAGTAGAAATGCTGGTTTGGTTTCTAGTCTCGATTTCTAAAGGCATATCTTCTTTCGGCAAGATCTCGGTTTAATTATCTTCATTGCGTATAGATCTTTAGAAAATGTGTCCACCTTCAGTCATATCATAGATAACTATGATTATCAACAATATTACATGACAACAATATTATAAGTAATATAATGTTAGTTTCAAACAATGTTTTGATTATATAACGTATTCCAGAGACACTCATAATAATTCCATTTCATGGTTGAACAGAATCAATGTAAAATATTTATCAGCTAGTTAAGTGCCATACGTGATACACGCTTTGGGCAATCATGTCTCTAAAGAGACATGACTGACTGGGCAGAAGGTTATCTCGTAGTAGGTTGCCATTGCTTTCTGCGGTAGACTGGTTGCCAGCCAAGACTATAGAACCCAATCTGTTCTATTATTTAACCCATAACTGGAGGGAAGAGACGGATTAATACCTTTCCCAAGGGTATTTATGTGTAATTGAATGAAAGGAAATCAACTGGAATTCGAATTAGGCATCCCGATTTGCCGTTCCGAGTCGATATCCACTGCACCACAACGCACATATTTATACTTTTTTTTAAAAAAAAAGCACAATCTTTTGCACCATGATTTGCTGGAGTTTTGAGTAATGACATTTTTTAAGCATTCGCTTGCTTTCGTTTTTAGTGTCAGGTAGAATGCATTTATACTCGTCGATACACACAGAAACACACACACACTCACACACACATCCTTGGTACTTGGTAAGGTAAATTTCACAGGAGATTAAATCCAAAGAGAACTCAATGTTAACATTTAACAGAGTATTATAATCAAGAACAAAAGATGGATATTTTATAAATCCTTCGGTAATATGGTGTTTCGCGGGATCAACCGCTCGTCAGACCAAATTCATGCAACAATGAAAGGCTCAAATTTAAGAAGAAAAAGAAAGAAAGAAGAGGAGACGAAAAAATAGAGCAAGAGGTTAACTAAACAGTGTTAACTCTTAGCATCCCACGGCGGCCTTGACCTAGATAAAAAAAACAGTCGTTAAGGAAATTATTGATACTTGACTTGTCTATTTTTAGATGCATGCCATTTAAAGTTAAACATTAGGGGTTAAATTTTCACAAGAAAATGAATTGTTAATTTTTCTTATTAATTCTAATCGTAATAATAATAATAATAATATTATATTATTATAGAAAACATATTAGTAGTAGTAATAACATGATAATAAAGAAACTGATATTCAGAAACCTTAAAATAATAATAGTGAAAAAGAAACAAAGAAATATATATATATATATATATATATACACTCTTAGATCAAAATAAAATAATATAAAACTGTAAGTAATGATAAATATATAAGAGAAATAATAACAATATAACAATAATAGTAAAGTACACATGACAATACATATATACTTTTACGTTAAAATAATACTATTACATAAAACCACTAAGTAAAAGTAAAAATCATAATAATAATAAAGGTAAAGTACCCATTATAAAAATAATGATAACAAATTTTGGTGGGTATAAAGTCTTTAACGATAAATTATAGATTTTTTTTCAAAATCAAACTTTCAAGTTATGTGGTCCTATACCTATCGTTATGTCTACATTGAAAAATAGTTAACTTTTTTGTTTTAAAAGTTAACTGGGATTTTTATATTTGATTAAATTTGATTTTTATATTTGATTATATTTGATTTTTATATTTGATTATATTTGATTTTTATATTTAATTATAGCTAATTTTTCCTCCAAGCATAGATTGCATCTGTGCCTGAAGTTGTTGGGAGTTTGAGCGTGTTTGATGATCCTCCATTTATCTAGTGGAGTGAGTCCCCCATCTTTTAATTTCCAGTAGACTTTAGTTAGGGATTTTTGGTGTTTTAAGGAGATGTTGTAAAATGAATGTCTGTGATTATAAAGTTTCTGTTTTCAACTTCCTGCGGTTATCCCTATATATATTCTTTGTTTGCTGGAGTCATCTTCCAGAAAAATGGTGGCTTCATAAATTATATATAATATTAGTCATCCACATACAAGCCTGTTTCTTTGTATCACAGCTCATCAGTGTAGCATGACACATCAGCTTGCTTCTGGCCAGGATCTAAAATTGACCGAGTTGGTGTCAGTCGGAGTTGCTACCCCATAAGCGATAAGGGCACAGAAACAGAGAAGGGAAATTTTAACTTGTTGTATATAAGCAGTGTATACACACACCAGTCACCAAAATAACTCAATTCATTTTTATAGAATGATGCTTATATCGTAGAAGTGGAAACTGTTTTTAAAATTTTCTTCTCTAGAGAACTCAATCGTAATGAGAACACACACACACACACACATATATATATATATATATATATATATATATATATATATATATATATATTTCTGAAGGTGTATATATATATATATATATATATTTGTGAAGGTGTTTGTGTGCATACGTGTTATCACTCGTACACGCATAGAAATTACCATGATGTATTGTTATATATTTGGTGAATTTTGAATATTATATTACTGAACAAAGCTTGACTTTGAAGAATGTTTGGTAAGATCAAAGTATTTTCCCTTTAAAACCCCGAGTTGCAACTGAATAATTTAGAAAAGCAAACTTAAAAAAAAAATGATGTGTGATAGTGTATAAAGTCAGCGAGCAAAATTAAAAATTTATTATTTTCTGTGTCTGAAAACAATTACGGAGATATTTAAAAAAACATTTTTTTGCAGTCTGAACACCTGCAGTAAATCCGCTTTTACTTGACTAAATAAACAAGTGTTGACTTATAAATCATTTCTCGTTTTTTGTTTTTCACCAACCCGTTAATGTTTCGATCATGCGTTTGCTGTAAATCGATAGACAATCCTCTTGGAATATAATTGTGACATTATTCTCATTTAGTATTCCATTTGTCTTTACATCGGTCAAATTTGATTTAATTAAAGCAAATATTAATTAGATCAGCAGATAGCTTAAATAATATAAATGTAAAAAAATAAATCAAAGACTCGAGTTCGAATTTCACCCCGTCTACTGCGTTCAATTTTGCATAAATGATTAAAAAATATATATCGCTTCTTTTACAGCTCATTTTTAAATAGTAGGGTAAGATGACCTCGTCAGTTTTGGTTGACTTTGATTCTAAAAGAAAGAATACTCTCAATTCAAAACAGTAAAAGGCTGCACCATCTTTTTCAGAACCAAGTTGGTCTACTTTTCAAAAGACATGTCTTTAAAAAAAAATCTTATAATGATGAAGAATTCGCTTGAAACTCATGTTGACTTGAGTTTAAGTCTGATCAAAGAGTAACGGCATCAAAGCTTAAGTGCCCAGAATAAAGTTACTTGACACAGACAGACCATGAACTCCCTCACTCAGGCACATTAAATAATAACGTTCTTCACTGTTTATAGAAGTGCTGGAAAGGAAAGTGTATAGAGTGCGGTCGTCTCATCAAACCACAGGCATCCTATCAATAATCTTGCATTGTGCAGTGGTTTTTGGCTATGTACGAAATATTTCCGATAACCCCCATATTCCACACATCTCGCTTCTTGCTTCTTTCCTTATTCAAGAAATAAGTCCCACATGAAAGAAACACTATTTCAAGATTCCGGGGAAATACCAGTGAATGCGACTAGCTAGCTACTCGCGATTTCATAAACGGAGTTTCCATCAATGAAAACAGCGCTGGAAAATGTGTGTCTTCAGAAGGGAACTACTTCAAAGTAGATTGAATGCGAAACTGATATCTGTTGTAGTTTACTTTTTATAGCACTAGTCCTGATATTTTTAAACAGACCTAGTATATGTTGGAATTTGGTTAAATTAAAATAAAAGTAAGGAATATTGTATCTCTTTTCTTTTACTGGTGAAATTATCACTAATATTCATTGTTACGAGTTATCAAAATTCAAAGGTGTATCTTCTTAATTTATGAACACAAATAATTACATATATTTAAATAAACAGAAAAATTGTTGTAATTTCCTTATATGAGAGACTTTTGTAATTATTTAAAAATAGTAAGCTATACGTTTTCCCAGACACTCTCTTTTCATATATCTAAACACTAATTATAATATTTAATTTTTGAAAGAGAAATTTTCACTGAAATATCTGGAAATGTTTTCCTTGTGCTTATTTGAAATAAAAAATCAATAACTTTAAACACAATTGTTACAATATATGGAAGAGGAAAACTGTTAGTTTAAATTAACGCAAGTTCTGTGCGTTGTGGTTTAATGGATATCGGATCGGAATGAGAAGTCGGAGAGCTGAGTTTGAATTCCAGTTGATTTCGCTGCATTCACTTACTTGCAAATACCATTAGGAAAGTTATTAAGGCCATCTTTCTCCCTTCAGCCATGGTTTGAATAGCATGACAAATCAAGGTTATATAGTCTTAGTTACTAGTCTACCGTGGAAAGAAATGGTAACATTCTGTGAAAAAATGCTTCTGCTTAATCACTCATGTATCGAAAGAGACATGATCGCCAATTGTGTATCAGGTGTGGCACTTAACTGACTGGCTAACTTTTAAAAATGTAATCGAAGAAAATATGGTTAGAGAAAATTTCCAGTTATATATTTTTAATTTGTTTAGCAGTAAAAAACAGCTGAATTCTTATTAAATTGAAAACAGCGAACCTGTCCTAACAAATGGATACGTAACATTTATTTCGACCGCAAGTGAAGTCAACTTCAAAGTAGAGAGCAAGAGGCTTAGACTGAGAGAAAGTCATGAAAGGAAGATAAATTAGTCTTTCAGACGAAGATGACAAGACAAGGAAAGCCGTATTCTATAAAACTGCTCGTCCCACGACACACAGTAGGAACGAAGGGACCCTCGCAGAACGGACAGTGAAGACGGCTGCTGAACTGTGCACATCCCCACTATGCCTTATCTCTAATTTCCTCGCTAATAAACAGTAGGTTAAAACCCAAGAATAAAATCTGGTTTACTTTAAGAAATGGTTTTGTTTTTTCACTCGTGGGTAACGATCTAGGCAAAGTGCAATTTTTAAACCTCAAGTGTTGAACTTGAATTAACTGCACCCTATCAACGAACCTTTTATCTGACCTGAGCTGCAATGCCCCATTTGCTGTTAAATGCTTTCAATGATTATCATAATGGGCAAAACTCAGTATGCACGATTTGTCCAAGAGGTGATTTCTTGATAATATGGGAGTGTCATTACTCCATACTATCACTATAATGATGTAAATGTTGTAGGTGTTAGCACTAAGATGATCCCAGTGTGGAACGTAGCTAGAAATTGCCTGAAAACTATATCACGCACTGACTTGACTTGAAAATCTAATGAAATTTGATTGACGGAACTTTTTGGATGTCATCGGTGGTTGCACGAGCACGAATTCAAAATACTCGTGACTGGTGAATTGATAGTGCTCTTGTTCGTCTAGTGTTCACACCAGATTATACGCTCTTTCTTAAAATGTGTAATTAATGTCTGCCCGGCACAGTTGTAGTTGACTCTGTGAGTGTTGAAGAAACAAATATACTTGAATGAGGTGGTGCTTAAATTAGCTATCAGAGTAGATGAACATATTCGAAAAAAGAATGCTATTATTATTAATAATATTGTAAGTTGTACAAATTGCAATGCACTCTAAATAGCTAACTGGAAAACACACTAACTTGTGTTTGGCTAAAAACCGATTGTACCAAAACATTCATCTTGACTCTATTTTTAGCATGAAAAAATGCCGCATATATTTTTATTTATTTATATTTTATAATGCTTTTCACCCTCTACAAAGCCCAAGAGCCACTTGAATAGAGAGAGCTACAGAGTAAGTGGCCACAACTTATGTGCATAAGTGAGGAAGATAACGGTTAACTCTAGACTTTTTACAGGTTAAGATTGTAGTGATTGCGGAAGTATCATCTTGGGAGTTGTTTCCAGAGAGTAGAGGCAAGAAACAGAACTCTTTGAAGCGAATTCAAAATATGGCAGAGCTCGTTACTATATATTTTGCGCAAATACCCTTGGAAAAATATGTCAATTGCTTTACCTAAAACAGGAATCACTGGGCTATCATAACTTGAAGCGTCTTTCAGTGTAGTAGAAGAAAAACTCTGAATTCAGAAACTAACCAGAAGACGGATGAGTTTCGCCAGGATATATTTCCATGGATGTGAGACTCTAGATGTTCTTTGATTTAATTATATTTCTTGTGACATCGAAAGTTAAAAAAGAGCCCGAGATCTGTAATAATGATCAAGATTCCTGTGAGAGAATCATTCGCGGGGGCCTGATTTACTAAAAATGACCAGCATGTCTTGTTTAAAAGACTCATCTAGATATATTTTCAGTCCTTGAAACATTGCTTTTATGATTAAGTTTTGTTCTACTTACTGGGGCTTATCTCAGTTGCTTTTTATCCGTTATCTCATGGCATTGTAAATTGTTAACGAAGTAACCCACACGTCGAAAATAAAGAAAATATATAACTCATATACAATCCCAGTCGGGGAAGCTGTATTCGGTTTCGAACAAACGCCCTTAAAAATCCCTTTTTTCGCTATTGATTAATAGCAGAGTAGAATAAACAGTGTAGCTGTTGTTGTCAACCAGTCTATGAGAATGACAACAATAAATTTAAAATCGGATTAGCGTGATTCTAGCAAATCCATCCTGTTTAAACCAAGTGTTTTTTTCTTTACAGTGAGATTCACCCTGTACAATGCCCAGACGCCGATCGATGTAGAGAGTTACAGAGTAAAAGCCATCATTTATGCGGGTGTGTAGGGAAGATAAGATAGCGGTTAACCCTAAACATGAAGAGGTTAAGATTAAAGTGATCGGGAAATCATCTTATTGGTATTCGGTTCCACAAATCAGCGGATCGCTGAAAGAAGCTATTCTCATGGAACTTACTTTTTTACCAAAGGAATACTAGGATTGGTTGACTACAAGGGGAGTAATATGGCGGGTTTTAGAAGTGAAGGCCGTGGAACTAAGGAATGTAGCTCTTCTGAGCAATTTCCATGCAAATAGCGATATAGCAGCGTGAAGTGTGTATGTCAGAAAGGGGTTATAAAGTAGAAAATAATTTATCACTAAAAAGGGCTCGGAAAAACTTTGAACTCTCTCAAGACTGAGAAGTGATGACTGGGCAACCCTCGCCCAGATATAACTGCAGAATAATAATTTTTAGGTCAGATCTGGTTCTTGGAAATGTAGAGGATAGCACGAAGACTGCTGAAAGTAACTGACTAATTCTCCAGCATCTTTAGCTATGGATCGTATGTACAAATGCTACTTGTGGTCTAGGTTGAGTAAGGCCTAATAGCCGCCCAAGACACATCTCTAAAGGAATATCCATTTATTGTAGTCGGCGAGGTTTCAGGTTCCAATTAGTGATGATGGAATGTAAATGTGGCTACATTTAGTGTGTTGGATCATCCTCAGTCCATACGCTTGGTCGTTGAGTTTGTCAGGAAAACCATCCCTCTGAGTGTTGGTCACTAAAGAACTGATGATCATGATAATGGATCTGCGATTAGCGTATCTGTCAGGAACTCAGGAATTTTATCAGTGACTGAGCTTTAAATCCCGACCGATGATGCTGAGTCAACTTTTGCACAAATACCATATTTTCTTTTCCCAATTATTGGGCAAAAACAGGTTGTGATCTATAGGCATGGATGTTAACCAGTATAAGAGAAAAGATACTGACATTCAAAACAGTAGATAATGTGAAACTACTCTGATATATTTCCAAAAAGTGCATGACATATCTGAAATAAAGAAAAGAAACAATTACCTATTTACTGAAGAGTTAATGAAAAATTAGATTAATTGAAACAATAATAGATTTATTGATTGATTCATTTTATATTCCTTATCAACACTTTGAAGATTATTTAAAGCCAGAAAATATATTTTCAATTGTAAAACATTTTTGGAGTTAATAGTAATTTACTGATAAAATTCCTACTAATTAACCCCTAGCTAGTGGGAGAATAGGCGGATGTCTTACTTCTTCCAAGAGCATTTGCACGGGACTATAACGAATCTAACTGGAAGTAGGACTCGAATCTCTGATAAACAATTCTGAGCCATCATCTATTACAGCATCCGAAAATTCAAGCTTACAGCACCTGGTATTCCCAAGCGGCCACCCATCTAGGTATTGACCAGATTCGATGTTGCTAAACTTCGTTGATCGTACACGGACCAAAGAAGTAATAAAGATAAATGACAGAAATACATTGGATGAATACAAATAGTAATAGCTTATCAACTAGATGTGAAAGCGAGGCCGTACCATTTGTGGAGGGGAACTATAAGTATCACTTATCAACTATCGAATATTGTTGGGCAATTAAGTAATTTCCACAGAGTTTTGTTCATATTAATACAAACATTTTCAGTCGATCGTTTTTCTAAAATTTCGTCAGGAGTTTTCCATTAAAGGAAGAAATGGAAATATTTTTCCTTAAGAGGAAAAACATTGTGAAGGAAAAGGGTCAGTAATAAGCGAAATAATCTCGACGACAATGAACATGGGAAGTAGCCAGCTAATATCAACTCTTAGTATCGAGGGTGGGGGGAGGGATTCCGCCACAGGCACTTTGTGCTGCAAAGAAAAACACATATAGATAGAAACACATAGATAGATAGATAGATAGATAGATAGATAGATAGATAGATAGATAGATAGATAATGAACAAAGTAATAGTAGACAGATAATGAACAATGTAATAGATAGATAGATAGATAAAAAATAAACAAAGCGATAGATAGATGGATAGATAGATAGATAGATAGATAGATAATGAATAAAGCAATAGATAGATAGATAGATAATGAACAATGTAATAGATAGATAGATAGATAGATAGATAGATAGATAGATAGATAATGAACAAAGCGATAGATAGATAGATAGATAGATAGATAGATAGATAGATAATGAATAATGCAATAGATAGATAGATAGATAGATAGATAGATAAAAAATGAACAAAGCGATAGATAGATAGATAGATAGATAGATAGATAGATAGATAGATAGATAGATAGATAATGGATAAAGCAATAGATAGATAGATAATGGACAATGTAATAGATAGATAGATAGATAGATAGATAGATAGATAGATAGATAGATAGATAATGAACAAAGCGATAGATAGATTGATGGATAGATAGATAATGAACAAAGCAATAGATAGATAGATAGATAGATAGATAGATAGATAGATAGATAGATAGATAGATAGATAGATAATGAATAATGCAATAGATAGATAGATAGATAGATAGATAGATAGCTAGATAGATAGATAGATAGATAGATAGATAATTAACAAAGCAATAGATAGATAGATAATAAACAATGCAATAGATAGATAGATAGATAGATAGATAATAAATAATGAAATAGATAGATAGATAGATAGATAGATAGATAGATAGATAATGAATAATGCAATAGATAAGTAGATAGATAATGAAAAATAGATAGATAGATAGATAGATAGAGAGATAATGAATAATGCAATAGATAAATAGATAGATTGATAATGAACTAAGCGTTAGATAGATAGATAGATAGATAGATAGATAGATAGATAGATAGATAGATAGATAGATAGTTATATGTTTGACATTTAGAGTTTATGTATCGCATTTTCTCATCGATTAATTTCTATCCAAACAATGAAGTAGAGAGGAGTGATAAAATTGTACATTTGTAGGTTTCAACGCATGCATCTATATATAATTGAAGTTTTACCCTTGTGCGTTAGATAAGAACACAAGAATTGGTGAATTGCTTATCTGTAGCTTTCAAACAGACGGACAACGACTTTTATTTGGTTTTTGGGGAGAAATCCATTCAGAGCAACCGCATTCTAACTACACATTTTATTTAATATTTAGGAAATTTTATCACATCACTTAATTTAGGATGAGAAATTTCTAGGTCAAATTGTTTTATTTTAATATAGAATAAAAAGGGTGACTGAAATATGATCACAGGAAAATGTTTCTCCTAAAACGGATAGTTGTCCACGCCTGCCAATTTGAAACTGAAAAGTATGTCATTCTATCTGTGCAAAGTAATCATCGGAAGCAGTTTGTTTTTACATGTGAAAAACCTGATTCTGTTATTGTAGTTGTAAATGACCAAACGGATTATAAAGAAGAAGATAATCAATATATGGATGCAAAAAGACAACTGAGAAAGGACAAGAATACCACCCGGAGATGGAAGTATAGACATGAGCAGAATTACAACCAGAAACAATAAATCGCTGAGAGAAAACACAACCAATAAATTAAAATTGACAATGAAAACCTAAGAAAACGACAGACAAGGGAGATAACATACAAGCGAAGAGGGGAAAGTACTGCAAACAGTACTGAGAGCAAATACACAAAGCAAACAACAGAGATGTTCAGAAAATTATGACGAAAAAGTGTCTGCAGGATGTAAAGAAAATACACGACGAAATTCTACAAAAACTAAAACTAAAACAAAACATTCACAAAACTATATGATTCAGTTTTAATGATAATTATGCAGATTTATGATTTTGTAAAAACTATTTTCAAGTCAAATATTCTGAGAAAGATTTTGCTACGTTTCCTATTTAAATTTTTTTTCCAATATTATCTCTTTTATTGTGATATTTACGAGGGTTTCTTGTACTAATTACACTATCACTTCATCGGGTCAAAGGTAGTCACAGTCGAATCGATCATTTTGTTGGTTAGGGGGATAGGCACCCAAAAAGCGGTTGATCAACGGCCATCTAGCACAATGGTACAGAATAGGCTTCATAACTATATATGCAACCGGTGTGGTGATAAAACGGTAACGCTTAGCGAAGAGCTACCTAGACTGATGTCAACAGCCATTGCGTGTTTGAGTGTTTTCCCGATGGAACCAACAGCCGAGTAGTCACGAATAAAGCGATTCTTCGAGTTGGAGGATATCAGCTGTGGTCTGATTATGGAGAGGGATGTTGTCGAGAACGAAGCGTCCATTACTAATTTATATTTACGAGTCGACTCGGCGTAACTTGCGACATGAAATAGAGCAGGAAATAAGGAAATAATAAGGAAACATGAAAAGACGAAAGTAAGTAATCCGCTGTTTAAAAGTATTATATAGGAACTTCTTATATAGATTTTTATATTATTTGGGTTTTCCTTTGAAGATATTTCACATTGATAGACAATTGATTCCGTTAAGCACCTGTTTTCTAACGGTCAGTTTATAGGATTTACAATTACATTTTTTCTTATGTAAATTGTTATTTTCTGTTAACCGGTTGTTTTTGTTAATTTTGTTAAAGTTTTTTAAAATATAATTATTGTGATTTTTTATGATATTTTCTAGATTTTTCATACAGCTGTAACTTAATTTAATTGTTGTTTTTATTAACATTCTTACTTATATGGATTATTTTCCGGAAAGTGTTTCCTAATTAACGCGAGGAATTTTCCCCCAATTTACTACGGGTCATCTGGTTGAAAGAGGGTGTGTACGAGATAATATTACTATTACTATTTTTTCTTCGTGGGTTACTTTTCTCGTTTAGATATTTTATATTTGGGTTTTTGTATCCACCTTATTAAATACTTCTTCATTAGCTGAATTTCTACTAATTCTGTTTTCTATTGATGAGGGTACATGTTTGATAACAGATGGAGAGTGGTTAGACTTCGGGTGAGTGTATAAAGGATTGGTATTTGGGTCTTTGCATGGTTGGTGTATATTTTTCTCTAGATCTAAGGTTACATCGAGGAATTCTATTTTTTTATATTTGTTTTAATTGTTACTTTTAAATTAAGATTTTTAACTTCTTTATGCATCATTTTTTCTAATTTTATCTATGTTAAAATTTGTGGCATTTTTTATTATCATAAGTCCATCGTCTCTATATTGTACAATGTCTTTAGCATCTACTTCTTTATAAGCTGTGAGATTATATAATATTAATAATCCTACAAGATTTTAAGATTCTGTAGAGTCCAGAGATCCCATAGTAATAAATTTGGAAAAGATTTTCACGTTAATTAGGAAACATGGATAGAATGAGGGAGAAAACTTGGTTAGTATGTATTTTTGGGGACCAAATCCATAATTAATCTTTGATCTGATTAGTCAAAAGAAACACACATGTAAATTTTATAAATTCCCACATACATACACCGCAAACCAAGGGATTTTGTTATTTAAATGTAAATCATTTGCACAACCAACACCAGACATTGCCTGAAACAATCACGAAACATAGAAATTTCCGTGTGGTAATGTACAATTAACTCATATATATATATATATATATATATATATATATATATATATATAATGCTATTATTATATTAATTTTATATTAGTATAAAACTAATATTATAATAATCAATACATTATTATATTAATAATATTATATTAGTATTAAATTATATATTATTATATATATATATATATATATATATATATATATATATATATATATGGTGCCATACAATATTTATTGTATTGAGCATTTTATAAAAACAAAAAAGTAAATGACAGACAACTCAGAATAGTAAAACTGTTGGTTTTCTTCACCTGGATTTATATACACTAGTATAGTGCCCGTGCTCATATTCAGTTTCTTACTCAAAATTAGTAGATTTCTGTACAGACATCATTTTTTTGAAAAGGTTAAATAGCATGCATATTCAATGACCGATTCACAAGTATTTATTTTAGTTGTGAGGTGGGGTTAATATTCGTGTGGAAAAATCAGTGGTCACACTATACATGAAGTAGTTTATGCACGAGTATATACAATAATCGAATTTTAAATTTTAATTTTCAAATTTTTCTACGAGAAGCATATATATATAGCAGTTATACCGGAATATGAATTTGATATGACGAGTTCAGTTCTAGCCCGATTATATTTCATTTATTTCATAATAATGTGAGCAGCAGATATGATGCCATTACTACCATGAAGGTTTTGCAGTCTCGTGATGCAGGTTCTTTTGCACTTGTATTTATATTAAATTTTCTAAATTAAATTAACCGTGATCACATTACTTTTTATATTTATTATCATTAAAAAATAACTTCCCATAAAATATTATTTTCATACACTAATTTAATTATGTCTTCTTTATTATACATATATATATATATATATATATATATATATATATATATATATATATATATGGGAATCCCATGATTAATTTGCACTGTATTATTAATTTTCCGATTAGAGCGCCAACACTTTTATCTATCAAAATTTGATTAGTTCATATATGATACTCAATTAGTGCGGTAAAACATTCTTCAGTTTAATCATATAAATCGAAAATTTACATTTTATACTTACTGATGCACAAATTGGCAGCACTAATCGAGAGATTCGTGTATAATCTATCTATCTATCTATCTATCTATATATATATATATATATATATATATATATATATATATATATATATAATCTAAGTTTTATTTATCAGACAAACCCAATTCAGTGAATGTTGTTTTTTGAAATGGGTTTTTTGGCTGGGAGTGAAGTTAATCAATCAAAAATAAACATCTTAGAAGGATTAAAAATAAAGATTTCTTTTACTTTACAGAATTCAACATAATTCAATGACTGATAAAAACATGATAAAATCGTACATAATAATTCTATTTTGAATCTCATTTTTTAATTTCAATAAATCTTTACCGAATTTCCTTGCAGTCATTTTACTTGATTTTCTAGAATAAGATTCTAGACTCAAAGTTATTACATTATTGAATTGCTTGCGTTGGGAAATAATAATAATCATAAAAAAACTTTCGGTTTCAGCTGATTGTTATTTTGATTTTTTTAGAGTTTATTTTTTTAAATTTTGATTTATCAGGGACACGAGGTAAGAGAGCAATGAAAAAATAATCATTTTTCATGGTCAAGTGTCCACATGTATAACCCTTATTATAAGTAATTTTTTCGAATTCATAAATTGCAAAAGTGTATATACTTAGGTTTATATAATTATATATATATGCATTTGCAAAACGTAAAAATGTACAGACACAAACACACATACTCTTTAAAGCACACACACACACATCCACACCCACACACACACACACACACACACACACACACACACACATATATATATATATATATATAATGTGTGTATTTAGGCAATACATTTTCTGTTATATATGTCATATTAAATAAATTGCAAATATTCTGACTGCTTATTTTTAATAAAATCTGATCATACTCACGGATAATCTTTCGCGTGAAACTACAAAAGCAAACTACAGATTCTCGAGGCAATATTCATTAAAAATTTAAGCCGTAAATTAATAAATCAGCTATGAATACCGTAGTAATGTTCTAAAATGATTGTAAAAAGAACAGTTTTTTCATACTTTAACATGTGGATGACCATGACATTACAAGCAGTAAAACATTCCATGTCGATATTTTCACGTTCCAATGAACGCTAAGCAATTTGTCAACCGTTATATTTAAAGTAGAAAAAAAATTACAGTAATTTTTAGCAAAACTATTTCGTGGGTATTTTTTATTCACATAACTCACACACTTAAGCAGGATCTCGGAAAGAGTTTGGATGTACTTGGGTACATTGAGAAATGAATGATAATAAAATCTATAAAGGATACAGATTATTCTGACATCGTTCAAGTATAATACGCGAAAGATTATCCTTGAGTATGAATGGATTTTATTAAAAATAAGCAGACACAATGTTTGCAATTTATTTAATCTGGCATATATATATATATATATATATATATATATATATATATATATATATTCCGGAATGTTCAGGAGATTAACGTAATTGAATTATTTTTATTGATACTCGTATTTTTATTTAAGCAGTATATATATATATATATATATATATATATATATCATTAAAAGGAGTAGACGTCATTTTGTTTTTCCCAAATCCGAGGAACCTTTCAGCCAACACTTGTCAAGGGTTTCGTTGGCACAAAATTATAAAGGGGTGAAGAAGAGGACAAGACCAAAAAAGGGGAATACTTGCAATACTGGGAGAACATGGAATTCGTTTAAAAATAAATTTATTGAAAAATATTAAAATGTGAGGGGGTATAAACATATAAATTCCACAAGAGTGAAATAAAAAAAAGAAAAATGTTACACTCACAAACTCGCCAGTAATTGCAAGGAGCGCAGGAACTGCTCTTTCTGCCTGCACAGGCTCGGCTGCTGGATTTTTAGGCAAATGGCCTCCAAAACACGTAAATGTTATGCCGATCGAGCACTGTGCAGGACAGAAAACCAATTGTCCTCATAAGAGGAGGCACAAACTTGACTATCCAGCAGGTGTTGGCCGATTGCTGGATCCAACACAGCTTGAGTTGCTCTTATATTCCTATGAGTATTGCCTAAACGTATATCGCGGGGACATGCTGCGCAACCCGCGTCTCCAACCTCAGATTGGTTCGTCCTATATATGCTGCATCGCAACAGCACTTAAATTTGTACACAACGGAACTTTTACGAAAATAGGACAACGATGGAAACGCGGGCCTTGTCTTAAAAACAACACGCAACTGCACTGAGAAATAACCCGACGAAATACTAGCCGAAACTTTGTCAGTTACAGTGAGACATTTTCTTCCAAGGAATATATATATACCGGTCTGATTAATTATGAAAAATTTTGTTAGGAAAATGTATATCATTCAGCAAGATTCGAACCTGCGGCCCCTAACAACAAAGGCGAATCCATCAATTAAATATAATGTTCAAACAAATAAATTAAACCCACATACACATATGCCATATTACGCGATCATGTCTCTTTCGATACATGACATTTTATAGAAATAATTTGCTATTTCTTTCAGCAGTTGAATGTTTTCCAATCAAGGCGATAAAACCCAGTATATACTGCTATTCAACACATCGCTGAAGCAAGAAGCGACGGGTTTGCACGTAAGAGAATGCAACGAATTCAACTAGAATTCGAACTCGGCCCCCCGATTTCTCATTTCAATCCGATATTCATTACACCTCAACGCCCATCATTCACTAATACTATTAACAAAATCAATTTTTTCTCTAAAATGCACGGTGTCAATCGTTTTAGCTTCACTGAAACTCATATCGACTTCAGCAAATAACAGATATCTGTATAGGTGTATATTAGAGAACTGCAAAGAGAAATTTCAGATTATACACTACCGGCCATAATTATTAGGCCATCCTAGTTTTTTTTTTTTAAAGAAATGATGTATTTCATATTATTTTAAGTGGATAATTCTAAATGAAAATAAAAAGGTTCTTTTGTTGCTATTACTTTGCAAAATGTTACAAAGCAAGGAAGCAAAGATGAACTCGTCCGAACCAGCCTAAATTTTCTTCATTCTTTCATTGATGACACTGCAATATAGGTAATTATTAAATATTTATAAATTCATTTGATACACATATTATTGTTCAGTATTAATAAAAGAACCATTCTGCTATCATTTACAATTACTCACTTAACAATAAATACTAAAAATATTATGAAATACATAATAATTATGGCCGGTAGTATATATTCATGGCAGTGGTTGAATATATTCTTAAGTTCGACATTGAGTGAATCTAGGCAGCTTTCATGCTTCACCACTAATTCAGTTCTCAACCAAATTTCAAACAGCGTTAGATAGGGCAACACCTTAGCTAGATTTCGAAAAATATTTGAATTTTGGTTCAGTAGAAAAATATTTGAATTTTGGTTCAGTAGAAAAAAAATTTAGATCAAAATATGTGAAGTCCGAAAAGATAGGCTAACTACATCAGCTCATGAATAAATGACTAACGCTTTTAAAAATACATCTTATGCTTCGTAACTTT
Source organism: Ascarosepion bandense (assembly GCA_037127315.1). Lineage (NCBI taxonomy): Eukaryota > Metazoa > Mollusca > Cephalopoda > Sepiida > Sepiidae > Ascarosepion > Ascarosepion bandense. The sequence goes on from JBBBDQ010001293.1 coordinate 2,960,296, forward strand.
TGTTTTGTTCAATATATTTGCAATGCGGTTTTCGTCGTTTAAATTCTGATGATATCTTTTATAATTTTTCTCAATCAAACTTTGCTTACCACGTATCAATTTTATCAGAATTGATTATCAGAGTTAATTATAAATAATCAATTTTTTTATGCTTTTTTTAACAGTTGCCCATATATACATTTTTTAAATATTCTTTTTTCAGCATTAAATTTATATTAAATTAATAGCAATGCCTGGAAAAATCATGGATTACATGGAAAAATGCGCATACGAAAAATTATATTCTTATGATTATATTAAACCTGGAAAAGAGCAGGACAAAATATTCTAGAGAAGTAAAAAATAAGAAACATCTTACTTAAAATATTGAAGCCAAAAATAAAATTTGAATATAGAAAATTGTTTCTTTTTATTCAAATTTTATTTTTAGCTACAATATTTTAAGTAAGAAATTTCTAAGTTGAAGATGGGTAAGTTTGATAAACGCTATATATATATATATATATATATATATAAACTATTATTATATATATATAATTTAGCAATTACTTCAGAGATAATATTCGAATATTCTTTTAGTTTGGGTTAGAATTTAATTTTTCAATCTTTTATACGGGTTTCCAATATATCCAGTAAAGCGCATGCAGATTTGAACAGATAATGCGCGTCTGTATATGCAGCCCACTACAATATTTTGGTTACTTACATCAGAAATATATTCTTTTAGTAAACATACGTGTCGTTGCTGACGATCTGACATTGTGCTTCTTGGCTATGGATAATTCCTCATGGTGGCTTGTGGTCAGTGAACAATGAACAATACTACGCAACGGCTTTCTATAAGAAAGTTAATCACTGCTTACAATAAATTACTAGAAGTTCCTAGTCGAATGTGAACTATTTAGTATGTGCTTGGGATAACGCATTTGAGAATAATCCTATTGGTTGGCGTTTGACGTCAATTAATTGGTGCAACGCAGTACAGATTGCATAGTGACAACTGTCAGTGACGCCTAGTAATTCGTGGATTGTGAATGTACTAATGTGGTTATGCTTATACGCTGGTGTATAATGTTAAGAATTTATTAAAGAGATGAAAGTAGGTGATGCTTTTCAGAAGATTTAAGTAATATTTTTATTCTATTCGATTTAGTTTGCTACTAAGGGGCAAGTATGGATATACTATATTTGCTGAATCAATAGTAAATGATGTATTTCAGTCCCAAATAAGAGAAATTATAAAATAACATATAAATGACAATAGCATATCGTCAAGATAAGAAGAAATAGAAGTTTAAAATATATACTTGGGAGAAGAAGAAGTGAAGGAAAAAGAGCGTTTCATTCCTACAAATAAAGAAAACTAAAGGTACGCAGATGATACAGTGCTGATAGCAAACACGTAAAGGAAACTACAAAACCTCCTACAGAAGGTAGCTGAAAAGATTGACAAGAAAGGAGTACAAATAAATTGCAAGAAAACCGAATGCATAGTCATTAGCAAAAAGACCAGCCCAAAATGCCAAATAAAGGCGAGGGATACTAAAATTAAGCAAGTACAAAAATTTAAATACCTAGAAAGTGTTTTAACCGAAGACGAAAAGTGAGACACGAAAATTCAAAGGCTAATTGGCATGGAAAAGGATGCATTCCAGAAGCCAAGTAAAGTATTAAGAGACAGGAAAATTTCTGTTAAAACAAAGAAAAGAGTATTGGATTGCTATGTGATGTCAGTTCTTCAATATGGCAGTGAATGCTGGACAATATCATCGAAGATAAAGGAAAAATCTGAAGCAATTGATACGTAGTTCTACAGAAGGATCCTGAGGATATCATCGATTGAGCATGTGAAAAATGTTGAGGTTTTGGAAAAAACGGAAATGAAAAGGAAATTATTACTGAGCATCAGAAAAAGATAGCTAAAGTTTCTGGAATATGCAATGAGAAAAGAGGGCTTGAAGAACCTGATACTAACAGGCCAGATCGAGGAAAAAAAGACAGGGGAAAGCAACGGATAACATACTTGAAGGGCCTGAGCAGGTGGATGACAGAACATAACCGCCTCTTCTACCCCAGCAGTATTATTTTTCAAATTTCTCACCCGTGGAACTCCCTTCTGTGTACTTGCTTCCTTAATAGCTACAATCTCCAAAAGTTAAAATGCCCGTCAATAGTCATTTTCTATCTCCCATAAATTCCATCCATCGCCATAAATCACATCCATGTCTTATCCTTCCTTCAGTATCATATGTAGCCTGTTTTTTATCTTTCTGCGTAGTGTAACAGTAGAAAGCGTGCTAAGAGTCACCAGGGATAGGAAGACGTGGAAAGCCATGATAGAGTAGGTACTGAAAGAACAGAACACGTAGAAAAAGAAAAAATGATCTGTATGTACAAGGGTTATAATAAGTTGCTGGAAATTTCCCGTGTTGATTGTGCGAATATTTTCTTGGCTTATACTCTGATGAGCTTCTTTCCCTTATGCTTCTTACACATGAATTTACTTGTATTATTACTAGACCGGAATTTGTGTCCTACCCTTTTACCATCAAAATAGTACTCCATCAGTTTTATTTCTCACAATTCCCACCCGTGGAACTCCCTTCTGTATACTTGCTTCCTTGATAGTGTCGGAAATTTACAGATGTAACGGGTCTCCTGATTGGCTGATTTAACCCGAACCTCGTTTTGAACTTTAGGCGGGCTTTACCAGAGGTTTTTTGTTTTTTTTCGGATGGTTTTGTTCTCTTTTTTTTTCAGCTAGCACGAACAGTATCGGACGTATTTGTGCCGCTCCGGATTTTTGTTGCAGCGGGGCCTAAATTGGCGCCCACTTGTCTCGCTATATCGAGACCATCTTACCAATTCTTTGTAATCTTTTAGGCTAATGCCACAACTTTGTAACAGAGAAAATCTCTTGTTACCCTTCTTACCTTAAAAAGGATACCCTATGGGCAAAGCCTTGCCTTCCTAGAGAAAAATTCTCTAAGCACTATCATCTTATACCAAGATAAGAAACTGTGAAAGAAGCTGACCCAGAAGAAAGTTCCTGTACGTCGCGGATCGCAGTTCCTTGTGTCTTTTTCACCCCACTCCTAGACGGAGGATACTATACCAAGCTAAGCAGAGAAAAGAGACTATACCAAGCTACACAGTAGCAGCAAAATTCAGCATATTTTTGCAAGACAAATAAATTGTTTTTTCTATACCAGGTATGTCTTGTTATGTTTGATAATTTCCTTTCACTGCTTAAGCGCTAAGCTATGTGAATATATTTCTCACAATAGCTACAATCTCCAAACGTTTAAATTCCCCTCAATAGTCTTCTTCTATCTCATAATTCCAGTCCAGTGCCATAAATCACATCTATGTCTTATCCTTCCTTCAGTATCACATGTAACCTGTTTTTTCTCTTACTGTAAACCCCTGCGCACCGGCTGTACTCATGCTTTGCTTGGGGTAAAATTATTATGAAAGAAAATAAATAAATCCTGCCATTAATAGAAATATTGCTTCTATAATAATTGATTTTAACTGGACGGAAAATCAGCTTTAAAATGCATTCAGATAATCGATGTTAGCGTGTATGAATGACTATTCATAAATCACTTAACCTTAAGCGAAGCAATAAAGCCGCTAAACTACTTAAAAAATATGAGTAAAAGGAAAAACACAATAAGGGCAGATGTCCGTTTCAGCTCAGACGAGACACGCGGTTCGTTCTTAGGTTCGCAACTTATTCCAATCAAACTTTTTGGTCAGATAGCTACCCACGAAGTAAAAATCATGAGACGAAGTTGTAGCAGTAGGCAGAACTTAATATCGTTATAACCCTCTGCTGCAGACGAGCTTAATTGCTTTATTTTAATTTGCCCATACTGTAATTTGTAACTGTAATTTGCATTTAGGGCGCCTCTGTTTGCTGATGACGATACATTGTAGTTTATTTGTAGTCCTTTCTTTCGACTTACTTCATCTACAGTTTTAGGCAGTTTTGTAGTTTTCCTTCCGTGTCAGCTATTAAAACATCAATAGGAAAAATGTAAATTTTGTTCTGACTATTTCAGAAAGCTTTTGTTGTACTAGGCTATCTATCTATCTATCTATCTATCTATCTATCTATCTATCTATCTATCTATCTATCTATCTATCTCTGCCTATATAGAGTTCATCAGAAGACAAAACGCCTCGGTAAAAAGAGATGTTTACTTTTTGAAAATTGTTAAAGAGAAACATATTAAAGATACTTCTTCTTTCCTGTTACTTATTTCATTCACATATATATATATATATATATATATATATATATATATATATATATATATATATTGATTGATTGATTGATTAATTAATTAATTAATTAGTTTCTGACTGCCCATACAGAGAGCCATCAGTCTCGGCTTGGATTGGTTGGCAACTGTCTTCCTTACTGCTTTTAGGCAATAGGATCCCAGATAAAGCTCCGTCGAAGAATAGAGCATCAACTGGGAAACTCGACTGTAGTCCTACCCTGCCTTGTGGAATATTTTTTGTCGAAATTAATAGCTCGGAGACCCATATTTTAAAATAGCCTTGTTCCGCATTCCACCTACAAAGAGAGGCAGATAAATATAGAGCTAGGCAAGGGTGAGGTAAGGCGTGGGACGAGCGTTCTAATCGACCTGCGGATGTGCAGGTTCTTTTACACGTCGCGGCAAGCTGATCTATGTTTTGGCTGTTAGTGACCATTTTCTGATAGAGGACAAGCCTTCTTTATTCTGTCATCTGAAAAAGTCATCTGTTAAGTCCTCAAGGTTTGGATTCACCCAGTGAACTACTTTGTCTGGTTCGTTTAACATGGTTATCGTGGGGTCCACTTCATCTAGACAATAACTTTTAAAACAATTTTCTGTAGAAGCTCTTAGATATTTATCATTTAAAAAAATATCAGCTGACAATGATATCACTAATAATAAAAGAACAGGTTTAAGAAGATAAAAGATAAGGCTTGGCATCGCATTAACATATTTGAAGATCTAAGTCGACTGGAAAGCAAGAGTTAGCGGATATTAGTAATAATTAACGACATTAGTAAAACTTGAAATACTCAAGGTATCTAAATGTTTAGGAAGAATGAAATATTAATTTAAAAATTATAATCTCTAAGTCATGCAATAAACAGCAACATGTTAACCAGGACGTGAAAATTACAAAAAAAAAAAAAAAAAAAGAATAAACAGAGTGACACATACTTCAAATGGCGGGGGCACCTCGAAGTGGTGTAATGGTTAACAAGCTTGTATCGCTAGAATCATTACAACTGAGTAGTGAGTACGATCCTCACGGGGTGTTCCTTACTTTTAACCTTGTGCTATACCTAAGCCACGCTAAGAAAATCACCATACACTAAATGGCAAGAAAACAGGATATTGAACTTTTAGTGTTACTGGTAACATTATGTTGTCTTTTAAAATATATTTTTGATTATAAACTTGTTCCACAGACACTAATAACAAATCAATAAATCAATAGAAAAAAACAATACATTTGAAGTAGAATTATTCAAAAATTATTTAATATTTTGTAAACGAAAGATTAGTCAAGATGATTGATTAAAAACAGATTGATTGACAATTCGACCAGCGCAGTTCTAAGGTGAATGTAAATAAACAGAATTCTATGTCGATATTATATCATTTGTGGAAAGAGCTCTTCATATTTAGAAGATTTATTTTGTTTTTTTATTTTACTGCATTCATTTTTTTCTTCATAATTTCTTTCTTTTAATCCAGTAACTCGAAGAATATTATTAGTTCAGTCATAAGTGCACATGGGTAGAAGTCTCGTGTAGTTTTTTAAGACATAGTTTGTAAAGATGTACTTTCTTTGAGCTACTTGTTGTTTGGTAGCCAGCAAAAAAATTTAAAGAAAGTTTATTTAGCGTTTCTTTTTACTTCTATTTTTCATCACAAAGTCTAGAGTGTTTTTATAAACTAGGTTTTATTTTTAAATTTAGACTATTGAAATCCAGTCAGAATAGAAAAAATGCAAAGTCAATACTCATTTTAAATGCAAAGTCAATACTCATTTTAAATGCAAAGTCAATACTCATCTTAAATGCAAAGTCAATACTCATCTTAAATGCAAAGTCAATACTCATTTTAAATACAAAGTCAATACTCATCTTAAATGCAAAGTCAATACTCATCTTAAATGCAAAGTCAATACTCATTTTAAATGCAAAGTCAATACTCATCTACTAACCACCGGACTCTAGCTCTCTCCCCTCCCCTGTATAACCTTCCCTTTCTCTCCACCTATGTATCTGTCATCGCACCTGCTTTCTCAGCTTTCTATTGTTCCTTTCTAACTAGTTTGTACTCCTCACTCTTTTCTAATTGATCTTTTTACATTTATGTAACCCCCTGCACATCAGTGGCGTTTCCGCCTTGCTCGGGGTGAAATGATTAAAAAAAAAGTACTAAGTTTCAAGAACAGAAGAATACTTCTTCTTCTATGTAAAATGTCCCTTCAGGACGTAGGCGATAATGGCCTTCTACGTCTACCTACCTCTGTTAGCGCTTAGCACGATTTCTCCTGTTACCCCACCCAAACGTCACTCTGCTATCCACCTGCTCAGGCCCTTCAAATATGTCATCTGCTGCTTTCCCCTGTCTCCTCTTCCCTCTAACTGACCTGTGAATATCAGATTCTTCAATCCTTCCTTCCTCATCACATGGCCCAATAACATCAGCTGTCTCTTCCTGATGCTCAGTATTATTTTGTTTCCATTCTTTCCAAAACCTCATTATTGCTCTTATGTTTGATCCACGATATCCGCATCATCCTTCTGTATAACCATATTTCAGTTGTTTTAAGTTTTTTCTTCATTGTTGATGAGATTGTCCAGCATTCTCTGCCATATTGAAAAACAGAGAACACATAGCAATCCAGTACAGTGTTCTTAATTTCTAGCGAAATTTTCCTATCTATTAATACTCTGCGCAGCTTCTGGAATGCGTCCTTCGCCATGCCAATTCGCCTTCGGAACTCAGTGTTGCACTTTTCGTCTTCGGTTGAAACACTTCCCAAGTACTTAAATTTTTTGTACTTGCTTAATTTTAGTATGCCCAAACTGTAATTTGCATTTTGAGCTCTCTGTTTGCTGATGACTATACATTGTAGTTTATTTGTAGTCCTTTCTTTCGACTTACTTCATCTACATTTTTAGGCAGTTTTGTAGTTTTCCTTCCGTGTCAGCTATTAAAACATCAATAGGAAAAAATGTAAATTTTGTTCTGACTATTTCAGAAAGCTTTCGTTGTACTAGGCTATCTATCTATCTATCTATCTATCTATCTATCTATCTATCTATCTATCTCTGCCTAGAGTTCATCAGAAGACAAAACGCCTCGGTAAAAAATGTTTACTTTTTGAAAATTGTTAAAGAGAAACATGTTAAAGATACTTCTTCTTACCTGTTACTTATTCTATTCATATATATATATATATATATATATATATATATATATACATTGATTGATTGATTGATTGATTGATTGATTAATTAGTTTCTGGTCATAATAAGTTTGGACCAGTGCACATTTGAATTAAAATGTGTTCAATACCATTATATTGTAGAACCTTTGAATATTTTCTATCTGTAAACGATTTATAACGCGACCTAGGTTTTTACCATGAGTGGTATCTTCAGGCAATTTTCAATAATGATTTTACCGTTTACCGTTTTTTTTTCAAAAATGCTTACGTAACGGTGTTTTTTTTTAAGCTCACGGGACAGGAAATTTTTGAAAGCGCAATTTATAAAATTACAAGGAATTATGGCGTTTTCGTCCATGGTTGTATGAATCTAAGAGGTATTTTCTAGTATGGTTACACTTAGTCATAATTTCCGTTATTTCATTCAACAATTCGCTTTTGTTTGGGAATAGCATAATCTCTATTTTTTTCTTGGCACAGTCTACATATGTTGCCACTGTTGTAAGGTTTGGTTGTTTTTATTATACTCCACTTTATGCCTGGGTCTTTTCCATATTTTGATTTTAATTTCCACACGTGGATAGCCAATTTTGTACAGTTTTCTAAGTTTTGTATTTTGAATGTAGACCTGTAAATAAACCACATGGTCTTAAATGTGTCTTTGGTTGAACCCAAATATATTTTATTTTGGCCATTTAGATCATGTACCTTTGCCTTATAAATGATTTCTTTTGTGTGGCAAAGTCCTTGAAGTGAATATTTAATTTTGTCCCTGCAGTTGCATTCTTTATTAGTGGTTTTGTTTTGTGGACTGCTATTTAAGTTTCTGGCATTTTGTTCTTTTTATGAAACTATCTACATTACTAGCGCAACTATAACTTAGCTTGATTGCGTTTCTGTTGAAAATTTTGTTTAGTTCTGATTCTTTTAGAAAGTATCTATCTATCAGTTTAAAAATATTTGTCCTATTTTGATCTTTAGCTCTAAATTAAATGGTGGGTTGAATCAGATAATGTTTCGTTTTCTATTATCGTTTTTATTTGTCTGTTTGATTGAGAATTATATTGTCAAATGTTTTTATGGCCAGATTTCTTTTAGTTCATCTTCATAGATATTTTTCTTTTCATCAAATATTGATTTGTTTGACGAGTTTTTAGATAGTCTGTGTTCAATTCCTTTATGGATAAATATAAATTTTATTATTTTATTTAAATATGTTCCAAACATATTGTCTAGCCGGTAGTTTAATTTTTTTTGTTCTTGTTTTCATCATTTTTGTTATTAAATATCCTCCCATTGTGATAGTAGAAGACCTACCAAGAAACTTAATTTCAATTTACAATCCTCAGTGCTCCCTCCTTTGTTTGTATGTCTACTTACAACAACGTAAACATCACTTTAAACTGATGAAGTCTGAAAAGACGAAATTCGTCACACGAAAAATTTAACACGTTGATATAGTTTTTCCTTATATATATATATATATATATATATATAGTTTTAAGGTTTGTTATATGTATTGGTTAAAGTATTCAATACCAGGGATAGAACGTATGTAAATATAAAAGTGTACATTGAGGTCAACACCCATCGATAGCAGTCTGTTTCAGGCTTAATTGCAAGCGAGATATGACTATACTTTACTCACTAACTAAAGCTGGCGCCTTTCTTTGATCTTTTATCATGTTTCTTTAGTTCTTTCTCTCTCGTTTTCCTCTTTTAGTTTTTTATTTCCTCTGTGTCCTTTTTATGATTCCCCATTCTGGTTTCTCATTTTCTCTACCGCTTTACCTCGGAAAAAAATTTTGCCAATAAAAGGAAGTGAATCTCCTTTCAAAAATAACTTTTTTTACCTGATGTGACATTGTTCTTTCAATGTCGAAACAAAATGTAAACTTTTGTAGTAGTAGATTGTAGTTTGGACATGTTCTAACACACACACACACACACACACACACACACACACACACACATATATATATATATATATATATATATATATATAATCCACAGAAAGGATATTTATTCTGAACTAAAAAATATTAGGCAGACACTCATTAATAATGACTCCAAACCACATTGTAGCTGAAGAAATAAGAAGAGATTTTAAAAACTTCAATATACACATCAAATAAAATATGGTACTTCCACAAAATACCCTAAATATATCAAACTCTTCTATTGCAACCAGATGCACGATACTTACAAACAGGATGTGAAAATAATAAAAAATCTCATTCGTACTAATATGTCTCCCGTTGATCCTAATGAAAAATTAAAATTAATAATATATTGTAAAAGGTAAAATACTACAAATTTAATTATGCATAATAACTCCACTCCACCAACTGATGTGTTACGTAAATCCAACGTTATATATCAATTCAAATGTCCCTTAGAAAAATGCATCTACGACAAAAAAAAAAAACAACAAAAAACAAAGAAACAAAAAACAAAACAAAAAACAAATATATATGTTGGATTTACAACAACTACATTAACTAGACGTCTTACATTACATTTGCCTGATTATTCATCCATTTCTAGACATCTACAACAACATTCCTGTCTACATTCACAATATAAAAAATAATGATCGATAATAAAACTATCCTACACGAAGAAAACAACAAAAGCAAAATACAGATTCTCGATGCAATATTCATTAAAACACTTCAGCCGTCAATTAATAGAATCAGCTATGAATACTGTGATAATGTTCTAAAATGTTTGTAAAAAGAACGCTTTTTCATGCTTTAACATGTGCATGACCATGACATTACAACATATAAAAAAATTCCTTTTTGAATAATTTTCACGTTCTAATGATCGCTATCAATTTGTCAACCATTATATTTGAAGGAGATAAAAATGTACGGTAATTTTTAGTAACACTGTTTTCCTGTTACATTTGTTACCATAACTCATACCCTTAAAGATGATCTCGTAAAGTGGTTGAAAGTACTTGGGTACCTTAAGAAATGAGTGAAAATAACATCTGTCAACGTTACAGCTCATTTCTCACATTTTTTTATTATAATACGCGAAATATTATCCATGAGTATGAACGGTTTTTATTAATAATAAGCAAACATATTGTTTGCAATTTATTTAATCTGACATATTTAAAAGAGAATTTGCTGTCTAAATACGCAAATCACTTCAGCTATATGCGTGACTCTTCAGAAATGAATTCTCTCGGGAACTGGCGTGTGTAAACACTGCAGATATAAAACACGTTAAAATTTCCCTTCTCTGATACCATAGCTTAGGAAGTAGAGACACCCGACTAACACCAAATCGGTCGAGTTTCGATCCCGGCCAGAGGCGAGTGGATGCGTCTAGCCACACTGATGAGCTGTGATCCAGCGAAACAGGCTTGTATGTGGATGACTAATATATATATAAAATTAAAAATATTGTTTGGTTTGTTTTACAGCATATTAACCTCAATGAGATATTTAATGCCGGCAAGATTTTTTACAATACATTTGTATGAATAGAACATTCTTTGTTAGAAATAAATAAATTTGTAGTTCAAATTGCTTTGATAGTGATTTTTGTTGATGTATTCCTGTTATATATTTTTTCCAAAGATGTATTGCTGGTAAGATTTTATTTTCCTTCAAGAACGTATTGCTGGTAATATTTTTCCTCCAAAAAAGTATTCCTGGAATTTTTACTATAAAAGCTTATTTTTATAATTTCATAGTGTTTTGACCTCAGTTTGGGAATAAACTATTTTCACATCTCTGAGACTCAAACAGGTGCTACCACTTTGGGTCAAGTTGAAGCTGGAAACAACAGAAGTTAAGACGTGGTTCCATGCTCCTCACAACCTCCCAATTAGAAGCCTTGCTGTCGGATGCAGTTTATTGTCGTACACAGGACCACTTTGTATATGTGTAAGTCAAGTTATCAAAATTCACCTCTCTGAATCTAAACTTCGAGACTCTATCCATTATACCAAATTAATGGTGGATTTGTGTTTCAATGCAGAGGTGGTTGCCTGTAATTTTATTTTTGGTTTTAGTTATGTATTTTCTTAAATATTTTAAAACTACAGATAAAAAGAAAACATTGTGTACATAAATGGTAAAATACTCATCCTCAAACTTACAGCCCCTAGCATTCTCAAGATGTCACAAATCTTAGTACTGAACAGGCTCGATGCTGCTTAACTTCGCTGCTCAGACGATGACCAGTGTTTTAACATCATATGATCATCATAGGTAATCAAGCAAAACGAAGTTGTTAACCTTTACACTACGTAGAATTGATCTACTAACTTACAATGTATAGCTTAGATGCGGCACAGGGCATCAAGTATGGAGTATTCGGAGATTTACTAACCAGCAACGAGTATCTTTTTATAATTAGCATAGCTTAAATATCGTAAAGGTCACAAGATTCTTCAGTATAGAATGAACTCATTGCAAAGCCATAGCGGGACAGGCTTGATGACTATTATACCACGCCGAAGTTCCCAAGAACACATCGTATAAAGAATAAACTAAGCTTAATTTAGATGTGACACAAAGCCGCAAGTATGGAGTACCCAGTGACGGCTGAACAGATTCTTATGTCGATGAGCTCCAAACACACCTTATATCAGTATACACACATATCGATCAGTCCTTCTTTCTGGCAGTAAATGCTGGGTAATTTATTCACAGATACAGAAACTTGTCGCAACCGAAATTTGGTTTGACTAATGGATGCTGAAAATGCTATGGTGGGCGTATGATAAGAAAATGAAAACAAATACTGGACACTTATATTTCGAATCCAAAATAGAAAATTGAAACTTATTGGACATATAACGAGGAAAGTTTGTTTTGAGATTTAAAATCTCAGAGGATATAATGAAAGTTATAGGCGCAAGAATAATCAACCGGTAACATATCTCAATAGCTTGTGGAAATACAAATTTACTAAAAGCTATAAAAGATAGTAAGTTTTGGAAAGCTATGATTGTCCCCGTTCTAGAAGAACAGGATACAGTAAAGGGGACGCACTTGATATTTACTCGTCCCCCACAGTGATGGGATATAACACTAGGCCGGTTTAAAGTGAGAAGCCCAAGCCCATGCATACTGAGGTCAAAACACTATGAAATTATAAAAATAAGCTTTTATAGTAAAAATTCCAGGAATACTTTTTTGGAGGAAAAATATTACCAGCAATACGTTCTTGAAGGAAAATAAAATCTTACCAGCAATACATCTTTGGAAAAAATATATAACAGGAATACATTAACAAAAATCACTATCAAAGCAATTTGAACTACAAATTTATTTATTTCTAACAGAATGTTCTATTCATACAAATGTATTGTAAAAAATCTTGCCGGCATTAAATATCTCATTGAGGTTAATATGCTGTAAAACAAACCAAACAATATTTTTAATTTTATATATTAGTCATCCACATACAAGCCTGTTTACGCTGTATCACAGCTCATCAGTGTGGCTAGACGCATCCACTCGCCGGGATCGAAACTCGACCGATTTGGTGTTAGTTGGGTGTCTCTACTTCCTAAGCCATCGACGCATGGCATCAGAGAAGGGAAATTTTGACGTGTTGTATAACTGAAGTGTTTACACACGCCAGTTCCCGAGAGAATTCATTTCTGAAGAGTCACGCATATAGCTGAAGTGATTTGAGTATTTAAGCAGCAAATTCTCTTTTACATATGTCAGATTAAATAAATTGCAAACAATATGTTTGCTTATTTTTTATAAAAATTGTTCATATTCACGGATAATATTTCGCGTATTATAATCAAAAAATGTGAGAAATGAGCTGTAACGTTGACAGATGTTATTTTCACTCATTTCTTCAGGTACCCAAGTACTTTCAACTACTTTCCGAGATCATCTTTAAGGGTATGAGTTATGGTAACAAATGTAACAGGAAAACAGTGTTGCTAAAAATTACCGTACATTTTTTCTCCTAGGGACTAAATATCCCCAGTTTTTGAAACTAACGTCGTGTTGGCGTCGATGCTTCATTGGTGTAAGATTAGACGTGCTACGGCAGAGTTAGAAGATGCACTTATAATAACTTAATAAGTGTAGCTTTTTTTTTCTAAATGAAACTTAGGCCATCAACGACTTCCCCCCGCATTTGTTCTGGGTTGTTTCGTTATCTTCAATGCTTGCCTTTTTTACAAGTAAAAATGTTGACTCTACGCAAAACCCTTTAACTTCCTGGCGAGAAGGTCCATGCTAATTTTGAATTATTTGTTCTTTCTCCTAAACTAGTTGACACCCAAGAGTGTTCTGTTGTTTACCCATAGATAGGGAAGAAGATTCATACCTTCCCTATATGTATTAGCACGTAAGTTATTGTAATAAACTTCACTGGAATTCGAACTCTGCTTACTAATTCCTCAATCCGAGCAGCTATAATTTACTCCACCGTGTTCCCCACTAATAAGCGTAGCTTAGATTTGGCTTGAGAATTAACGTATAGAGCACTCACTATGAATTAAACACCCTATTCATTCGTAATTGATCTAACGAGACAAGTTTGTTAACAACTACACCAAGGCAAAGTACTCAGAAGAAGCGCTTATATAAATAGACAATTATATTCATGGATATCTTTAGACTGTACGCACTTAGTTGGTGAATTTGATGAAATTACAGTAATCTTTATTTGGTTAGGTTTAACATTTTTTCAGTTTATGGCATGATGAAAGTATTTCTCTTGCGATAAGCCAGACTTTAACAAGTCGAGTTGAAACTGAATAAAGAAAATCAACCTTTCCGAAAAACAAAAGAAGTGAAATATTTTTTTAAAGTGATCACGCGAAATTAAAAATTTATTATTTTCGGTGTCTGAAAACAATTACAGAGATATTTTTTGCTAACTGTCTGAACACCTGCAGTAAATCCGATGTTACATGATTAAATAAATAAGTGTTGACTTATAAATCATTTCTCTTCTTTTTTTTTCATCAATGCGAGAATGTTTCGATCCTGATATTGTCGTAAATCAATGGAAACTTCGCTTGGAAAGTCATCGTCGCTTTGTTTTCGATGAATGTTCCATGATTATCTTCCGTATTTTTTTTTTATTCATCTTGTCGATTTTGGATTAATTGAAATATGTGTCATTATGAAGTGCGGGTATTGTAACGTTTGTAAGCACAGCATCTGAAATCGGCGTGCCGGTTTCAAATTACGTGTAGTTTGCTATATTCACAATAAACAGTCTTATTTTTCTGACGGGTCTTACATATTTTATTTATTTATTTATTTTTTAACCATTTCACTCCAAGCAGGGCAGAAATTCTACTAGTATGCAGGGGGTTACAGAGAGTGAAATTAAAAAAGCACTGAGTATCGGGAGGATTGAATATAATGATGAACTACATTGAAGAAGATAGAAAATGGCGATTGACGTTGCATTTAGATTTTTGAAGACTGTAGGTATCAAGAAAACAAGTAAACGAAAGGGAGTTCCACGGGCGAGAAGTGCGAGAAAAGAAACTATTAGAGTAGAAGAGCCGGTTACATTTAACTATTTCAACCGTAAGCGGGTGGGACCCAGATGCAAATCTAGTGCCACGCTTAAATTCATGTCGTAGAAGTACCAGAGAAAAAATCTCGTCAGAACAGTGAACATATTTTTAGAAAATACAGAGGGAAGCCACGCCTCGTCGGTGAGAAAGTGAATGAAGTCCAGATGCCAAGTCAGCATCAATTACATTGCAGATTCTTCTTTGGATTTTGTCAAAAAAATCGAGATGGATATTTCCTCGCAAGATACAAAGACCCGACTATTCTTGCAGTAAGGTTGGGTGTAGTTTATTTTCTTTTATTGGGCACATCCCCTCTTCCTCATATCATGATTCATATTTTTGTACCAAAAATTAATGTGTAAACATCAGTCAGTAGGTTCACTGCCATACGTGATACACGCTTGCGAGATGATATCTCTTTCGACTCATAAATATTTTCTTCTCATAGTTTATCGTTTCTTTCTGACATATCACCCATGGATATAGATCACAATTGTTCTTAATATTTATTCATATTTGTGGGGAAGAGAGTTGAATTCATAATAATCCTAAGGGTAATAGCACGTAAATGAAGACAATAAACTCGAATGGTGCTCGAATTCAGCGCTCCGATTCCTTAATCCGACTCTAATGAAATAAATTAATCAGTCCATACTTTATCCTTCTCCCCACTTACCGGCAAAAATGTTGTCGCTATATATTTTTAAAGTATTGCAGACCGCCAAAGAAGCAGAATGCATCATGAAGGTGATTGGTGACTAAAACCGGCCGCCAAATGTTAAATTGCGTAAACTCATAAGAAGGCGTGATACAGGTAACGACCGCCATAGAGGTGAGTCTTTTCACTCATTACAAACGAAAAGTTAGTGTCGTTTATGCACCGCAGACTGGCCGAAAAAAAAACCCCAAAAAAACCAAAAAAAAAAACTGGCGAATTTAGTATTTGAAAGAAATGTAGATATAAGAATACATTAAATGCAAGAATGGCGAAATCAACAAGAAATGAATCTATTATATTTTAAAGGAAAGCATAATACCAGAATATACCATTACAGACCATCAAATAAGACAGGTGCACGATAGAGGTGACCAGTAGCTACCGTCGGCCGCGGAATAGTGAATTACATAAACTCACACATTCATTCGGTTTGCAAGCGTAGGAAGGATGCGTGTTACAAGCAGTGATATCAAACGAGCATTCGAGTAAGTCTTTAATCCAACACGTAACGCGGCTGCATATGCACTTCAGATTGGCCGAGAGAAAATGACGAAGGAAATGTAAGGTAAAATATGAAAGCTCAACGTAATAATTGAACTGAAACACGAGCTTCATTGCACAGGCATCATATCAATTCACAGGTAATAAATAAAAAATAATTTTGAAGTAACACGATATTTTTGTCTATTTCTTGCGATTGTACTCTGCTGATCCGTTAGTGGAGCTTGAAAATGTTCAATGGTGTATCTTTGTAATTTAAGAACACATATGACGGCATATGTTTTAACAAAAAAAAACAAAAACAAAAAGAACGAAATAATGGTAATTTTATCTCACAAAATATAACAATATAGATTTTGTGCTGCTAATCACCGATCAGAATAAGGGTAATAGAAAGAGTAACTGTTTTTCGAAAAATTAGCGTTACTGATGTTGACATTTATAAATAAAACAAAACAAAAAAAATATTATTTTTTGTAAAGGAAAAGAACGAATAAAAAGACAAGACGAAAAACTATTCTTTCCTGACGCTTTTCATCATACAAGGGGCTTTAGCAAGGTAAATTTTACAGTGTTTTTAGGCTATTTCTAAACAAAACTTTATCTTAAAACAGTTTTCAGTAAAATAGATACATGCCCATTAAATGTTATCACTTTTTAATACACATGGGAGTTTCCTTACTAAACTTCTGTTTAAATTAGTGAAGAAAGTCAATATCTTGTTTAATTTTTATTTTTTCATACTTGATTGCATCAGATTTTTAACACGCCCAGATACTGTTGTCTCGACTGTCGATTAGTTGTTGTACGTCCATTGCCTGCAATGGACGTTATTCCAAGGAAGCGTAAAAAAACTGTAACCCTGCAGGAACTCACTGAAAAGCCTTAAATAGATATCGCGGATATAGTTGGTGTTAGCCTTTCAACTGTCAGTAGTGTCATCAAGCCAAAGAAAGAAACTGGATCCATCAGTTTTAAACGTAAATGAAAACGTGGTCGGAAGAGAAAAACAATGACAAGAAACGACGTATACTTGATCAGAGAAAGGTTGAAAGATCCCCGGAAGACATTATTTGTTTTGTTTCAGATAATTTGCAAAAGTGTGTATATATATTTTTAATGAAGATATTCACATAGTAGTTAGTAACTATACAGTCAGAACAATAGCATACATGAGTTGCAAAAAAGTTCCAGGTTTAGCACTGATGAAGTATTTGGATGACTTTAATGGTGGCACCAATAATTATTTCAGGGATATATATTCTACAGGTGCATGAAAGAGTAATAATGGAAATAATAAAATCTTACTTGTCAAACTCATCAAAGCAGGTCATTGAGTCAGTAAAGCTTGTTTTGCTCTTAAATCTGTCCCCATCCCAAGATCCTCTTTTGTTGAAAGAAAAAAAAAACAACAGTATAAACGTGAAAAACTGCTGTCAAACATAGAAAAACAGTTCATTTAGTTAATAGCTGTTCGAGAAAAGAAACTGTTAATGTTGGTCAACAATATAATGTATTCTACCCTATAAGTTATTTTAAAAAGACCAAGTACTCATTTTATGTACATTTTAAATAGTTGTTCAGTTTTAGCAACATTTTCTTTAAAAAAAGCGAAGGTATCAGAATTTCATATTCATACAACTATATATTTTTTTAAACCCTGGAACACTAAACATCAATTATAGTTACACCATTACTAGCCATGAGTATATCATACCCGATTTTGAAAATATCAAAAAAATATTAAATATAAATCTTTATTTAAAATATTTTACATGCAAGCACTTCAAAATTTGTACTTTGAGTTAACATTAAAAGGAAATGAAAAAAACATTATTTAGGTAAGAAAATCAGGTACTGAATATTTAATTAAATTCTAATTTAATGTCATTTGCACCGGGTATTATATACCCATGGATAGGGTTCTAGGGTTAATCATATCACCCAAGTAAGGCGGTAGCGGTCCTAATACGCAGGGGGTTCGAAAGACAACCCGACACAGAAGCAGAGAAAAAAGATACAGGTGGTGTTGAGGAAAGGATAAAAATGAATGGAATTAAGAGAGATAAAAGATGGCAATTGACGTTGCATTTGAACTTTTGGAGTTTGTAACTATCAAGGAAGTAAGGAAAGAGAAGAGATGCATGCAGTGCGAGAAAGCTGTTGGAGGCGGTTACGTTTCACTATTTCTGCGGTAAAAAGGTGGGACCAATACGCCAATCTAGCAGCGCGCTTAACTTTACGTGGGCGAGGTAACATAGAAGAAAGCTCGTCAGATCAGCTGCTATACATATAGTTGTAGAAAATACGAATGGGAGTCAAATCACGTCGGCGAGACAGTTACTGAAGTCGAGATGTCAGGTCAGAATCGATTACATTGCAGATCCTTCTTTGTATTTTGTGGAGAACCTCGAGATGAATTGCAGGAACACTCGACAGGATATAGTAGCAGTAATCAATGCACGGACGAATGGTTGATTTATAAATGAGTAAGATAGATTCTGAAAAGAAAAACTTTCTGGCCTTACATAGTGACCTAGATGTCTTTGTTTTTAATGAAATTTTACTGTCTCTTAATGCATTGTTTAGTTTTTTGAAGGCATGTTTCTTTATTCCAAATTGCCTTCAGACTTTGCTGTCCTCTGGTAAAACATTTTCTAGAATTTTCATTTTCATAATTTTGATATTATGGTATAGCCGAAGTTAAGTTTTATACGGAAGTGTATGGTTTTATTATCTTCTATAAATTTTCTTGTGTCTTTTTGTATTGAGATATCCTTACCGGCGCTATCCTCTATTTCAATGACTTTCACTTGTCTTACTTAAGTTCCAGGAAACTTTTAGCGTTGTCAAAATCAAATTGTTCTTCAGCAAGAGGGCAATTCAGAATGAAATTTAAGTGTTGGGATTAAGGAAGCGTATCTGATTATCTTTGGCGTTCCAACTGACATTCAAATGCAAATCATATGTAGGCGACCGAATAGATAAGGACTAAAACAGAGCAGGTAGCAGAATTTTACGGTCTGTGCCAATTCCATATGTCACGGAATTGATTAGGCAAAGGCTAAGTTTTGGATTACGTGCTCTCTGCATCTTGATTAACTCCTAAACTTATAAGCAGGATTTTCTATAACATGAAAAGTGATTTGCCGCTGTCATTTCTAAGAGAAATTTACTAATTTGGTATCTAGTTAGCCTTCTACTTTCCTGGCACGGACTTTAAATTATCTTGCCGAATCATTGCGTAGATTCTACGAATTGAATATTAGTTCTTTCGTATCTTGCCTTCTTCATCTAAAAAGGTTCTTTTCTTTTCGAAGAGGCAGTCTAATCTTGGTTCTTATGCTCTTCCCATCTCGTCTGTTTTTACCTGCCGGCCATCTTTCTGTGTCTATTGCACTCAATGACTTATGAAATGTTATGAACGATCCCCATCATTCATGTTTGTATTGTAGCAACACTAGCTCTTATTTGAGAATAATATGGTTATTATGATAATAATACAATATGGATATTAGAATATATTACAGAATAGGAGATCAAAGCTGACATAAACCCGGAAGCCATGTTGTAGCTGTCTGTCAAAATGAAATGATGCTGATCTGCTATGCAATACCAATCCTACAATGTTGCCTATAGAATTTAATTTCTTGAAATTTAATGAATTTACGTGGAGTTGGGGTAACAGATGCAAAAAGCCTTATTTTTACCAATATTTTAAAAGCAATAATTTCCTAAATAATTTAATTTATTTGCAAATAAGTCCTGTAAGTTTCATTAAAACCCGACAATTATTTGATTATTGCAAGGATTTCCAGATTAATGTGTTGTCATCAGAAAAAAGTGAGCTTTTTCCAGTGACAACAATATTTTCTATTGTGAACCCTCGTAATGATTTTACCAAAATTTTGAACGTGTTAGAAAGTACAGAAAAATTTTAAAAAATAATAAAAAATACTATGACTGTTCTTCTTTATAATAGCATAACAGTTTTGATGGAAAAAAATTGTTTTTATTAAGTTTGGGAACTTTTCCCTTCATACAATGCTGTTTTTTCAGGGATTTAGTAGAAGTACCTACTTTATTGCATTGCTGGGGTATGTACAGTCGATATTCTAGTGTTATAAATAATAGCATCGTAAACGTGGTAGTCTCACACCGATTTATTATTATATAATTTAGGATTGTAAATTTAACTTTATATTTTTTTTATCTCAAATAACAGTAGGATTCTTCGATAATTTCCAATTTCTAGGCCGAATCATCCGAAATAATGTCACCTTGAAATAAGATCTTGACAGCTATTTTAACGACTCCTACTGCGTATGAAACGCTTCAGCAACGGGTGTTCAGAATCACGGTGTCAACATAAGAACCAAAATTATAGTCTTCCTTGCCGTGGTCCTCACCACCGTTTGATATTCTTGTGACACTGGATCTTGTATCTAAAGTTGTTCCAGCAACCAAAGTGCCGAAGAAAACTTTGCATCAGTTGGGAGGAACACATCACTAACAACGAGATCCTCTGTCGGACATCTCACTTCTAAAATCCTTTGCTGGGCAGGTCACAGGTATAGAATGCGTGCATTATTTTCACATACATATATTTATATTTAAAATAAACATTTATTGCTTTTACTATACGTGGCACACATATATAACCAAGTATAAGTAATTTTCTTTTTTGTACATTAAAATTTTTTTATCTATTACTTTATTACGTATCTAATCAATTAAATCAAACATCTATCAGCGTACTGTCTTTTTGAATTTTTGAATTTTTAAAAGAATATTAAATCATTTGTCTTTAAAAAATCTCTGAAGAAGTTTGTTAAAATGAAGCATGTTAGATTAAAGACACCTTTTCTATCTGTTATTTACTTATTTTATTCCTATATATATATATATATATATATATATATATATATATAAAGTGCGTGTGTTTATAAATATGTAGATATACGGGTTTATATAACATATCTATCTATCTATCTATCTATCTATCTATCTATCTATCTATATATGATCTTTCTGTTTATGACTCTTTACGCTGTCACACCCTGACTGACCACTCTGGAAGAATGGCAGACTTTGAAAAAACAGTAGCTACTTTAGCATCTGCTCATCGTTAATTCAGTTATGAATTAGAACACTCTAACTACTGGCGTGTGGCTACATGGTATATCGCACTCTACAAGCCTGCGTTCTTCTACCGAACGCCCATAGCTCAGAGGTAGAATCGTCGACTGACACAGTCGGGTTTCAATCCTGGGTAAAAGCAATCGGATGTGTAGTTGTACTGATGAGGTGTGATACAGCAAAACAAATCTGTTTGATATTATCTGCCTATCTATATAGCATGAATAGGGAACATGACTAACATACGAAAATCTTGTTTCGCTTATATCTATTTTTCACTTTTAATGTCGTCGTTTGATCCGTGAAACCTGTCAAAATGTGGCTTCATATGTATCATATATGCGTACCATATTCTTATCTACGATTGCCTTATATACTTATTATACACACACACACACACACACACACACACACACACACACACACACACACACACACACACACATATATATATGTAATTGCTACATTTTTTACAGTTACGTTTTTTTGCAATAACGCTGTAAAGATTTAGAGTTCATAGATGCTGAGTACATCCATATTTCTTTATTGGCATCAACATAAGGAATATATTCTGACCTTTTCTGAAAATACAACGCAAATCCCAAACTTCGTTTTAACTTTGGCTATTTAATTCGCTGATTTTGTGACAGTAAATTTTATTTTTATTTGAACTAAAAAAGAATTATACGCGAAGCTACCTTTCCAGGTAGTTTTACACATTGATTCACCTCTTACTGTTTTGAAACGACCGAATGTATTTTATTTCTGGTGTATCATATGATTATTGCACAGTGAGAATAACCATTATGTTTTGCAATAAATGCAATGAATAAAACGTCGAAAGGACTTTCTTACTGCAGAGAACACACACACACACACACACACACACACACACACACACACACACACATATATATATATATATATATATATATATATATATATATATCACCAACAAAAAAGGAAAGGAACTTTTCGAAGAAAGAACAGTAATATAAAGCAAAAAAGATCAAAATTGGGTTGGAGATGAGGTGAACCGTAGAAAATAGTTTATCATACATAACATTTTGGAACATTCCTTGGTCATGAACCTCTAACCACCTGCAGTTTCTGCAAATGGTGGGGTGCAGTTGGGTGGTCGGTTGTAGGGGCGGAATTATGGACATTATCCAAAAATTTAGAAGATGCCAAATTTCTTACTGAAATGATAGAAGTAGCGGGCGGTAGAGAAAACCCTACGGGGACAATGTCTGCATCAAATTGAATTCTGGCACCAGAAATACATTGGTGAATCGTCCGCGAGGTCAATGAGAAAGAGAAAAGAAAACAATAAATATATATAACAGGTTATGGAACGAGATAGAAAACGAGCAAAAATGTTGAAATTTTAGAATGGATGGAAACACTAGTTGCGAAATACAGAAAAAGAACAGAAAAGGAGAAAAAGACATGCAGAAAGACAACCCCATAGGTGGAGGGTCCGTCAGAAACTGACAAAGAAATAGCCTGTCAAAGAGAAAGGAAGAGTAAGAGAGAGAGAGTCAGTGTGAGGAGAAGACAGAAAATAAGATAATAGACTGAGAGGGAAAGAGAGAGAGAGAGAGAGAGAGAATATGTAAAAATGTCTAAAGGAAAAGAAGAAAGAAATAGGAAGTAATAAAAATAACTAGGAAAGAAGAGTAATAGAAAATAGTCAGGAAAATAAGAAAAAAAGAAAGAGCATAGAGAGAAAGAAAGAGATCAAATAATAAAAAGACAGAGAGAAAGAAAGAGAGAGAGAGAGAGAGAGAGAAAGAGAATAGCTGAAAAAGTGTAAAGGAGAAGAAATGATTATGGAGAAGAAAGAAATAGAAAATAACCATTATTTACTAAGAAAGGAGAGTAGTAGAAAAACACTCAGGGAAAAAGAGAGTAAAAAATAAAAAGAGAGAGAGAGAGAATATGTTAATAGAAAGACAAAGAAAGAGAGAGAGGGGGAGATAAAAAGAGAGGGAACAGGTGAAGATGTTTGACAGAAAAGAAACGGTTATGAAGAAGAAATAAATAGGTAGTAAGCACTAAAATAACCAGTAATAAAAATTAGTAGAGAACACTCAGGAAAACAGAGTATATATATATATATAGAAAGAGAGAGAGAGAGAGAATAAGGTTAGGAAAAAGAGAACAAGAGAGATTTAAAGACAGAGTGAATATGTGAAGAAGTCTAAAGAAGAAAGAAATAGGAAGTAATAAATAATAACCAGGTAAGAAGTGTAGTAGAAAAGAGTCATGGAAATAGAGTTATAAAAAGGAAAAACAGAAAGACTGAGATCTTCTTCTATGTGCCTTGTCCTTTCAGGACGTAGGCGATCATGGCCTTCTACCTCTCCGTATTCATGATGGCTTTCACCTGTATCATCTCGCAACACCCGTTCTGTCATCCACCTGCTCGGGACTTTCAAATATGTTATCCGCTGCTTTCCTCTCTCTCTTTTCTCTTCTATCTGGTCTGTTAGTATCAGGTTCTCCTTTCTCATTGCATGACTCAGTAATTTTAGCTGTTTCTTCTTGATGCTGACTATTAATTTCCTTTTCGTTTCCATTCTTTCCAACACCTCATCATTGCTCACATGCTCGGTCCATGATATCCGCAGCATTCTTCTGTAGAACCACAGTTCAACTGCTTCAAGTTTTTCCTTCATCTTTGATGATATTGTCCAACATTCACTGCCATATTGAAGAATTGACATCACGAAGCAATCTAGTACTCTCTTCTTTGTTTCTAGTGAAAGTTTCCTGTCTTGAAGGACGAGTGAAAGAGAGAGAGAGAGAGAGAGAGAGAGAGAGAGAGAGAACATTCACTGTCATATTGAAGAATTGACATCATGAAGCAATCTAGTACTCTCTTCTTTGTTTCTAGTGAAAGTTTCCTGTCTTGAAGGACGCGTGAAAGAGAGAGAGAGAGAGAGCCAACATTCACTGCCATATTGAAGAATTGACATCACGAAGCAATCTAGTACTCTCTTCTTTGTTTCTAGTGAAAGTTTCCTGAGTCTTGAAGGACGCGTGAGAGAGAAAGAGAGAGAGAGAGAGAGAGAGAGAGAGAGAGTGTAGATGAATGAGTCTTTGGGAAAAGAAACGATTATGAAGAATAGAGAAATAGGAAATAAGCAATAAAGTAACCACGAAATGAAAAGTAGTAGGCAAGGCCAAATAGTAATCGGGAAAGAAGAAAATATTCTAAAGCTCCTAGAGTGAAATAAGATTAAGGATAAATAAATTATTTGTAGAAGAAGAGAAGCAAAACTGAAAACAGAAATACAGAATTTAAGTCAGGATAAAAAAAGGTCAATTTTCTGAGAAATAAAACAGAAAAAGAGAAGAAAGACTGAGGGAATACAAATCATTGGCAACAACTAGTAAAAAAGGTTGACGCATATTCACTTTACGATGGAACTTTTAGGGGACTAAACATCAATTGCAATGAGACAGAATGCGCGGTTGTTAGCAAAAGAGAACAGTTCTATATGAAAAGTAAAAATTAGGGATACCAAAAATTAAAACATGTCCAACAAATTGAATATCTGGGAAGCGTTTGAACGCGGAACAGAAAGTTCGACAATGATACCAAAGACTGTACCGAAAGGTACCTTCCAAAACCTTAGCAATCAATTAAGAAAGAGAAAAATTCGTTTGAAACAAAAATACTGAATAATATCAATCCTTCTATATGACAGGAGATACTGGAATATCTCACAGATGTAGAAGATACTTTAAGCAACAGAAATGTGGTTCTACAGAAGGATTTTGAGAAAATTATGAACTGAACATATAAGTAATGATGAAGTTTTAGAGAAAATGTGAACCAAAAGGACACTTACACTTAATATCAGAAAGAGACAGGTCAAATTCCCACTGCACGTAAAGTAGAAAAGAGGGCATAGAAAATATGATACTCACAGGACAGAAGGAAAAACCTAAACTTTTCTTGTTTTGGAAGTAGTTGGAATTAATTTTATGTTAAACTTAGATAAATTCTATTTACTTGTAGATGTGACAGAGTTGGTGAATATATATTTTGAAATGAATATATATTTTGATTCATTGGGTTTCTTAGAACATTACGTCAATATAAATAGTGCATTATGAAAAAAGAAAAAAACAAAAATCAACAGCTCTATGTTGATTATATTAATATTATATATATATTAGTTGTAAACGAGTTATCTGACGCAACCCAGAATTCTACCATCTGGTATCTTCAGGCAATTTACAATAACTGATTATAGCATTTTTTTTAAGAACGCTCATGTAACGAAGATTTTTTTTATTGAACGCGCAGTTTTCAAAATTAGAAGAAGTTATAACGTTTTCATCCATGCTTGTATGATCCTAATAGGTATTTTGGTATACTGGTCGAATTTAATTTTGACCAAAAATTAAATAATTAAATGAATATATATATATATATATATATATATATATATATATATATATATATATATATATAGGAAAGAATATTAATAAAAAGTTTTGAATTTAAAAACGTACTTTTTTAAACAGTATTTGTTTATTTTTATAATGACAATAACAATAAAAATAAACAAATACTGTTTAAAAAAGTACGTTTTTAAATTCAAAACTTTTTATTAATATTCTTTCCTATACATATTAAGACAGTATACGTGGATGATCATCACTATATATATATATATATATATATATATATATATATAAAACAAATACATACACACATTATATATAACAAGCTGTACCCGGCCACGCGTTGCTGTGGCTCAGTTTGGTTAAATGGAAAAAAGAATAAATTTATTTACTAAACCAACGAAATAAATTAATAGAATTTTTTTTTAAAAAAAAAGAAAGGGATTTCTGTTGTTTACACCCACCAAAATAGAAATAATAATAAAAAAAAGCTTCGTTTACCTTAAATGTACAGTTTTCCTATATTTTCTATGAAATAACAATGTTGTCTGTAAATGTGTCCGTATTGAAATTGAAAGTTTTTTGTTTCGGCTCTCATCATTGCAAAATTATTTTTTAATATTGTAATATTTTTTAATATAAGGTATAGAAAAAGACGCTCGTATTCGATTACAATGCTATAGTAAAATTTCAAAACAATTGGTGCAGCCGTTTTCTAGATTAGCGGATAGTCACAAACGGACAAGTACATTTTTATTTATATAGATTAATAAAAGTAAAATATGTATCTTTTTATTTCTAATTATATATATATATATAGACTTTCTGATGGGTGGCGTACTGCAGTAGATATCGCCTCGAAGCAAGAAACCGGGGAGCCGAGTTGGAGTTCCAGATGAATTCCTTGCATTCATTTACGAGCAACTTCATTTGAGAAAATTATTAATCCGTCTCTTCCTCCAGTTATGGGTTAAATAACAGTACAAATTAGGTTCTATAGCCTTGGCTGGCAACGAGTCTGCACAGAAAGTAATAGCAACCTACTGTAGGATAATCTTCTACTCAGTCAGTCATGTCTCTTTCGATACATGATCGCCTAAGCGTGTATGACATTTGACTGATATATACTTTTACTTCTATTAATCATATACATAATTAATAGAATTAAAACTATATATACTATCACTTCCTTTAATTTTATATATATATATTTATATATATTGAGTTATGATAATATTTGGCACCAACTTTGCTGTTTTTTACTGAAGAAAAGATCTTTTGGCAAGAAAGTTTTTTATATCGTAAAGTGCTCGGCATCGGAATGAAGATAGAGCTTTGATAGTTTTAGGACAAATTATTTGTCACTTTAACTGAGCAGGTTCATGCCAACTTCGAAGTTTCGTATAGACACCATTATGACGCCGTCGTTAGGCGGAGCTGGGTTTCTTGCACGAAGATAAATGAGAGCATCATAAAAGTGTCCTAACCAAACTTCGAAATTGGCATGAACATGCTAAGTTAAAATGACAGATCTTTTGCATTAAAACTATATATAATTATTATTAATAATTATTACGTTAGAACTTGTGAGAACTACCAACTACTACAAAATTGTACATTTTGTTTCGGCTTTGAAAGGACAGTGGCTCATCAGGTAGCTAACAATGATGATGATTAACGTATTTTTTAACGCATGTAATTTTTACGACTGCACAGTATTGTAGCGTCAGTTGGGCACCATTGGGAGTAAAAGACTCCATGACGCAATTCACTCTGCCAGAAATTTGGAAAGAGCATGCTCTAGTGCTTAGCATTCGTACCAAAAGCTCAAGTACGAACTTTTCAGTGTGTTTGGCTGTCAATCTAAAGACAGTGCAGAGGATTCGGAAAGTGTTGAATGAGTCGAATGGTGATGACAAAAGTTTAGCAACTCGGAACACTTACACTGACCATTCTATAAAAATAACTCCCAAATTTGATGATGAGTGCCACAGATTCAACACGGAGGATTAAATTTAGTATCTTAAGGAGGTTATCAAGAGGATGGGTGCTGAAGAAACTATGTCTGACAACAGTAATCTGCACAATGCCAGAAAAGCAGGAGAACGCAGTTATGGCTGTTAGATGATTTCTGCGGCCACATCACCTCTGTGACACTGCAGTGCGGCTGGCCCTCAATTCGTCCGGCGGCAACCAGTTATGATACCGCACAGGGCACGGTAGCCCTTATGTGACACTCGTCCTAGCCGACGGTCGTGACGATCCCAGTTGTGACACTGCCACCCAGTCTCGGCGATCCCGTCCGATGATGTCGCCACAAAAGCTGGACTATAGGACGTCTTTTGCAACAACGGGTCACTGTCCCACGTTGTGATTAGATCCCAGAAGTCTCGTCGTGCAATTTCAATGGTCGTCCCTTTTAGCCAGTCCGGACACTGGTATACACTTATGAGTTGAAAAAAAAAAAACACGGCGCAAAAAAAAAAAAAAGAAATAAAGAATAAAAAATAAATGAACGAAGTCGAACACGCCTGGAGAGCTACGTAGAATGTCTTTATATAAAGAAAAAAAAACAATGTCTGTCTTTTCACAAGAATACAGTTGTCGAAAATGATATACAATCGTCGGAAATGATTTTTACAACGGAGAGAGAAAGTTCGCCAAAAGCATCAAAGCTTCTAATCGTTAATTGAAATGTTTACTCTAAGTTTTGTTAGCGTTGAAATGTACTTCTAAAACAGCAAAATTCTTTCGGGCTCTTGACGGAATCTGACGGAATGTGCCGAATCGGTGGCGGAGTGTGTGTGGGTACTGACGGCGGTGGCGCTCTGCCCAAAATCTGCACAATTAGCTCTCCAACTGAATTTTTCGTGTCAAGCATCTATTTTATAACCAATTTCGATCCTTTCAGGGGATCCGGCCGGCTCACAGTCTTCGGCCAATGAATATCGGTCTCCGCCCCTTCGATTTGCGGATGTCTTAGCTCGACCAATGAGATCATGCCAACTCACATCGGAGCTTGATTCTATTTTAGATTCGCACGGACCCGATGTATTCACCAGCGGCCCTGACATTGGGTGAGCTTATCAAATCACTCTGACACTTGTTTTGTCAACGCTTCTTCAGATTAGTGGAATACATTTCAGATCTAAGAGAAATCCATATTGAACATAAAAGAGACGAAAATCATGAAAGACGAGAAATTTATATTTATCCAAAATAAGTTTATTTTATATTTCCGTACTTTTAGAAGCACTTGATGGTACTAAAATTATTATTTTTTCCTTAAGCTCACATCGCGTGACGCAATAAAACACTAATAATGTCACCAATATCAATTTCTCTCTCCGTTGTTTTAAACCAACCAAAGGAAAGTATCCCCGCGGGAGAAAGGAAAGCATCACAGCGTGAGATAGTGTCACAACCTCTTTATCAGACTGCCTAACTCTCAGGACTGCAGCCTTTTTTTATTATTGTGTGTGGAGTGTAGTTGAGCGACAGACCAACAATATTGTTGTAACATCAAAGGAATAAGAATGATTGTAATAAAGGTTTCGGTTCAAAATTCCTAGCAACTGAAGAACGCCAGCGCGTACAACGGCCGAAACGTAGTACAAATGGCAACAAAGATGAGAACTATAGCCATTCTGTGGATTTGAAAATTAATAAATTTCAGACCTTCTTTAGTTTAATCAATTCCTATTAAGCTAGGATGCTGCAACTACTTAACCCATTCGTGCATGACTTTTTCGGATTCAGTCAGTTAAGTGCTATACGTGTTACACGCTTTGGGCGATCATGTTTCAAAAGGGACATGACTGACTGAGCAGCCGATTATCCTGCAGTACGTTGCCATTCATTTCTGCGGTAGAATGGTTGCCAGCCAAGGGTATAGAACCCAGTGTCCTATTATTTAACCCATAACTGAAAGGAAGAGACGGATTAATACCTTTCCCAAGGGTATTTGTGCGTAAGTGAATGCAAGGAATTCAACAGGAATTCGAACTCTACCTCCCGATTTGTCGTTCCGAGTCGATATCCACAACGCACATCCCATTTAGGGAGTAGCAAAAATGTGGACGTGTGTTGTGTTTCTGTGGATATCGGTATATTGGATATCTCAGAACGAGAAAATGGAGAGCCGAGTTCGAATTCCAATTGAATTCGTTGCATTCACTTAAGCACGAATACCTTTGGGAAACGAATTAATCTGTCCCTTCCTTTCAGCTATAGGTCAATAAACAGGACAGATTAGGTTCTATAGCGTTGAAAAGTAATTGTAATCTACAGCGGGAAATTTTCTGCCCAGATAGACATGATCGTCCAAGAGTATTTTACGTATGGTAATTAACTGACTGAACCAAAAATTTATAATCTGATAGCCCTAAGATTACTTTTAGTTAACAAGGTAGAGTAGGTAAAATGAGTTGAAATTTCAAGAGAACTTTATGCTTGAATTTTTTATGCACTCATATAAATTAGTATTATTTTCGATTTCTGCTATGGTCACACAACTTTCCAAGTCTGCGGGAAGACCTACGGCAATCAGTTGCGTGATGTTATGTCTACATTTCATGATTTGTTTTTCTAACTCCCGTAACTAACGTTACATGGACAAAGTTCTTTGTAGGCTGTACTTATTAAGACATTTCTCTTAAGCTTTGATTTCGAGGGATTTTTCAATGTGTTGTTAAGTTTCCTTGTATATTATTCCAGGCACAACTACAATGACTGATATTTTCCTTGTTTCCAATTTTCTAATTTTTCTATTTCGATTTCCAGGTCTTTATCATTCGATAGTCTTTTTCAAATTCATTGGTTGCTATGTTGCAGTCTACTAGACAAAACATATCAATTATTAGGCATGTTTTTAATTTTCACTTTTGTTCCATTATATCAGCCCTGTTTTCTTCAATCTTCTTCTCTGTAAAGATGGCTTATTCCCATAGAATTGTGATGTAACTGGTGCTGGGTGATGTTCATATCAGTGTCTGTTAACATCTTTTCCAAAGTGTTTGCGCATTGTCCAGTGTAAGTATTGCCCCACTATATTGTGATGATTTTTTATGTTCGTTTAGCGTAATTATAGAACATTCTGATATTAGATGGCCAATTGTTTCCTGATATTTGTTAGAAAATCTGCATTTTTGATCCACATTATTATGTATGATATTTGCTTGAAAGTTCTTAGAATAATCTAGTCCTGTGCTGCAAGAAAATAGTCTTCCATTTCAGCCTTTAATCCAAATTCTCGTAACCCTTGATGAGTGTTAACTTTATTAACATCGACGTTATTAGCACGTTCTGGATATTGTTTATACAGAGGTTTGTCTTTTCAAGGTTGTTTCATCTGTTTAAGTGATTTATCATTGCATTTCATTTTCATATTTTTTGCTGTAACAGCTGGTTCTTGCATTCCGTTTTTTTTTTACAGAATCTAATAAATATAAATCTCTTTTCTTTTTTAAAACCTTCTTTAATGATTGAACATTTTTGTTTTTGTTTTCGTGTTCCTTTTTTTAATCATATCACCCCGAGCAAGGCGGTAACACCACTGATGTGCAGGGGGCTACATAAGAGTAAAAAGATTAAAGGAGAGTGAGGAGAAAGAGAAACTATTTAGGAAGGAGCAAGAAAAGGATGGGAATACAGGTGTGATGACAGTTTGAAAGGTGGAGAGAAAGGACAGGATCTACAGGACGGTGCGGAAAGAATTAGTGTCAAGTAGTCAAGAGATGTGTATTGACCTTGCATTTAAATTCCTGGAAGTTTTAGCCGTCAGGAAAGCAAGAATAAGGAAGCGAGTTTCACAGGCGGGAAGTGCGGGAAAAGAGCTGCTGGGGTAGAATTGTCGTCTGCATTTGGTTGATCTAACTGTCAAAGGGTGAGACCCAGTTGACAGTCTGGTTGCAAGAGTAAACACCTGTTGCGGGGGCACCAGTGATTTAAGTTCGTTGGAGCAGAAGCCATGGAAGTATTTATAGAACAGACAAAGGGAAGCCACTTCTCGTCGGTGGGAAAGTGGCCTTAGTCGAGCTGCCAAGTCGGTACCTATCACATTACTGATTCTCCTTTAGAGCATGTCAAGAACACGGAGATGAACAGTGGGGGCACCTGACCATATATGGCAGCAGTACTCCATGCATGGACGAATGGTTGATTTGTATATATGCAGGATGATTTGAGGTGGGAAAAACTTCCTGGCCCGACAGAGTGACCCAACCTTTCTAGCAGTGGATTTAGCTATTGACTCAATGTAGTGGTTCCACTTGTGATCAGAAGAGAGGGTAAGGCTGAGGAGGCACAAAGTATTGCTTTCGGTGAGACTTGCTTGGTACATGCTTATGGGAGGTAGGAGAGGTTGCCTGTGATGATTGACGCATTGAAATTACAAGCCACTTCTTACCCCAATTCATCACAGAATCTAGATCCCCCTCAAGATCAGCAGCAAGATTATGTTTGTCCGTCACGCCTGGATTCTTACTGATGCTGGAGTAAATTGTGGTGTCATCTGCGTAGATTAATTGTATCATCCAGTTCTCTTTTGTTTCCACGCATGTTAATAAGCCAATAGTTGTTGTCTTGTATGATAATTCTAGCCGAATAAAACTTCTTCCACATTCTTTACGGGGTATGTATATCTGTCTGCATCAGTCTTTGGATGATGCGGTTATGATTAGAAATAAGATGTTTTTCTTTATGATTATTATTATTATAATTAAATATATCAGAACATTCTTTTGAGAGAAAAAAATGCTCTTATCCTAAGCAAGCTAGAAAATTAGTTTTTTATAAAATCCCCTATCTTTAGAATTTATGTGATTCTTGGAAATCGAGTGGAATGCCACAAACTGCTGTCCTATAGTATGTGTTTTTAATGTAAGCCAACACCAGACATAAATGGTGCATACTGAAAAAAATAAAAATGCGCATTTAATGATTTTCTTTAAGTTTATCAGATATGATAACCCCTATACATAAGTGTAGTTTGAACATTTTCAAGGTGGATCATGATATTTTCATGAAATGTAAACAAATTATGTTTATTTGTCGACATAGCTGACCCTTGATGTTCACCCATTTCTTAGATCAGTGTTTGAGTCAGTCGATATCATTAGTGAAGCTTTCATCCTGTAGGTAAAAAAAAGGCACCAACAGTAGATATGCCGTTATCATCGGTACAATATTGGTTCCCAGCCAAGTATTTTTCCTGTTCGGAAACAGATGATAGCCAAATCAGGAAAATACAGAGTATGATCCAACGGTTTAAAGTCACACTCGTCCAAAGCCGTTGAAATCATAACGCACATAATGCGTTGTCCTTATGAAACAATACCAATTTCTTCAAGTTACCTTGGCGTTTGCTCTTGACCTTCTACATTCTATTGATGGTGAAATCCTTTTGAAAATAACCAATAAACACAATAACTTTAGCCAAAAACAAAAAAAAAATGTGGCCTTAAAGATCCCCACAGATGAAACGAATTGAACCTTCTTTGAAGCCGGTGTTGAGGGATGTTTCCTAGGCAAATTATGTCTCTTTGTCGCTGGCTCAAATTGAGGAACTTAACACTCGTCTTGCTTTAGGAAACGTTCAAGACAACCAGCTGGATCTGTCTCAAATAATGTCAGCTTTACCCTTGATGTGTTCAGTCTGAGGCACTTTTTATAACGTGTTAAAAGACGTGATATAAACCGACCAGAATCCTTCGTCATGCCAACTTCATTGCGGTCATGTCACGTTGAATACACCGGTTCCCGCTCGATCACCGAAGTTAAGCAACGTTGAGCCTGGTCAGTACTTACGTGGGTGACCACTTGGGAATACCAGGTGCTGTTAGCGTTCACGGATGTGCGTTGTGGTGCGGTGGATGTCGGCTTGGAGGGGGAAATCGGTGAGCCGAGTTCCAATTTCAGTCGAGCACACTGCACTCACTTGCGCACTAGTACCCTTGGGAAAGGTATTAATCCGTCCGTTCCCTCCAGTTATGGGTTAAATAACGGGGTAGGACTTGGGACCCTGCCCTTAAACAAATCCCAATGAGACTTGCTCCGTCAGGGAGGAAGCCCGCTCAACCCGACTAGGGTGAATGCGGCATACATACATACATACAACTTCATTGCGAAGAATATTCTCAACTCTCACTGGATATGCTAATAGCACTGGCTACTTGATTTATAGTCAATCACCTATCATCCTTCACCGTGTAGTGAATACGATCAATATTTTCCTCTCTGGTGGTATTTGAAGGAGATTCAGACCTTGAGTTTTCGTCAAGACATTCCCTTTTCCTTCTTAAATCCAGCTACCCACTTTTGCACTGTTGATAAAACTTGAGTATCATGCTCTAATATAGCAATCACTTCATCATCAATGCCAGTGAGGGATAGAGCCTTTTTTTTCTGTAGATATTGGTAACATCACGATGTTGTCCATTTTCGCAACTATTTAACTGTTGAAATATTTTTGTGCAGTTAGTTGGCAGTTTACCTAGATATACACAGTGTAGTTTTTAATCAGTAATCGCTCTACGTGATACACGCTTGATTAAACAGGTGATTTTCCTGTAGTATGTTACCATTATTTCTGTGGAAGACTGGTTGTCAAACAAGGCTTTAGAACGCAGTCTTTCATAGTACTTAATCTATAGTAGAGGAATGACACCCTTCGCAAGGGTATTTACGTATTAGTGAATACAACGACTTCGACTGGAATTCGAACTCGGTTCTCCGATTTCTTATTCCAAGGCAATATCTTTTACACCACAACACACATTTATTAATAAGAAGATTATATAAATGTATGCATAGTTTTATAGCTCTTGCATCATTTATTTATAGTCAGCCTATTAATATTATAGTCAGCCTATTAATCATTTATTTATAGTCAGCCTATTAATTTTCAGCCTACCCTCACAATTAGCCAAACATAAGACAAGAATTTGGGCGTCTCGAGGTGGTGTAATTGTTAGCAAGCTTGTCTCGCTAGAATCATTACAAATGAGTTTGAGTTTAAGTTTTGTTTAACGGCATATCAACCTCTGTGGGTTATTTAATGCCAAAATGGTGGGAGTTTAAGGTATTTTTTTATAATGTTCGGTTGATCTAGTCAGATTTTCATGAACATTTTTATTTTTATTCTTCTTTATTTTAGAAAACTGAAAATGTCTTCTAGTTTTTTATTCAAAAATGTTTTGTTGAGAATATTTTTTTTTCCTTCAAAATCTGTTATGGTAATTTTTTCTTCAAAAATGTATCATTGGTAATATTTTTCTTTAGAAAATGTATATATTTCTATAAATGTTTATTTTTATACTTTCATAGTGTTTTGATCCCACTTTGGGGGGGGGGGGGTTAACTATTTGCCCATAGCTGGGACCCTAACAGGTGCTACAATTCCGGGTCAGAATGGACCTGGGAATAACAGCAATTAAAAGGTGATTCCATGCTCACAATCAGAGGCTTTGCTGTCGAATGCAGTTTACCGTCATACCCAGGACCCATTACAACTGAGCAGTGAGTTTGATCCTCACTGGGTGTTCCATACTTTCGGCCCTGTGCCACATTTAAGCTGCGCTTAGAAAATCACCATAAAACATGTACTGAAATAGAAATTTCTAATGAAATTAACTTTGTTAGGAACAAGGCAATGAGTATGATGGATCCAGTTTCAGTTATTAATTCAATGAGAAAAAGAAACACACACACACACACACACACAGAGAGAGAGAGAGAGAGAGAGAGAGAGAGAGAGCCTAGCAACAGTGTTTTGTAAGTCTATTTCTGCTGGTTGTAGGTTGGCCCACACAAGAAATGTCAGTATTAGTCAACACTAAAATAAATATCATATTTGTTTTACTATATTTAAGATGAAAACATTTCACATTTTTTCACTGGAGGAAAAATAGAAAATTATAACTTTCTTTTCTTTAATTAACTCACGTGCTTATATTACTGCCTTTTCAGAGACATGGATATTTTTACGATAAGATTTTCAGACATTAATCTTCTGCAATGAAGTACAGAATTTACCAATAAATTGGAAATCATGCATTGCATAGAAAACAGTAGATATGACTAACAAACTTTCATTAATCATTGATTCATGATTATACGGGACTGTCTACAAAACTTGGTCATTGCAATATGAGATAACCGTAAAACCGAAACAAAATGACCAGACTCATTATGCTTTTCAACTTACACAGATTTGGAAATAAACGTTGTTCTAAATGCTAAGGTGGGGGGAATAGCGTAACGTGACCAAAATAAAATTACGGTTTGGATGCATTTTAATACGAGTACGCCAAGAGTATAAATATTTTACTGATAGTGAATTTCTTTCTTTCT
Source organism: Ascarosepion bandense (assembly GCA_037127315.1). Lineage (NCBI taxonomy): Eukaryota > Metazoa > Mollusca > Cephalopoda > Sepiida > Sepiidae > Ascarosepion > Ascarosepion bandense. Next base: position 2,996,436 of record JBBBDQ010001293.1, read on the forward strand.
TTATCTATCTATCTATCTATCTATCTATACGTGTGTCTGTGTCCATATTTTAGGGATTTTAACGCAAGTAAGATAATAAATCCACTTAGACGTAAAATATTACTGAGTCTTAAGAGAATATCACAAAAATAATATTAAGGAGAGAGAACAATAAAAGAACAACAATAAAGATGACGACTGTCATTGTTTTAAATCTGTGAAGATCAAATCTATCTATCTATCTATCTATCTATTTATCTATCTATATATCTATCTATCTATCTATCTATCTAATTCTGTTCATTATCTATCTATCTATCTATCTATCTATCTATCTAATTCTGTTCATTGTCTATCTTTATCTATCTATCTATCTATCTATCTATCTATCTATCTATCTATCTATCTATCTATCTATCTATCTAATCTATTCATTATCTATCATATCTATCTATCTATCTATCTATCTATCTATCTATCTATCTATCTATCTATCTAATTCTGTTCTTATATCTATCTATCTATCTATCTATCTATCTATCTATCTATCTATCTATCTATCTAATTCTTGTTCATTATCTATCTATCTATCTATCTATCTATCTATCTATCTATCTATCTATCTATCTATCTAATTCGTTCATTATCTATCTATCTATCTATCATCTATCTATCTATCTATCTATCTATCTATCTATCTATCTATCTAATTCTTTCATATCTATCTATCTATCTATCTATCTATCTATCTATCTATCTATCTATCTATCTATCTATCTATCTATCTATCTATCTATCTATCTATCTATCTATCTATCTATCTATATCTATCTAATTCATTCTTATCTATCTATCTATCTATCTATCTATCTATCTATCTATCTATCTATCTATCTATCTATCTATCTATCTATTCATTCATTATCTATCTATCTATCTATCTATCTATCTATCTATCTATCTATCTATCTATTCTTTCATTATCTATCTATCTATCTATCTATCTATCTATCTATCTATCTATCTATCTATCTATCTATCTATCTAATTCTGTTCATCTATCTATCTATCTATCTATCTATCTATCTATCTATCTATCTATGCTCTAATTACGATTGAGTACTCTAGAGAAGAAAATTTGAAAAACTGCTACCACTTCGACGATATATGCATAATTCTTTAGCAATGATTTGAGTTCTTTCGGTTACTGACGTGGACATACGCTGCTTATATATAACACGCTAAAATTTCCCTTCTCTGATTCCATATGTATATGACTTAAGGGTTAACGATTTTGACACCAAATCCCGGCCGGAGGCAAGAGTATGTCAAGCCAGACTGATAAGATGTGATACAGCAAAACAGGCTTGTATATGAATGACGTGCACACACACACACACACATACACACACACACACATATATATATATCTATATATATTTCCAGGTGCTAACTTAAAAGTGCTTAGATTTCAGCATAAACCAAATTGAATTAAACATATAATAAATAACAAATGCATCTATCTATCTATCTATCTATCTATCTATCTATCTATCTATCTATCTATATATATATATATATATATATATGCATATTATCCTATAATATAATGTTCAAATAATTCATTTCATATATATATATATATGATTTGTCGCTACCACAGTATACTTTAGGTTTAAATCTTCAGATATCATACTGCAAAGAAGTAATAAGGAACTTCATTTTGGCGTTTACAGAAAATCTACCACCAAGAAAGTCGTGATCATTCCTTCCTTGTAACAAGATTAAATCTGGCATAATTATAAGTTTCTATTTAAGAGCACTAAAAATATATTATCCCAATGCCCACCCGAATAAAATTATTCATTATTATTATCTATTATTCATAGAAATCACTTTCAAACACCTTCAATTTACTCATTAATTCCCCCATAATGCTAAGAGAAATGCATATAAATTATATACTCGCAAAAAGGTTATATTATTAGCAAAATAACAATGATAATAAAGTAGATAAATATAAACACATAATACAACCTACTGATTCGTAACATCCACTATCCAAAACAATTTATCCAATCTAAACACCATGAGAAAAATCACAGAAACGTTCTAAACAATTATGGATATATTCAGATCCAAAAATTCTCATAACAATAATAATTTTGAAGCAGGTATATATAAAATTGACAGAACTACTTAAGATACGTTGAGGACCCTTCCAAAAATTAAAAACAAAGTGTATATGAATACAAAAGGATTCGTATGCACCGCAATTTATCAAATACATAAGTTATGAAAAGAAATAAATTTAACCATAACTTTGATCTAAAGAATGCTTTTTATCAAAATATAAAATAAATTACTCAGACGAAAATTCTAAAGAGAGCCGCTATTGAATCTTATCGAAATATATATACGCATCGGTTTGTTTCAAATTTCTTCGTTCTTGAAAGAACAACTTCCTTTCCATGCCAATATCAGTGAGTCATTTAAGTGCCATACGTGAAACATGCTTTGGCAATCATGACTCAAAAGAGGCATAACTGACTGGGATAAAGATTTTCCCGCAGTAGTTTGCCATTACTTTCTGCTGTAGACTGGTCACCAGCTAATGATACCGAAAACAATACATCTTGCTATTTAACCCATAGCTGAAGGTAGAAGGGATGGAATACTACCTTTCCCAAGGTTATTTACACGTAAGTGAATGCAACGAATTCAACTGGAATTCGAACTTGACTTTCTGATTTCACCTTTCGAGGTGCACCACAACGCATATCCACTGCATCACAATGCACATCCTGCAAAGATGCATGTCTAAAAATGTTAAAAATGCAGAGAAAATGGTTAAATTCATGACCCCATTTTAAAAATATATGTCTATTATGTTTAATCATAAGCCATTCGTATTTTGGTTTTAATTTCAGATTAAAATAAAGACAAATATTGACCATCATTTGGATATTTTTATTATGCTGGTTCCAAGCTTTCGGTTCACATGAGCCAGATTCAGAGAGGCTACAGGAACATTAACATAAAGACATCCACCATCAAAGATAATTTCATCTTGTGTTGACATAAAGCATTGCTAAGTAACCATAATAGCTACCGAATAGCTGACTCAGGTCGTAAATTTGTAATGCGGTTTTATGGCATCACACAACGTGAGAGACCAAAATGTCAACATAACCATATGTTTAAATGCAATGTAATATGTTGCGACTCGATTGAAATCTGATTTTATTAAGTGTGGTTGCTTTGATTTCATGTAGATTTCCTCCAGTATCTGAAGGTTCTTTTAATTATGTGCATGTGTGAGTATTATTGTGTTATCGACTAAAATCTGTCTAGTATTATCGACATGGCTATGTTTCTCTAAGAAATGTTGTTTAATTGAACTATGATCAGAAAGGTGGCAAGTAAATCTACAGGAGAGCGTGGTTCTAGTTATGTTTATGTTTAGAAAATTATCTGCTCCTCGATAAACTATATATATATATATATATATATATATATATATATATATATATATATATGTATTTGAATAACATAATTAACACACTTTCGTATCAGTTAGCATCTTTCACAGCTTGTCTAAAGCTTTCGGATAACCTGATGAATATAAGTATTTTTTAATTCAAAATTTTGTAAGAATCAATAACAATTTCACTCTTTTAAATAAATACTTGTTGCAAAATAAAATCTTTGTATTTGCCTAGATAAAGTCAAACCGAGATGAAATTACGCCGGGTAAGTTTTTTCTCTTTAAAAATTTTGTCTTCTTAAAGACATCTAGAATTTTGTATCCTCTCTATTATAATAAAGAGCGTTGCGTCATCCACAGGCAGTCCTGTTTCGCTGTAACACAGGTCATCAGTACGTAGACATCCGATTGAAACCCGACCGAATTGACATTAGGAAGCGATTCTGACCTCAAAGCGATGGGCGCTAGGTTGGAGAAAGGCGGACTTCAGTGCGCTATATACACAATATTGACACACGCATAATCACTCGTTTCACGCTGCTGGAGAGAGAGAGAGAGAGAGAGAGAAAGAGAGAGAGAGAGAGAGAGAGAGAGACAATAGCGAGTCTGCGCCGGCTCAGTTCGTTCTCTTTCCTACCAGATATTGAAATTTCCTTGCACTTTAACAGTGCTTTATTATTTAATATTTTCCCAATAATAATGCCGTCGAATAATGATATATATATATATATATATATATATATATATATATATATATATATATATATATACCCACGTTTATTGAACAGGTTAAGAGGCTTTCTCTTTTCCAATCTTCTCACTTTGGTTTCTTTTTTTTTAATTGAAGTAGACAGATCTATCTATCGCCCGGTTCACACTCCACTATTGAACAGGTTAAGAGGCTCATCCCTTGTTCCCTGTTTAGGATGTGGTTTCCGGTTTTCTCTTTTCCAATCTTTTCACTATTACGTAGCCCCCTGCACATCAGTGGCGTTACTGCCTTGCTCGATTATATATATATATATATATATAATCTTAAATTATTTGTCCTCACTTGTAACAGCAGCGGTACACTCATTTATGCATAATAAACATTTCACGTGTTTGTTATTGGTATCTTTATTAGGAATATGAAACATGTTCATATATTCGATAAAAATTGCTGCGTTGTAGACAAACTTTGTGTTGCCTTAATTAGTTTGAATTTCTTATTTGCAATATACTTTTTGTTTTACTTTTTCCATTTTGTTTTGTGTTTCATAATCTAGTCTCATTCTGGTAAATTTTACATTTTACACTTGTTAAGTAGCTTGTATTGGAGATTAAGATTCGAAAATCAGCGTGATTTTAACTGTCACCTCTGTTCTATGGGGTTTGTTTGAACAGGTCTGTACACTATCGATTCGACGAGAAAAGATAAACAACAGTTTTCGTTAAACTGTAATATATATATATATATATATATATATATATATATATATATATTATTTATTCTTAAATTATAACATGGATATGTTACAATATCACTACAAAAGTAGCTATTCTATTATTATATATATAAATATATATAGAAATAAATATATACTGTCAAAAAATACATTTTTAAACTTACAACTTTTTAGTAGCTTTTCCGATACATATTAAGACAGTATACGTGAATCATCATTATGCTATATATATATATATATATATATATATATATATATATATATATATATATGTATGAATGTATGTAAGTATACTTGGGCAGCAAGCTTTCTTTCAAGCCACTTTCATTGAATAAGGCCGACAAGGAAGATTTTAAACATTTTTTAAATATTTTTTGTGTGGATGCTGAAAGAAAAAGGAAAAAATAATAAAAATCTTCTTTGTTGACCGTATTCAATGAAATATATCTATATATCTTTGTGTGTGCGTATGAATGGTAATGGCATTTATTCTGTTGTTGTTAAATGATTAGTACTATCGATATTTGAACGATAATATTTTCATTTCTATTTCTTTAAAAATATTCAATTTGATTTAGCATTTTGATTGATTCTACTTTTCTATTTATTGAATAAAAGCGTCACTAAATCAATAAAGAAATCAATTGATTATGTCGGATAGACGATTTGTTCAAGTGTAGCCATGCGGACAATGTAACGAATAAAGTAATAAGTGAATTAACTCAGCGTCAATAAATAGACCAACAAGAAGAAAAGTGATTGAAATATCGATCAGATGGTAACAAACATTCAAATTCCAATATGTTTCACTTTTCTTATTTGCCCATTGGTTAGTGTTAGTTATTGATTGAAAACAATTTATTGATTAAAAACTGAACGGAAAGTAGCTAAAGCAAAGATTTCAAAAGAAAGAAATATTAATTATTAACTTAGCAGACGACAGAAAAATATTGAGAATTATCTTCTAATTAATTAAGGCGTCTGACGTTCTGACCTGTACGCAGAATTGACACGGTGTGTGGGGTGAGCCATTTGAAGTAGAGGATAGCACATTGGTAAGCTGATGAGAATAAAAATCGATAAATGATTATTATAAATATGATTAATAAAGATAATAATTTGTTAAAAAAAAGTCATTTGCTTATCGATTTGGGATTTTCATTTTTTTGCTGAGAAATTTTCACGATTTTCCATCGATAAGAATAAGGAATTAAGACATTTTTCAGTTATTTCAATCAATACATCTCCATGTATTTCCTTTCTGTTATGATAGGTTACAAAGTACATTAGTTTCCCTTGATAGATATAATATGTAATCTACTTATCAGTCGACCCGCGTATTAACTTGATTATCTTTTCCTATGAAAGAACATGCTTATCTGCTTCATCTCAGTTAAAATTCAAACGTAGAAGCTTTTAATTATCCATGGCTATATTTTTGTACTAACTGTTCATGCAATACAAGGCTCAAGGACAACTTAATGTCTAGGATTACTATCAGGTTGTTCGGAAAATAATGTCTTATTTCAGCGTTAAATTTTACTTCTGAAACAATAGTTAAACTTTGTTTAAATCAGTCAAAATAGGAACCTTGAACATTTCTACATTTCTACCAGTGGACACTTCAGCGTGGTGTAATGGTCATGAAGCTTGTTTTGATATACCATTTATGCTTGAATAGTGAATCTTATTCCCTCTGGGTGCTCCGTACCTTCGGCCTTGTGCTACATCTAAGCCATATTTAGTAAATGAATATAAAATTCTGTCTTCGAGTTAAAAGATTTTTTATGACGATAAATCACTAAAGGTTTAGGCGCCAAAATATCTTTGAATATATTTCCTATATATTCTTCGAAATTGAATGTCTTTTGGATTAAAACATTATGAGGATGCTTGAATTAGTGTAAGTCAGTAGACGAGAGATGATGAGAATATGATGAATACCAAAAAGTCCTGTATCCAAAATCGGTGAGGTTCTGCAGTGTTATACTGGCAAAATATTGTCGGGTATTGTCGTGAAGAGGCACTGGACATCATCGATTAAACAATACCGGTCGCAATTTATTCAGTTGCTGGCTGTAAACTACAACAGTGAGTGGTTAGATTCCAGAAAGTTTTACTGGATAAGGCCAGTAGCCGTCACAAGTCAGTCAGTCAGTTAAGTGCCACACGTGATACACGCTTGGGCGATCATGTCTCGAAAGAGACATGACTGACTGGGCAGAAGATTGTCCCGCAGAAGGCTGCCATTGCTTTCCGTGGTAGACTGGTTGCCGAGCAAGGCTATAGAATCCAATCTGTCCTACTACGTAACCCATAACTGGAAGGAAGAGACGGATTAATACCTTTCCCAAGGGTTGAATACAATGAAAAAAAAACCTTAAACTTTCCAAAGTCGAAATTGTAACAAGACAAGATTATGGGGACTGTCACAAGACAATTCCCATAATCTTGTCTTGTTACAATTTCGATTTTGAAAAGTTTTAGGGGTTTTTTTTGCGATCAAATAATTGTGTACGATTGTCATAAATGATCCATATCATATTACAAATTTTGCTGTGGCACCTAGCAGTGGCGTAATGGTTAGTAAGATTGTCTCGCTCGAACCTATTGTAACTAAGTAGTGAGTCCCATCCTTACTGGATAGCCTATGCTTTTGACCTTGTGCTACATCTTAGCGACGCTTAGAAAATCAGTATTACAAATTGAGGTGATCTAGCATCGAACCTATATCAAAACGTCGAAGTCTTTGAAATTCAGCGCGTTGAACCCATTTATTGATTTTAATCACTTAGCTTTTTTTTAAAATTATATCACCCCGAGCAAGGCGGTAAGGCCACTGGTGCACAGGGGGCTACGTAAGAGTGAATAGATTGGAAAAGAGAAAGCCGGAAACCACATCCTAAAGAGGGAAAAAGGGACGAGCCTCTACACCTGTTTAAAAGACGTGGGTGGAGTGTGAACCGGGCGATAGTTCAATCTATCTACTCCAACTGAAAAAAAAATAAACAAAAAAGAAAAGTGAAAAGATTGGAAAAGAGAAAGCCGGAAACAACATCCTAAAGAGGGAACAAGGGATGAGCCTCTACACCTGTTCAAAAGACGTGAGTGAAGTGTGAACCGGACTATAGTTCAATCTATCTACTCCAATTGAAAAAAAATCAACAAAAAAGAAAAGTGAAAAGATTGGAAAAGAGAAAGCCGGAAACCACATCCTAAACAGGGAACAAGGGATGAGCCTCTACACCTGTTCAATAGACGTGGGTGGAGTGTGAACCGGACTATAGTTCAATCTATCTACTCCAATTGAAAAAAAATAAACACAAAAGAAAATTGAAAAGTTTGGAAAAGAGAAAGCCGGAAACTACATCCTAAAGAGGGAACAAGGGATGAGCCTCTATACCTGTTCATTAGACGTGGGTGAAGTGTGAATTGGTCGATAGTTCAGTCTATCTACTCCAATTGAAAAAAAATAAACAAAAAAGAAAAGTGAAAAGATTGGAAAAGAGAAAGCCGGAAATTCCATGTACTATATCTGTTGTATCGTGGAGGAATGACAATACACAGATATAAGTAAGTAATATATTTATTCTCGGTAGATACAGTAGTACATGTCCGTGTAGGATGGCAACGACTCGTGAGTTGAGTAGACAACGACCGTACTAGCCGTCGGCTGCCGAATCCACCGTCGCTACTCGATATTAGTCCATTATATATTGTGAACTGTATGTCATGTGTTCGAGCTACATCACAAGAATATCTCTTCAGGACGTAGACCTCATGGGCCTTTACATCTCCCTATCCCTTGTAGGTTTTAACACCCCTTCCTGTTATTCCGCTCAATCTCCCTTCCGCCATTTATCTGCTCAAGTTCATCAGGTATGTCACGCGTCGCTTTCTCTTGTCTCTCCTTCCCGCTAACCGTCCCGTGAGATTCAAATTTTCCAAGCCCTCCTTATTCAATATATGTCCCAGTTACTTCAGCTGTTTTTTCCTGATATCAAGTATCAGTTTCATTTTCGTGTCCATCCCTTCCAAAACATCGTTGTTGCTCACGTATTCAGTCCATGATATCATCAGAATCCTTCTGTAGAACCAGATTTCGGTAGCTGCAAGTCTTTCCTTCATTAATGATGTGATTGTTTAGCATTCGCTGCTATAGTGAAGGACAGACATAACAATCGAGTACTCTCTTCTTTGTCTCCAGCCAAATCTTCCTGTCTCTCAATATTCCATTCAGCTTCTGTAATGCATCCTTGGCCATGCCAATACCCCTTACGATTTCAGTGTTGCACTTTTTTCTCAGTTTTGACACTTCCCAGGTATTAAAATTTCTATACTTGTTCGACTTTACGAACTCCGACTTGTAGTTGGCATTTCATGCTCTTTTTTTACTGATTAGCATGCTTTCAGTTTTCTTGTAGTTTCTCTGTAGTCTTTTCTTTCCACTTTCTGTAAGGGGTCGTACAGTTTTCATTTGGCCCTGGCTAACTCAATTTCACTATTCTGGACAGAGTTTATAATATCGTACCGTGGAATATCTTCTTACAAAAGTGGAAGGAAAACCTTTAAAAACCCTAAATGAATTCGGATAGATATTTTTTATAAATTTTTAGGCCTCTCTGTCACGCAAATGTGTAGTCGTATCATTATAACAAATTGAGTCTGATAAAATCCTGTAGTGCTAAACTATTTCCAATTTGTCATACAATTTATACAATACTGTTCTTAATATATAAAAAATATATATCTCATATCTTCAGTCGAATACATTTCTGATTTAACTTATCGAGATCCGTTTGTCTTTCTGACGACCGTCTATATATAGATAAGGTTCAGTGAGCAACTCAGACACTTTATATGTGTGCGTGTTCGTTTGTTTGTTACTTTTAAACTGTCTTGTTAATTTTTTTTCTCTTTTGAGTATCATTCAGTTTTATGGGCCAGCTTCTTTTTTTTACATTGATTTGCAAAATTTGATTTGGTCGTTTTTCTTCAAAATTGTTTTGAGGGATTGTGATCCAATTTTGTGTGTGTGCTCTTCTTTTTTAGTGATAAAAATATGACATGGGTCATCAAGTTCTGCTTGTTGTTGTTGGAATCCATAATTACTATTTTTCGCAATGGCTCCCGATTTTTTTAAGTAATTTAGAGGACGTTTGAATTTATTGCGTCTGTGCATGTATCATAGTTTTTTCATGTTGCTTTGTTGAGGGAAGGCTTGTATTTTTTTTTAGAAATATTTCTTTCTGCATCATGAGCGTTTCATAATCTGCATTTTGGTAGATAGGCATTACCCTGAATTCACCTCCACTATATTATTGTAAGCGTTGGGAAACGTAAAATTTTCTTGTTATTGGTAGTTTAATGTTACTTGTGTGCAAGGCTAGTCTATAATTCAGGCCTTGTGTTGCTACCACATATTCTTTTGCGAAACCATCGCATTTTAGAGTATAAATTACGTTTTTAGAGTTGCAGCTCAGATTTGTCTTTGTTTCAGATGTAGATGTGTTTCCGAATTTGAAGTAGTTTCCTTCTATTATGACACTGCAGACCTCACATCTTTTTGTCGCAATTGTAGGTATCTTTTTATCTTTGGAAATAATTCTGGGTTACTTTTGTTGTGTGTGACAAATGCAAGAATGTTTTCTTCTTTTCCTTTTTTTTTTTGTTGTTTTTATTTTGTTTGTTTGATTCCGGAGAGATTCTAATGGTATTTCTTCTGCCAGTTTTAAACACTTGTATATTAATGGAGCGGGGTATCCTCTTCTGTGTAATGTTTTTTCCGGGTATCTCTTGGAATATTTTGCCAAGGGTTTCGTCAGATATTATTGTGAAAATTCGTCGGGCTAGTGTGTAGGGGATGGATTTTAAACAATTTTTAGGGTGTTAACTCTTTAAATAAAGGTATTACTGGGTGTCTGTGGGTTTATGGTAAATGTCTGAGGTGATATAATTGAGTTTTGTTTTTATGGGTATGTCTAGGAACGGCAGTTTTATATATCTAAATTCTAATGTAAACTTAAAAATTGGGGTGCAATTTTAGAGCATATTGTCTCGTTTATTTATGTCTCCTCATATTGATCCCCGAAAGATAAAACAATCACCTAGATATCGTTTTCCATGATTTAATGAATTCTGTTTTTATGTCTTCCCTATATTTATGCGTTGTAGTCCAGTGAATATCGGCTCGGAACGAGAAATATGGAAGCCGAGTTCAAATTCCAGTTGAATTCATTGCATTCACTTACACGCAAATACCCTTGGGAAAGGTATTAATCCGTATCTTTCCTCAAGTTATGGGTGAAATAACAGAACAGATTGGGTTCTATAGCCTAGGCTAGTAACCAGTCTACAGGAGAAAGCAATGGCAACCTACTTCGGGATAATCCTCTGCCCAGTCACTCATGTCTCTTTCGAGATATGATCACCCAAGCATGTTTCGCGTATGGCACTTAACTGACTGACTGACTATATTTGTATTCTATTTGGTTGTATAGATTTTCTTCTAGATATGCTAGTGTGAGTGTTGCATATGTTCGTGCCAGTATATTTATAATAATAAGCAAGTATAAAAAATAATAACAAAAAATCTACACTTGAAAAAATGTTCACGGCTTCTAACTATATTTCCACACACACACACACACACACACACACACACACACACACACACACACACATATATATATATATATATATAAATGGATAGAGATGTAGGTGTCAATAAATATACTTATGGATGTACATGCAATACACGCATATATATGTGTGAGTTAATAAAAGATTTCTCGACGTTATATAACTGATTGAGCAGGTGAAGAGGCTCACGTATCAGTGGCTTTACCGCCTTGCTTGGGGTGATATGAAAAAAAAAACAAAACAAAAAAAACAGAGATTTACCTTATCTAATCCTGCTCGAGACGTAGAATATATATATATATATTATACGCCGAATATATGTAACACGCTAAAATTTCCTCATGGATTAGGGAGTAGTGACATTGACGGATATCAAATCGCTCGAGTTTCGATCCCGGCTGGAAGCAAGTAGATGTGTCCAGCCACATTGATGAGCTGTGAGAAAGCGAAACAGCCGTGTATGTAAATGACAAATATATATGGCTCTCTTTACGACTGAGCTCTCTAGAGAGGAAAGGTTTAAAAATAATTACCACTTCTGCGATTTACGCGTTATTTATAACACGCCAAAATTTCACCTCTCTCATTCCATGCACCCACTGATGAGCTGTAATACAGCGAAACAGGCTTGTATGTGGATGACTAATATATACACGCTAAAAGTCTGCCACCTTCTACCAAGCGCCCGTAGCTCAGAGGGAGAATCGCCGACTGACGCCAATTCGGTCGGATTTCAATCCTTGGTAAAAAGCAATCGGATCTAACAGCACTGATGAGCTGTGATACAGCGAAACAGATCTGTCTGCGGGTGAATATATATATATATATATATATATATATATATATATATATATATATATATATAGAAAGAGAGAGAGAGAGAGAAAATGAGAGAGATAATATATTGACATAAGAATAAAGGCTGCATGCAGACTGTCAGATAAACGCCAAGATACGTTCTTTAGGCCAAGTCTCCACTGTCTATACTAAAGATATCTTTGATACTGAGCACTTTTCCCTTACAAAATATGGCATTTTTAAACATTATATAGACACGCACGCCCGCACCTACGCGCGTTTATAAAGACATGCTGTGATTAATAACCAGAGTCCTTATTTTTAAGGAGTGACTTTTGAATGTTTTTTTGCTATATATTTGAACTAATTTTATCTCTTGTTTCAAGCAGTCTGCCCCGACTATGACACAAAACAACATTCCATCTTGTAATTAACTCAGAGACCTTTATCTATCATTTCTGCGTAAAATTGGTTGTATCTATGCCAAATATGACACTGATTTTTATCTCTTTTCACATTGCAAATATAAAGACACATTCTGATAAAATACAATCAGCGAAGGCTTCAGGGTCACTTTAACTAGACACAGAAAGAAGAGCCTGTTTTTTCAATTCTTACAAAAAATTTGAATTTTTATTTTTTTATTTTTTTGTGAATAAATAGAATTAAAAACTAAAAAGATGAAGAAAACAACAAAAATGAACAGAAAGACGGAAAGAAGGTAATATAGAAACAAAGTAAGAAAATTATTTTTCTATAACTACAATTCGATTATTTGTAAGAAAATTTTGTTATCTGAATTTTTTAAATTTTGAACCTCCGGTTCGTAATGTTTGGGTGTTAGCACAGTAATATGCAGTTTTCATACAAACCATTAAAGATATTACAGTTATATCATTTAATTTTTTATTTGCTTGTTTTATATTATAATGAACATTCTTTCTATTATTTATTGAAAGAAAGAATAGGTTTTTCTTTGAAAAACAGAACAAAAAGTCTAATATATACAATAGATTTATAAGTTTTAAAAATTTAAATATGCAAAAATAGGCGTCGTTTTTTCAGTAAACACATAAAATGGCTTTCAATTCAAATGAATATTAAAGCTAAGGCTAGAAAACACATGTACGTTCTTGACAGTGCAATTCATGACAGTACATGATTAGTCAGTAAGATTTAACTTCAAACTTGCTAAATACGAAGGAAATATTTCTTGTGGGATATGAAACAAACAACAATAGTAATAGAGAGTTAAATAATTGTTTCAAATATTTTAAGGGCAGAATTTGTTGTTGGCTATTAAAAACATGTACATTTCTGAACATATTTTTACTTCAAAAGGCAAGAAATCCACTAAGATGCACTACATGCGGGAGAATACGGGAGAGTATGATCAACAAAACCCCTTGTAATACTAAACATGAAAGAAGACAAAGATTATGGAAGCATTCACCAAATTAAAGACGGATATATTCTGTAATCCCTGGTTGAAGCCAATATATATATATATATATATATATATATATATATATATATATATATATATATATCCGAATGAGTATAGAATGAGGAGAGAAAAAAAAGAAAAATTTTTTCCGTCCAAAACATTAATTTAAAACAGTGCACGAAATATGGTGAATACAGCAGTGAATATTTATTATAAATTATGTGTTAGAACATGTACATAGTTTCTTCTATATATGTCCTCTTCCCTACAATCATATGTTTGTTTCAGTGTTATGATTTAAACACTGAAACAAACATATGATTTTAGGAAAGAGAACATATATAGAAGAAATTATGTGCATGTTCTAAAACATAATATATATTAACGAAACGTGGTTATAAACAACCGACAATTTGAAAAAAATTGTTTGAACAGTAATTTTGTTTTTTTTATCGATACTCGTATTTAAGTAGATGTTCTGTTTTTAATTAAACAGCATTATATATTTACTGTCCTGATTATTTACGATAAATTTTTATTACGAAAATGTGTGTCATTTGGTAGGATTCGAACCTGCGACCCCTATCTACATGCGGGAAGCAACGTCTTAGACCGCTCGACCACGAATGACCTCCTGTCCAAGCGAGCTTTTAATCAAGCCTATATAACACAATTTTCGATTCATCGCAACAACCATATCTGCTCTGAAAACTAAAAAAAAAAATAATGTTCAAACAATTCATTTCAATTAACTTTTTTACGGTTTATCAACCTTCTGTGGATTATTTAAAGCTTAAAGGTATTTTGAATTGTTAAGACCATTTGTTTTTCATGTGAACATTGTATTAATAACTTTGAAAATTTTCGGAATGACAATGATTTTTCCAGATATTAGTCCTACTATTTAATCCGTCGATGAGGAAACAATGAATTCAGACGTTTTTCAAGCGTATTCAAGCATAAATGAAATAAATCATTTGAAATAAATCATAGAAACATAACTTATAGGTATTCTCGTCAAATAATTCAATGAATTTCGAGGATCCGTACTATCACCGAAGTTAAGCAATGTCGAGCCTAGTTAGTATTTTTATGAGTGATTGTTTGTAAATACTAGGTACAGTATGTTTTGATTTACAGCTGGTGTAAATGATAATGTCTCGGAAGTTTTAGACGCAGAAGTTCAGCTCAGCTTCCTATTTTGTTGTTATTTCTGTGCTCTTAATAATTTGCTTAATTTGTTGAAGTTTTGTTTAGTGAATCTGATAAGTCATCGGATGTCTGCACACCATTTCCCGTCTATAAACTGTGTTTAAAACGATTTGCTTATCGTCGGATTGCAATTTTAAACTTTAACCTTGAGAATCAATAGTCAAACAACTTGATAATTACTTCTTCGTTTTCATTTTATTCTTCTTTGTGACATCATCCATCAAGACGTTGGACATCACCCATCAAGACGTTGGACATCATAGCTCTTCACAATTCACCCTTCTCTTATCTCTTTGTAAATTTTGTATTTTGTGGATTGCAGCCACATTTCGTTGTAACACTGGTTTTCGTAAAATCGACGAATTTAAGCAGTGTCGATCCTGAACAGTATCTTGATGAATGCTCGTTTGGGAATACCCTGTTCTTTATGAATGTGTGAGGCGTGTAACGGATAACTGGCTTTAAGTTCTTAATCAGAGAGCCAAGTTGAAATTATTCTTGGGCTAGTGATATTCAGTTGCGGGCAATACCCTTGAGAAATGTATGGATCTATTTGCATACAAAATATTTAGATTTAAGCATTAGATAGTCTCTCTCTCTCTCTCTCTCTCTGTATATCTATCTATCTATCTATCTATCTATCTATCTATCTATCTATCTATCTATATATATATATATATATATATATATATGATGGTAGACTTTGAAAAAACAGTTACTCTAGCACTTCCGCATCGCTCATTTAGTAATTGAATTAGAGCACTCTAACTTGAAATTATTCTTGGGCTAGTGATATTCAGTTGCGGGCAAATACCCTTGAGAAATGTATGGATCTATTTGCATACAAAATATTTAGATTTAAGCATTAGATAGTCTCTCTCTCTCTCTCTCTCTCTCTCTCTCTGTATATCTATATATCTATCTATCTATCTATCTATCTATCTGTATATATATATATATGATGGTAGACTTTGAAAAAACAGTTACTCTAGCACTTCCGCATCGCTCATTTAGTAATTGAATTAGAGCACTCTAACTTGAAATTATTCTTGGGCTAGTGATATTCAGTTGCGGGCAAATACCCTTGAGAAATGTATGGATCTATTTGCATACAAAATATTTAGATTTAAGCATTAGATAGTCTCTCTCTCTCTCTGTATATCTATCTATCTATCTATCTATATATATATATATATATATATATATATATATATATATAATATATATATGATGGTAGACTTTGAAAAAACAGTAGTTACTCTAGCACTTCCGCATCGCTCATTTAGTAATTGAATTAGAGCACTCTAACTACTGGTGGACGATACATCATACGCTAAAAGTCTGCCACCTTCTACCGAGCGCCCATAGCACAGAGTTAGAATCGCCGACTGATGCCAGTTCGGTCGCGTTTCAATCCTGGGTTAAAAACAATCGGATTTCTAACCGTACTGATGAGCTGTGATACAGCGAAACAGATTTGTCTGCGTATGGCTATATATATATATATATATATATATATATATATATATATAATGTATCTACATCTTATGTACCGTTTCATTAAAAAAAAATAATTGTTTTTAGCATTCCACTTAAAACTGTGATCTCATTGTTAAAAGAAGATTATATCGAAAATATATTTTAACCTCCTTGCCATCCATAAATACTTAGATTTTAGCATAAATAACCAATAGAGGTTGAGATGCCGCTAAAGAAACCAGCAGAACAACAACACACGCGTCGAACGGAATGTGAAAAAAAGATTCTTTTCCGGATATTTAACTAAATTTACAAATGTTCGTTAAGATCGGCAATACGCTGTCAAGGGTTGCTTAGTCAGAAATAATGGTCAAACTCAACGCTGATAAAAATCACCAGGAAACAAACTCCAGGTTGATAATCTACAGTGAAAACTAATAATAAAAATAAGTGGGAAGGAATGGCTGGTGCGAGTGTGGGATCAAGAGCAATGCATGTCATGAATTCTGTTTGCACGGTCGGCACGGTTTTGTAAATTGAAGTGCTGGTCAAACATCAAACTTGTACTTTTCGGGAAGAGAAACGTTATAGCCGAAGTGCTAAGGGGTAATCGAACTGTGAGCACCTGAAAAATATATTTGGCATATTGACTGACGATAGGCAAAGGAATTATCCTAGAATTCAAATATCGAGTGTGTCACAATCGCTATGGCCAGAAGTAAATATTTGCATCGATATACTGATCGGTAAAGGTTCTTTTTGTAAATACCATCATCTCGTTTACTACTTGACATAGCAGATTCGTTTTCACCCTTGAATCTATCTATCTATCTATCTATCTATCTATCTATCTATCTATCTATCTATCTATCTATCTACTCTTGTTCATTATCTACCTATGTAGAAAATCATCGAGAATCCATTTGAGAATCTAATCACGACCGGTTCCCACTGTATTAGGCCCTTTATCTGTGGCTTATAAATTTGGCAAATGCCTTACTGATAAAAAAATGCCGTTAGTTAAAAGATATGTTTTGTTATTTTTTTTTATCAAAAACATTTTTGGATCTCTTAGTAGTAAATATTTTAATATGCGCCTCTCCCGTCGATGTGTTTTAAAGAAATATAAGAATACTTATACTCATATCACAATTAGATAGGTGGTATAGACTTTGTATAAAAATTATATTCTATATACCATGACTCTCCACAACTTTCTTATATCGTGTACCTCTTAGCAGATTTTATCCCTTTGCTAAGGCACCTACGTTCTGTTCCGTCATTCATTAACTCAAGTGCGTCATTAAGCGCTTCACTGCTTTTGATTATGTCCTATCATTTTTGACCGTGATATGCCTCGTGAAGGTTAAATTTCCTAAGCCCACCTTCCTCATTATGTGTTCAGTTGCTGTTTCTTAATTCTCAGTGTAAGTATTCTTTCTGTCACCACTTATTAAAAAACTTCCTTGTTACTTACGTGCCCATGGGATCCTCAGTATCCGTCTGTAGAACCATATTTCTGTTGAATATGGTTTTCTCTTTATTCGTGGGGAGATTGTGTAGCACTTACTGCATTATATAAAAATGGATAGATGTTATGGTGCCCTTATACAAGGAATAGACTCTTCCTCTTACTATATACAATTACCTGCGTGACTTACGGGAAACAGCTAAGTAAGCAGTTGACAACCGTTAGTAAGCAGTTAAGTGCGCAGTAAATGCCAGCTTATTGCCAGTCAGGCAATAAGCAGCGTAACTGTACCGTTCGTGTTTACTGATTATTAACACTTACTTTGTACATATGTTCTTGTTATACTAATACACTTTTTTGAACCTACCTTCTACTTTCCGTATCTTAATTCCGGCAAACCGGTTATTACAACTTTGCGCCGACGTTTCGCCACAACAACTTCGCAATAAATTGGCGACAAAGATCCACAACAATAGACCCGTCACTCTTTTCTTAGTAACCAAATTTTTCCGTTTCTCAGCGCCTTTCTTAGCGTTAGAAATGAGTTTTTTGCTAGTTTGCTTCCTGTTCGGATCTCGATGCCGCATTTTCCAATCTTTTTCCCAAATAGTTCAATACTGCACCTGCTTGATGTTTGTATGAATATGTGTAATTAAATACTTCTCTTTTTCTCATCTGTACTTTTCATAACACTTTTGTTTGGTCGATGATTAAAAAAATCAAATTATTTTTAGTCGAATTATATAAATTGACATCTCTTCTAATTAGATTACAATCTGCGATTAACGGAACGTATTTAATGTTTTCTTTTTAATATCATTTAGTGAAAAACATTACAGATAAATACTGAAATTCATTTCCATAATGTACAGCTTGCTGATATTCTTAGTTTTCGATTGATTTCTCTTTATGACCAAATCTTCTGAACAATAATGTCAAACCAGATTTTTCTTAATGCACCTGAACATATGGATGAAAGTGCATAAACAAAGCGACAAACATTTGCTTTCATTGTTTTGACATATTTTGTCGATTTCTTGCAAACGAACTTCTTCGGGTTTAACAATGATGTCTCGCCAAGGATAATCTCATTGCGCAGACATTCACGCTGTTCTATGCAATTGCAGAAAGCAGAAACAGCTGAGGCCTGTTTTTTTCTTCTATTAAACGAAGAAAACTGTAAGTAACTATTATGCAATAACAGTCGTTCTATACAGCAGTGAATGCTGGAAAATCACACAGATGAGGAAAAGTCTTAAGGCAACAGAGGAGTGGTTGTTTGGAAGGATGCTGGGAATAAAAGGGTCTAAACACGTGAGAAAATACGATGTCCGTTCTCCTCAGTGTTCTTGACAAGCTCCAAAGGAGAGTCTGTAATGTGATAGGTACTGATCTGGCGACTCGACTGCAGCCACTTTCCCATCGTCGAAATGTGGCCTCCCTCTGTCTCTTCTATAAATACTTTCATGGCTTCTGCTCGGATGAGCTTAAGTCACTGATGCCTTCTCAACAGTTGTTTACCCGTGCAACCAGACTGGCAACTGGGTCCCACCCATTCACAGTCAGGTTAGCCAAATGCAGACGACAATTCTACTCCTGCAGCTTCCTCTGTCGCACTTCCCGCCTGTGGAACTCACTCCCGTATTCTTGCTTTCCTGACGGCTACGACCTCCAGAAATTTAAATGCAAAGTTAATACTCGCCTACTAACCACTGGACTCTAGCTCTCTCCCCTCCCCTGTATAATCTTCACTTTCTCTCCGCCCATGTATCTGTCATTGCACCTGCTTTCTCAGCTTTCTATTGTTCCTTTCTAACTAGCTTGTACTCCTCACTCTTTTCTAATTAATCTTTCTACGTTTATGTAACCCCCTGCACATCAGTGGCGTTTCTGTCTTGCTCGGGGTGAAATGATTAAAAAAAAAAAAAAAAAAAAAAACGAAAAAAAAAAAACGGGTATTTATGCTGTGGTGCAGTGGATATTGGCTCGGAACAAGAAATCGGGGAGCCGAGTTCGAAATCGAGTTGATTTCTTTGCATCCCCTCTGGAAAGGTATTAATTCGTCTCTTCCTTTCAGTTATGGGTTAAATAACAGGACAGATTGGGTTCTATAGCCTTTGCTGGCAACCAGTCTGTCAGCGACAATAATGGCAACCTACTGCGGAATAATCTTCTCACTTTGTTTTCTTGTTTTTTTTTTCAATTGGAGTAGATAGATCTATCTATCGCCCGGTTCACACTCCACCCATGTCTATTGAACAGGTTAAGAGGCTCATCCCTTGTTCCCTGTTTAGGATATGGTTTCCGGCTTTCTCTTTTCCGATTTTTTCACTATTACGTAGCCCTCTTACGAGACATGATCGGCTAAGCGTGTATCACTTATGTTACCTAACTGACTGACTGACACTTGGTAAAGATGATAATCCACCTCATCTACCTCCAGCTATGGGTTAAATAGCAGAGTAGATAGGGTTCATGATCCTGGTTGGCAATAAGCCTACCTCAGAAACTAATGGCAACCTACTGCAAAAAAATCTTCTGTCCAGTTATTCATGTTTTTTTTCAAGACATGAACGACCAAGCGTGTATCACGGATGGCTCCTAACTAACTGATGCTTAATACCAAAATAAGAAAGTTTAAATTTTTAATGGGCATATAATGAGGAAAGAGGCCTTGGAATATATTGTCCTACGTAATGAGTTTTTGTAAATGTTTGGCAGAAGTGTACTAAAAATAAAATTGATTGAATGATTTTTTTTTTAGGTCTTATCAAACTGTTATTTAAAGCCAGAAAATATTTTTAAATTGTAAGAATTATTTTTTAGATAATAATGATTACTGATACAAATCCTACTATTTAACCATAACATGTTTTTTAATCGTATCACTCCGAGCAAGGCGGTAACGCCACTGATGTGCAGGGGGCTACGTAATAGTGAAAAAATCGGAAAAGAGAAAGCCGGAAACCATATCCTAAACAGGGAACAAGGGATGAGCCTCTTAAACTGTTCAATAGACATGGGTGGAGTGTGAACCGGGCGATAGATAGATCTATCTACTCCAATTGAAAAACAAAAACAAGAAAACAAAGTGAGAAGATTGGGAAAGAGAAAGCCGGAAACCACATCCTAAACAGGGAACAAGGGATGAGCCTCTTAACCTGTTCAATAGACATGGGTGGAGTGTGAACCGGGCGATAGATAGATCTATCTACTCTAATTACTGAGGGAGAAGTGGATTTATGACTTTCAGAATGATATTTGCGCGTATGTGAATGTAACCAACTGAACAGAAACTGGAACTCGGTTCGCCAATTAATAATTTTGAGACATTAATCATTACACCAACACAACATCTAAACCTATAGCTCATGGTATTCCCAAGCGGTCACTATGAGATACTGACCAGATACTTCGATGATTATACAGGAAGCAGTGATTCAACAAAATGTGACCGAAATACAAAATTTAATAAGTGATATGAAAAGAGAAAATTGTGGAGAGTCATGGCTAACGTTCTGCAGGATCAGATCACATAGAAGAAGTAATCATCAAGTTTAACTATTGATTCTCAAAGTTAAATGTTTAATTGTACTTCGGTGACAGCCAACTCGTTTTAAATATAGTTTAATATAACAGACGACGGAAAGAACAGAAATTATTTGATAGAAACAAAGAAAACACCACTGTTTCTATGATTTTTTTTCCTTCTATACGGCTTGACGATTTCAGCGTACGTAAATAGAAAACTTAAAGCGACGGAGATGTGGTTTGACAGGCAAACGCGGAGAATACAATGAGCAGACAATATGAGCAAAGAGAAACTTCTAAAGAAATTGTCAACTAAAAAAAAATTTATACATAAATAAAATAGGATAAGTTGAAATTTCGGTGACACATTATGGGGATTGGAGAATATTAACACTTACAGGTCAGATGACACAAAGCATAGAGTATAAAAGAAAAGATAGGCAGAAAGAACAACGGAAAATCTACCAAACGAGATTGGGCGAATCGGTGTCAGAATGAGGACCAAGTATGATGGTAAGAAATCAGTTTCTCAGTGCAACAATTGACAAGAAATTGTGAAGAGGCATGATTGTCACACCTGATGGAATTTCTTCTGTTAACGGAACCCCTTTAGGCGATCATTGCACCCAAAATTCCCCGTAGCTGAATAAACATTTTCTGTATACTTCATATTTAGGCGTTGTTATTACTGCATTAATCTTCATACATTTCGGTGCAAATTAATTGCAAAAAAAGAAAAAAAAACTAACAAAGTCTTCATAGGATCTTTCACACTTTCCCTGATTACATATACGTCTTCACTTGGCTTTGTTTTTCTCTTCTGAATGCCGTTTCATTTACGTTTTGGACTGATAGATCCAGTTTGTTTCTTCACCTCGATGACATGACCGACAGTTAAAAAGCTGACACCAACAATATCCGCTATCTCTCTGTAAGATATGCCAGGGTGTTCGTGTAGCATTACAATTTCTTACGCTTATTTGGAGTAACCTCTATAGCAGACAATGGCCGCAGGACAACTAATCAACTGCAAAGAAAATAGTGTCTGATCGTGATAAAAATATGATGCAATTACAGATGACGCAATACTTTTCAAGGCCAAACAAATTTCATCTTACACCCGAAAATAGATTCATATTATTGCACATTGGTGCAAATGACCTAATCTGAGAAAAAATAGATAACAATTACACCCAGTTACAGTATGGTGAAAAAAGATAACTAAAGCAGTTGTTTCAATAAATTTTCACTAGGGTGTGGCTGTTCTATTTCCAATAAACCAAAGTCACAATGTCGCTATCATTAGAGAAAGTAAAATCAGCACTTTCTTCTTTAGGAGAAATATTATTGGGTTTATACATAGCAAAACCCTATTATATGTACAGTTTTTTTTTATTGTCTGCAGTAGGCAAGTTTGGCGACTACTTGTCAGTAACAAAGAGGGCAAATTGAATGATAAAACTTTCCATGCCTTATATTTTGCAGAAGATGTGTTTGCTAACAGCTAAATATTATCTCTTTGGGAGGACGAATCTCACTTATATATTTATTTGCAAATCACTCGTTTTTCTTTTGTTCAGATTTATCAATACACGGCCACTGAATAAGTTGCAACCTTCGAATAATCACGTTTAATATACCATATATCAGAAATACTATAAGAAGGTTGGGTCACTATGTCGATCCAGGATGTTTTTTCCACCTGAATCCATCCTGCATATATACAAGTCAACCATCCGTCCGTGCATGGAGTACTGCTGCCATTTATGGTCAGGCGCCCCTGCCGTTCTCCTCAGTGTTCTTGACAAGCTCCAAAGGAGAGTCTGTAATGTGATAGGTACTGATCTGGCGACTCGACTGCAGCCACTTTCCCATTGTCGAAATGTGGCCTCCCTCTGTCTCTTCTATAAATACTTTCATGGCTTCTGCTCGGATGAGCTTAAGTCACTGATGCCTCCTCAACAGATGTTTACCCGTGCAACCAGACTGGCAACTGGGTCCCACCCATTCACAGTCAGGTTAGCCAAATGCAGACGACAATTCTACTCCTGCAGCTTCCTCTGTCGCACTTCCCGCCTGTGGAACTCACTCCCGTATTCTTGCTTTCCTGACGACTACAACCTCCAGAAATTTAAATGCAAAGTTAATACTCATCTACTAAACACTGGCCTCTAGCTCTCTCCCCTCCCCTGTATAACCTTCCCTTTCTCTCCTCCTATGTATCTGTCATCGCACCTTCTTTCTCAGCTTTCTATTGCTCCTTTCTAACTAGCTTGTACTCCTCACTCTTTTCTAATTAATCTTTTTACATTTATGTAACCCCCTGCACATCAGTGGCGTTTCCGCCTTGCTCGGGGTGAAATGATTAAAAAAAAAAATATATATATATCCAACAATTTGTGTGGATGTTCATTAGTTACGAAGTTTCTTTTCATTTTTTTTGTCTTACGATCACATAATTTTAAAACATTGGTTAGTGTAGGATCACCAAATTTTAGCAACGTTGAGCCTGATGAATACTAAGATTGGTGACCACTTAGGACTAAAAGAAGTTTTAAGCTTCTTCGTGAGATGATGCAATTAATAGCGGTTATGAATTAGACATTGGAGAGCCGCGTTTCAATTCTAGACATTTTAAACGTAAATGCTCCTGGGAAATGTAAGAATTAGCCTCTGCTTTCCCAGTTACGGTTTAATTAATAGCGCTTGGATTAGAAGATCATTATTAACTCTAAAACTTTTACAATCTCTCAATAAATATATTCTGGTTTTAAATAATTTGTGAAGTGTTGATACGCTATAAAAACAAATCAATGAAATAATGGTTTTCCTTCTTAATAATTGAGCCAAAATGCTTTGCATTTTTTTATCCGTAGAATATTATACAAACCACATACACATACATGTGAACACAGACATAATATATTTAGATGTAACTTTTTCATTCATACAGATTTTGTGGAAACATTTATTTTAGTCGCATTTTTGTTTACAATCTACTAGCATTCAATTTCGTTTCGCATCTTTTTCATGCATCTAAATTTTTATTTAGATTTTAAATGTTTCTTGCACCTCTTAAATGAACATTGGTAAAGGTATGAAACCACCTCTTTTCTCCTCGGATATGGGCTATTAAGTAGGGTTTATATAATAATTGTCTTATAATTATTTTACTTTATTTTTTTTATTTTTTATTTTTTAATCATTTCACCCCGAGCAAGGCAGAAACGCCACTGATGTGCAGGGGGTTACATAAATGTAAAAAGATTAATTAGAAAAGAGTGAGGAGTACAAGCTAGTTAAAAAGGAACAATAGAAAGCTGAGAAAGCAGGTTCGATGATAGATACATACGTGAAGAGAAAGGGAATGTTATACAGGGGAGGGGAGAGAGCTAGAGGCCAGTGGTTAGTAGATGAGTATTAACTTTGCATTTAAATTTCTGGAGGTTGTAGCCGTCAGGAAAGCAAGAATACGGGAGCGAGTTCCACAGGCGGGAAGTGCGACAGAGGAAGCTGCAGGAGTAGAATTGTCGTCTGCATTTGGCTAACCTGACTGCGAATGGGTGGGACCCAGTTGCCAGTCTGGTTGCACGGGTAAACACCTGTTGAGGAGGCATCAGTGACTTAAGCTCATCCGAGCAGAAGCCATGAAAGTATTTATAGAAGAGACAGAGGTTTTTTATACATATATATACATGAGCACACATATGAATATATTTAGATTTGCTTCGGTGTGTTTTGTATTACAGCATATCAACTTCAATGGCATATCAGCCTGTATGGCACATCAACCTCAATTTAATGGCGTCAATTTTTTAGAATATATTCCGATGAATTGAATATATATTCTTCGCAGGAAATCAATTTGAAAATCAGGTTTCATTGATGTATTTTTGTAAAGTGTGTTTTGTCGAGAGTCAAATGTATTACTGGAAATTTTGTTTTCAAAAAATATATTTCTGGTAATTTTTTCTTTCAAAAATGTATTGCTGGTAATATTTTCTTCTCCAAAAAGGTATTGCTGGAATCTCCTCTATAAAAGTCTATTTTTATACTTTCCTAGTATTTTGACACCAGTCTAGGGGTTAAATATTTGCCCATAGCTAGGACTCTAACATGTGCTAGAGTAGACTTTGGGACAATAGCAATTAAGAGGTGGCTCCGCTCTCTTCAAATTCTTCTAATTAGAAACTTTGCTGCAGGACGTAGTTTATCGTCATACCCATGATCAATACTTTTAGATTTAAGTATTTGATTTATGCAGGTTTTCTTTAAAAAACGATTTATGGTTTATTCATGTTTTCCGATTTGCACCATTTCTAATGTAAAATCAGTCAGTCAGTTAAGTACCATCCGTGATACACGCTTGGCGATTATGTCTCGAAAGAGACATGACTGACTGGGGAGAAGATTATCCCGCAGTAGGTTGCCATTGCTTTCTGCGGTAGACTGGTTGCCAACCAAGGCCATAGAACCCAATCTGTCCTGTTATTTGACCAATAGCTGAAGGGAAGAGACGGATTAATACCTTTCCCAAGGGTATTTGCGCGTATATGATTGCAACGAATTCAAGTGGAATTCGAACTCGATTCCCCGAGTTCTCGTTCCGAGTCGATATTCACTGGACCACAACGCATATATATTGAAATAAGTTTTGCTGCTCTCTTTATCTGCATCCTTCACATTCGTCCTCTTAGTAGAATTTAAAGTTCTTATTCCTTCGTAAATATATGCAATTTTCTTTCTTTTAAATTATTATGTATGTTTATTCATATTTTTGTTAATAAACTATCAGTATTCTGTTTCTTTTCGCATCTTCTTTGAGTGCCATGTCTTTACGTCTTTGATTTTTCTTCTTTTTTTCTTTAAATAGTATTTCCTTTAACTTTTATCTTTCTCGCTTTTACTCACTTCTTCACATTTACTCGCTTTTACATAAATCTCCACTTTCATTTTCTCGACTTAACCTATTTTTCCGTTTTATTTTTCTATTCTTTTCATCACTTCAGTTACTTTTCTCGTATCGCGAGCATCTCTTTTCTTATAGACTTAAAAGACCGACCCTCACTCCTCTGCTTCTTCTTTTTCCGTTCTTTGTCTGTCCAAGCGGCTACAGGCTGATTATCCACTTGATCTATCATCCTATCTATAGTCCAGGAAGATACCTTTGATTATTGGCTCTAGCCGAAGGCTCATAATGTTGCTGATGGATTTTCCTGGTGAATTAATGTTGTTGATCGCGACGATGATAACAAGAAAAGCGATATTAATGGCTTTCTCAGAGGATGGGAATATAGGAAATTGTTGGTATTTTTGCTTTGGCAGTTGGGGCGGCTGTAATTAGAGTAAATATTTATACCCGTGGGCATTGTAGATCTAAAAATATAGAAAAGTAACGATCAAACCGGTTATATTTTCAGATCGATCTATAGAGTTGAGCAAATTTGGTCTACGTTTGGCACGTCGGTTTGCGTGCGTTTAAGAACATTGGACTTTTAACTCATTTCTTTCAAAAATATATATTTTATTGTATTTCGATAGTTGTGCTAGGAATATAGAAATTTACAAAGATTTTGTCGAAATTGGTGTAAGTTGTTGATGATATTATAACATTGAAAACAGAAAAAGTAGTAAGATTTTCAGTATGTTATTTATTTTCTTATATTAAAGAAAATATAAGACCATTATTTTAAAAAGTTCGATGAAAAGCCAAAAGCATAATCAACCTACAAGCTACATATTTCTCGTTGAGCGTAGATTCACTATTGGATAGAGCATTTAAGTAAGATGATGGGATCTTTTAAATATTATTACACGTCTAATAATTAACATTGTACGACGTACTGGATAAAAAACATTTATTGAATCTGGGTTATGTTAGTTGCTTTGATAAGTGACTTTCACATAAATAAACCAAAAATATTTAATTTATAAAAAGAAAAGTAAACTCGAAAATAAAAGTAGATATTATACAACGGCGTGAAATAAGAAAGTTTGGTAAAGCTAAATGCCCCACCACTGGCCATATCAAAGTTTGGTCATTATTTATTAAAGATAGTGTTATTCTGTGTCGGACAGGATTGAAATACATTTTAATTTATAAGCTCCTTTTGAAGAAATAAACCGTTCATCAAACTGGAACTGCTCTCATTAAAACTAAATGAATACAGCAACGGACGTGGCAGTGTACCATCAGATCTTTGTTTATTTTAGTTTTTACAGAGTTCTATTAACGAAAGACAAATAACTTCGAAAAGTAAGTTTTTGAATCAGAATCTAAAAGAAATTCTGGAAAGATAAAAATATAATGTCACATGAAAGAACGTAGCAGCTAGTGAAAGAAAATGGTAAATACGTCGTTCCATGAAATGCACGTGCACAATTTTAAAACATCGATTTTTCAATGCTTATTTACTAAAAACAGAAGGAATATTTTATATTACTAAAAGATAATGACTACAAACGCGTCTTTCTTTTAACGTTTTACCTTGAACTGTTATCTTCCCCACATACTATCGTATATCCCTGTAAATTGTGTTTATTACACTGTAACACTCTCCATCGATAGATCCAAGGGCCTTGTACAGAGGAAGATCACTGTAATATATATATATATATATATATATATATATATATATATATATATATATATATATATAAACTTTAAAACAGGAAATAACATATTACATTGCATTTGACTACATGGTTTTGTTGTCATTTCGCGCTATCCCGCGGTTTGACGTCATAAAACCGCATCGCAAACTTAAGAACTGCGTTTATTATTTTTGGTAACTATTGCCGTTGCCAAGCGGAGTTTTATGTCAACACAAAATAAAATCGTCGGTGATGGTGGATTTTATAATATTTTAGTTTAAACTACCTCTCTGAAGATGGCTCATGTCAGCCGAAAGCTTAGAAGAAAACCAATAAATAATTATCCAAATGCTGGAGAATTTTTGTCTTTATTTTCAACTGAAATTAAAGCAAAAATACGACGCTTAGAACGGCTCATGATTAAACATAATAGACATTCATTGTCTCTTATATTTAATATCATATATTTAGAAAATTACTTGCTGCCTCGATATACTATATATATATATATATATATATATATAAATTTTCATCGCCGGTTACGGTACGGAGGAAAAAGCTTCTTTTTCTCTTGGTGAGCAGCTGTTCATACGTGAAAAGAGACCATTCGGCGTCTCTCGGTTTCAACTCGTATGGTATCCAATGTCTTTGCATTTGAATCATTCCTAATGCTTTTAAACGTTACTAACTTGTGTGACCAGCTCCTAATGATTCTGCAAGTTCAGCTTGTGCCTGACATGAGTCTTCATGAATTAATGCCTACATTACTTTGTCTTTAAATATTTTCGATGCGCTGGAGCGTTCTTTATCTTCAACATCAAAATCCTTATCTAAACCAATCTCTGCATGCTGTTTCCGACAGAACATGGTCGCCGTATGTTTCAACAAGAGTTCTGTGTGCTTCAGCTGTAGAATTCATTTGAATAAAGTTATGCAGTAAAATTCTCCGAAAGCAAACTTTCTTTGGCACAAAATCCGACATGTTTATAGCTATGAAAATCAAAGTTGTTTACCCTTCGACGAAATGCCATACACTCTATTTCAAGCTTGCTGATAGTACTTCCTTATAAAAGCGTTGCCATCTGAAAATACAGACATGCAGTTCTGAGTACGCCATTTGTTGGAAAACAGGTTCTTATATAAATAGAGGGTGTATCAAAAATAATTTTATGAAATTTTTTGTAAAGATTGGAGCGGATTCCTCACATCCAAACGTTTTTGAGTTATTAGGTTTAAAGAAAGTTTACGTTAGATGGTGATGTATTGCCATTCTGTTAATTTGTGTCATTTGTGTACATTTACGACTAGTCTGTCTTCAACGTTTAACGTGTGATGTAGTGCGTTAACAGGGAAGTTTGTTCTTTTAACAATGTCAGCTTTCACATATGATTTTTACGTTCGGCCATCCGAATGGCAATAGGCGCAAGGATGCACAGCTCTAAGGCAATCGAGTTATTTAATTATTGCTGTTGTTTATTGTCGCGTTTCAGAACCAGGATCCGTAGACCATAAACCATGCATCGAGAAAAACCCAGTTAGCTCCTACGCTTGATCACAAAGACCATATTTTAGAGACTTTCGGTTCGTTCGATTCAGGTATCAGCACACGTCTATTGACCCTAGAATGTCGTTCACCAAATAGTACCGTATGTAGAGTACTTAAAGAACAGCTTTTGTATCCGTATCATCGTGTGCAAAGTCTTTCGCTTTCTAATCACTCTCCACAGGAGAAATTTTTGCCGATGGTACATTTCACAAACTGCCAATTCACTTTTTTTTCTTCTTCAGCCTTGTTTACGAGCAAGGCAACATTTAGAAGAGATGGAATAACAAATTTACACAACAAACAATTGTGGGCATATCGGAATCCCCATAGAATACAGGCAGAATATTAGCATCAGGTTATGATTAATATGTGGGCTAAAATTTGAGATAACTGTCTGGCAGGTCCATTTGTTCTCACAGAACGTCTTACATGAGTTGTCTATATGGACTTTATTTCGTACACAATTTCTGATTGGCCAAAAATGTCAGTCAGTGCCATACGTGATACACGCTTGGGCGATCATGTCTCGAAAGAGACAGGACTGACTGGGCAGAAGATTATCCTGCAGTAGGTTGCCATTGCTTTCTGCGGTAGACTGGTTGCCGACCAAGGCTATAGAACCTAATCTGTCCTGTTATTTAACCCATAACTAGAAGGAATATATGAATTAATACCTTTCCCAAGGGTATTTGCGCGTAAGTGAATGCAATGAATTCAGCTGGAATTCGAATTCGGCTTCACGATTTCTCGTCCCGAGCCGATATCCAATGCACCACAAAATGTCCCCCTACTGATAAGAAGACGCATGGGGATCAATTAAATAAATAACCGAAATTGGAATCCATGTAAATGAAATTCAAACCGAATACATGTCTTTTAATAAAATAGAAAATAAGCAAAACATATTGAAACATGACAATCTAAATCATGCGGATGAAATTGTTGCATCTGTCATGGTAGCTGAATTCCTCACAAAGAGCCAAAAGTCTTAGACTCGCAATAGAGTCGACAGAACTCGCAAAAGTAAATATCATCTAGAAGGTTAAAAATGAAATAAAATATGTGAATGTGCGATTCTTTCATCATCATCCTTTAACCAATCTATGGTTGGTCAGAAATCCACTGACAATTCCACTTCATTGCTGTACTCAGATCTCTTTTAACCAGCTCTGACTTTGGGGAAATTGTGTGTGGTGTCCTTGATACAACACTTCCAGAGGGATGCCAAAAAAGTAAGGATGAGATCATCTCATTCTACTCTCGACAAACAGTGGCCGACAAATTGCAACCGTTTCCGCTTAAGCTTAAAAGATTATCTTGTGATATCCCTATAGATTTAGATTAATATTGAGTGGGATCTCCAGCTGATGTTTAGAAACTTTCTCAGCATATAAGTATTTGGTATAAGTTCCATTAAATCGTTTCTCCAAATGAGCAGACAAAGTGCAAGTTCCTGAGCCACAGAGATCAAACGGCTCAATCAATACTTAAAAAGGTCTTATTTTAAGGAACGCTGAAGGTGACTAGTAGAAGCAGCTCCCTTATGAATTTTTAAATGGTCTATCCGTGAGAAATTAATAAAACCATTACGGAAAAATGGATTATACATAATCTAGACGATTGATAAGAGTGCGATATGTCAGTTAGAAACAACATATGTCCATTGATAAATTTTATGGGAACCTACCAACGAACATGAGTCCAGTTCAGTGACAATTACTGGGGAAGTAAAGAAAGAGTTACGCCTCAACATATTTTAAGGGACAAAAACGAAAGAATAAGGTTAATGAGCTGCCCGGGAATAATCTTTATCGATGAACTTATAGAGAATATATTAAAAAGTAATGAATTTTCAGCTACAAAGCACATAAATGCTTTGAAAGACATGTTCAGAATTGCTGATTGAGGACGAGAAAATCGATAGAATATTTAGGTAAGACCAAGTTTGCTTCGATTAAGCACGAGGGATGAGAGCTAGTGCCTAATAAGGAAGCCTATTTAAAATGCTTTCTGACCTGGATCCTTGGAGGAAGTGAGTTGTAGTGTATCGGCTCGGAAAGAGAATTTGGAAAGCCGAGTTTGAATTACATCTGAATTTGTTCCATTCTTCTTCTTCTTCTTCTTCTTCTTCTATGTGCCTTGTCCCTTCAGGACGTAGGCGATCATGGATCTCCACGTCTCCCTATCCCTTTTGGCTCTTAGTATGTTTGCTCCTGTTGCTCCTGGCAACCCCCGTTCCGTCATCCACCTGATCAGGCCCTGCAAATATGTTATCCGCTGCCTTCCTCTGTCTCTCCTTCCTTCTATCTGACCAGTCAGTATCAGGTTCTCCAGGCTTTCCTTCCTCATTGCATGTCCCAGGAACTTCAGTTGTCTCTTCCTGATGCTCAGCATCAATTTCCTTTTTGTTGCCATTCTTTCTAACACTTCGTCGTTGCTTGTATGCTCAGTCCACGATATCCGTAGCATCCTTCTGTAGAACCACATTTCGGCCGCTTCCAGTTTTGTCCTCATTTTCGATGATATTGTCCAGCATTCACAGCCGTACTGAAGAACTGACATCACGTAGCAGTCTAGCACTCTTTTCTTCGTTTCTATTGAGATCTTCCTGTGTGTTAGTATTTTGCTCATCTTCTGGAACGCGTCCTTTGCCATGCCAATTCGCCTTCGGATCTCCGTGTCGCACTTTCCATCTCCTGTTAGAACACTTCCTAGGTACTTAAATTCTTGGACTTGTTTGATTCTGTTATCCCCCACCTGTATTTGGCATTTTGGGTTGTATCTTTTGCTGATGACCATGCACTCAGTTTTCTTAAAGTTTATTTGTAGTCCCATCTTGTCACTCTCCACTGCTGCTTTCTGTATGAGATCTTGCAGTTTCCTTTCCGTGTCCGCAATCAGTACTGTATCGTCCGCGTATCTTATGTTGTTCAGGTTGTGGCCTCCAATAATAAATCCTGGTGTGTCATCTAGGGTCCTCAAAATATTCTCGCTGTATAGGTTGAACAAATCCGGTGAAAAGACACAGCCTTGTCTTACGCCTTTTTCTATCTTTGTGTATCTACTGAGGTCGTTACCTGTCCGTATGCAGGCCGTTTGCTGCCAGTAGAGATTCTTGATTATTCTTATATCTTTGCCGAAAATGTCGAGGTTACCTAGCATTTCCATCAATTCTTTGTGTCGTATTTTGTCGAATGCTTTCGCGTAATCAATGAAGTATAGGTACAAGTCTTTCTTCATTTGTAATGCCCTTTCAGAGAGCATCCTAATCATGAATATGGCGTTCCTTGTTCCAGTGTCTTTGACGAACCCGCGCTGTTCCTGTCCTATCTCTGGCCTGATTCTGCTTCTCGCTCTATTCATCAGGATTCTGACAATCAGTTTTGTAATGTGACTCATTAAGCTGATAGTTCTGTGTAGTTCACACTCGTTTGCACCTGGTTTCTTCGGCAGTGCTATAAATATCGACTTGCATAGGTCGTCTGGTATTATTCCGCTGCTATAAATTTCGTTTATTATGTCGGTAATCTTTTCTATGCCATACTCTTCTAAGGCTGTCAGCAGCTCTATCACTATGCCATCTGGGCCAGGTGCTTTATTTCTGTTCATTTTGGCCATTGCCGCTTCCACTTCGGATTTTAGTATTTCCGGTCCATCCATCTCCTTGTGTATTCTCGGTTGTTCTCTCTTGTCGCCAAAGAGATCCTTTATGTATTCTTCCCATCGCTGGAGTATCACATCCGCAAAATACCTTTGAAAAAAAGCATGAATCCATCTCTGATTGGCGTCTACAGCCTTGGTTGTCAACTGGTCTACCGTTGAAAGTAATGACAACTTAGAGAAAATTTTCTGCCGAGTCAGTCATGTCTTGAAAAAGATATGAACCCCTAAGCGATCATGTTTGGCAGTTAATTGACTGATATTAAATAGAGCAAAACCGTAAAAGCTCAGATTAGGAAATATATTTTCTGATAATCTAAAATCTATTATAGTATTAAAAAGTTCTTGTCCGATTTTCATAGTAAATATAAAATACCTGCAACTCATTTCTAGCGTGTTCTAGACTGAAACTTTTCATAATTCAGTTGCGAGTTAGACTTTGTTGTCGGTTTTTGTCCTCAAATAAATGCCTTAAAGATAGAGGATGAAAATTTTCATATAATGCTTTATTCGGAAAGGCGTAAATTTGATCAGGATAATTTTAGCTTAAATGACTAACCACGTCCCAAAGAAGACACTGTGCTTGCTATTGTGGAAAATAAACCGAAGATTTCGACGGTAGATATTACTAAGTGTTTGATAATTAATGTCTCAACTGCCTTTCTCAATTTTGAAGAGGCTTCGGTACCAGAAATACGACCAATTTTTCCATATCAAAAAGTTATCAATAAAATTAACTAATAACTTTCAGTAAATTCTTTCTCCGACAAACCCTGTAAATTTTGCTTTTTTTTCTCTGCTTTCATTTAATCCCTTGCGCACCAGTGGCAGTAGTGTCTTGCTTGGGATGAAACGATTATAAAAGTAATATAAGAAAATAGATAAAAACAGATATGACAAACGTATATTCACCTTTGGTTAGGCGTATATTCGGGCGTGCTACTCCTTCTGAATCTTGAACCAACGACAGCTGCATTGTCTAGCTAGCTCTCACGGTTTTCTCATCGGGATAGCGAAAATTGTCAGATTGATCAGCTGAAGATTCTGGCGAACGAACTTCTTCCAGAAACTGCGTGGTCAGCCGCGAGGCTGTCTCCAGCCTGCAGATGGAGAGCCGAAGTTGTAGATGACTCTGATGGGCTGGTCATTGGATCCTAGAAGGTCGTGACCGAGTAAGCAAACACTGTTCTAAGCGATAGTATTGAGTATGCTCGGGGTCTGGTCCTCCGGCCAACATCTCATTGAAACCCTTGATGGCCATGAGGGCACGGAAGTCGATACTTCATTTTAGACGGGGTAGAATGAAAATATTGGTTTTATGACGAATGATTATCCTGTTTCAGATATATGCCGGGGTGCATTTTACAATTCATCCTTGTTATCAGCAACTAATATACGGTTGATGTTAAATAAAAAAGACTAAAAAATTGGGTTAGAAATTAATACTCATCTAACGTGTTGGAGAATAAACAAAGTTTGGCGATATTTCAATCTATTTTGGGTGAATTCTGTGTCCGTGGTAATGATGAAAAGCCAACGAAATCGTACTTGAATCGGTTATTGGCCTGAAGTAAGTTTCTTTTTCCGGTCGAAATATTTAACTAATTTTTTATGTAGCTTTCCTGTGCCTCTTCTACAAGTACTTTCATGGCTTCTGCTCCGATGAGCTTAGATCACTGGTGCCGCCTAAGCACGAATTTACACGAGATACTAGATTAGCAACTAGGTCCCACCCTTTTACAGTTAAACAAATAAGATGTAACCGTAAATTCTACTCCAACAGCTTCTTTCCTCGCGCTTCCCGCCTGTGGAACTCCCTTCCACAAGTCTGCTTTCCCGACAGTTACAATCTCTAGGTGTTTAAATGTAGGGTCAATAGACACCTCCTATCACACTAACTCCCAACTATTCTCACAACACTCTCATCTACCCAACCCTCATTCTCGGTATCCTCACCCGCCTATCACCCACCCTCTGTTATTTCCTATATTTAATCATTCTTTCTCCACTCTACGCTTATATAAAAAAAAAAAATTTTGTCATTCATTTTCTCATTCTACTTAGTAAATATTAATAATTTTGTTAATTTGAACAGTTGAATTATAATCATTTTCTTTCTAGCCTGTTTTTAATACAAAACTTGTAACTATTAAATTAACAAAAATTATTCAGTTTGCCTTGAGCGGTATAAAAAAATCTTTTTGCTTTTGAATTTAGAATTTTTTCAAGAAACTGGTTTTCTATGCTCTTTATTCGAACAACGTGTACTTCTAAATGATTTTATCGCCAAAAAATTATTTTTTTTTACAAAGTGTTTTCTTTGGTTGTTTCTATTATTTTTTATTCTATATTTTTCATTATTTTTTTATTTAAAAAAAAATTATTCCATGTCGAGTTAATGTTTTACGCTTTCCTATTCTGAAAAATGCTAATTATGCCAAAACCAAATCTGAATGAAGCTGCTTGTCATCACAGTGTGGCGTAAAATATTCCACTTTGCGAGATGCAAATCTTCAAAGCGATTTTTGCTTTAATTTTCTTAATGTCGACAATTATTTTTGGTTAAATATTAGTTTTATATATTTCGCTTGCCTTTCAGTATGTTCTCTATTATGAGGCTGGATTTGCAAATCCATAGAGAGCCTATTGGGGCTTAAGTCAGACCTTAAGCAGAACACGGACATACATTCCATCGCTAAAGATGTAGGAAAAAAAAGGTCGTTTCCTTCTACCACTCCAGTAGATATTTAACTCCTGCTGCTATCCTCTATAAGTACCAGATTAGACCGAAAATAGTGCTCTGTTTTCGTATAAGGACAGGAGACGCCCAGTCCTTAATTTTGAGTCCCGATATAGTTCAAATGCGCCTCCGTGCTTTTTGTTGATGACAAATTATTTTCCGCCCTACAGCCTCTTCTTCACAGAATAATCACTGCGTGTCTCTTACAACTTAATCATTATTTCAATGAAGAGCGCCCAAACAAAATACATTCCTTTGTTCTACCAGTTCTAACATTCCCAAATAAAATCCGCCATGATACGCTCATTCCCATAAACCTACCATCCGCTGGTGTATTGAATATTGCTGCCACATCTGGTCGGGTGCCTCTGCTATTCATCTAGGAGTTCTTGACAAAATCCAATCTATAATGTGATCGATCCCGATTTGGCAGCTCATCTGCAGTCACTCTCTCACCGGCCTGATATGTCTTATGTGTCTCTTCTATAAATACTTTCACGGTTTCTGCTCTAATGAACTTAGCTCACTGGTGCCGCCTGTGTATGAGTTTACTCGAGATACTAGACTAGCAACTTGGTCCCACTCTTTTACAGTAAAACCAATGAAATGTAACCGCAGCTTCTACTCTCCAGCTTCTTTTCTCGCACTTCCCGCCTGTGGAATTCCCTCCCGTATACTTGCTTCCACGACAGCTAAAATCTACAAGAATTTAAATGTAAGGACAATATTAATCTCTTATCTCAGTGACTCGCATCCTTTCTCTTATGCTCTATTATCCATCCACTTCACACCCATCACACCAGTATTCTCATCCTTCCATTAACCTCTTCCTGACACCCACTATAACCTGTCCCTCTTTCTTATCACTTTCCAACCTATGTAACCCCCTGAGCACCAGTGGCAGTAAAACCGCCTTGCTTGGCGTGAAATGATTAGAAAATTTAATTCTTCCCACGAACCGCTGTTTTGTCAAATCGACACCCAAATGGCTGTTTTCCTGTTCACTAACCAGATTTATGAGTTTATTTAAATGAAAACTCGACTAAAAGTAAGGATTATGTCATTCTCCAACAGGAACAACTCGACCGTCAGGAAGATATACGGGAAATTTCGACGTTGTCTGGAGAATGTGCTTGAAGACAATGACGATTTTATTGAATAAAGTTACTCTTTCGTATTTCTAGATATTTTTATATAATTTTAATAAGTATATCTGTTAAAATGAGATGTCAATTTTTTTTTAAATTTTAGGAGACGTAATTTAAACAAAAATTTATTCATCGCACCTTGTACAGTGTTCAATAATACTGTGAGTAATATTGTTTTGGTATAAAATAATTTTTTCCGTCGGTAAACGGTGGATTTTTAGATAGAATTGAGTGAATTTCTTTTAAATATTTCGTCTATCTTTATGTAACATTTTTTCCCTCATTATGTTTTAGGCATCTTTAATTTTTCTTTATCCTTTTCTATTTTTCTGAGAAGTTTTTCTCTTTATTTTTGCCGTTTTGTGTCATCTGCGTTGTTGATTTTTTTTCATTTGATTTTATTAAAATTAAATGAATGAAATATTCGCTTTGTTATCGGTATTAAACATCTCCATACAACTTTATAGAAAATTATCGATACTGCCTTCCAAATTGTTACCGGCATCGATTCCTATCCTCCCAAGTGGCAATTTTAAAGTCTTATTTTCCTTTATTTCTTTGAAAAAATTTTCTTCTTTTTTTTTTTTAAATATATTTGGTGTTTCATATTCATGTTATCTGATATGTTTTTTATGGTGCGTGAAAAGTGCTGAACAGAAGAAACCCCCTTTGCAATAGCAGATAATGCTTTAAATATTCAACGTGAATGAAAATTGACGTTCACTAAATCAGTCCCTCAAGTGAGAAAAAGTAACAAATAAAAATGTAACATTTAATAAAAATGTTTAACAGCTTGCAAATATATATATATATATATATATATATATATATATATATATATCTCCAAAGGCTGAAAATTCTTGTAACAGTAAAGTATGAATAATTATTCTCATATTGTTTAAGTTCAGGTAAGAGAGCCCACATAAAACAGCTACCGTTTATTGTTTGGCTTCTACAAAACAGAACCAGAAAATAGAGATCAAATCTATATATATATAAAAGCAATCTTTGTGTGACTGTTCCCTATGCAGGCCTACATTTTTTAAGCTGCACCATTCAAACTTTCTAGGGGCACATATCTACAGAGAAGCCAGGTCGACACATACTTTTTGAGTTTAAGTTTAGTAATTTTTACCTTTCGAACTTTTTGGCCAATGGAGCCGATTGTTTACTTTTGCTCAGTAAAACATCTAAGATTTAAAATGGTTGCTGAATTACGTCACAGAAATCAAATCACACGTGTCAAACGTGACTAAAATATTTTTTATTAAAAAAAAATTAGCCTTCATATTTAATTTTCATTTCGACGTTTTAAAAATTCATTTGGTTAACAAAAAATGTGAATATTTTTCTTCGTAATTTTGAATCAAAGAGATATTAAAAAATGTAGGCGTGTATGGGGAACAGTCAAACACAGACTCACAGATTAACCTTTATATATATAGATTATATTTTAAGTGTCTGCAGCGTATTTAAACGTATTTGTTTCATCCACTGAAGAAATTAAGATGATCTGAGTTTCACGGGCAACGTTGCCCGTGAAACTCAGAACATTTTAATGTTTAATTGTATTTTAGCCTATACTAAAATACAATTAAACATTTTCATTACTATTCAACGGGTCACAACAGTTTTTATTTTTTTAAATTAAAGTCCTTGACAAAATTCAATGGAGAATCTGTAATGTGATCGATCCGAACTTGGCAGCTCAGATACAATCACTTTCTCACCGGCGCAATGTGGCTTCCCTGTGTCTCTTCTACAAATACTTTCACGGCTTCTGATCTAATGGACTTAGCTCACTGGTGTCCCCTATATATTAATTTACTCAAGCCGCAAGATTAGCAACTAGGGAAGGTTCTGATCCGATTTTCATTTATATACATTTAACTGTGTACTAATCGACTTTTGTAAATTATTTTCGGAGTAGACTATTAACCAAGACTAGTTTTCATTTCCTCTTCTCATAAAACAACCTAAGTTTTAACTGGTAAATCACAAAACGCACAAATTGCATTGAACAAATGATTCTTCGAAGCTAAGCATATCGCTAGAATGTCACTCTATACAATTTTGTAGTTAGTAGCGGGATGTGTGGATATACATTCTTTTGTTTAGGTATATTGTTTTGCAGTTTTGTTTCTTCTTAATATCTACACGTGTCCGGGCTTTTCACAACTGATGCCAACATCTTTATTTATAGCATTCATCCTTCGCTCTCGCAGTTACCTTTTCCC
Source organism: Ascarosepion bandense (assembly GCA_037127315.1). Lineage (NCBI taxonomy): Eukaryota > Metazoa > Mollusca > Cephalopoda > Sepiida > Sepiidae > Ascarosepion > Ascarosepion bandense. Next base: position 3,035,855 of record JBBBDQ010001293.1, read on the forward strand.
TTAGCCTATCGATGGACAATAAGACCTTAATTGCAGAGGGTCGTTTATTTCGAACTACGCAGATTGAGACTGGGGAAACTGCGGTCAAGTATTCGAATTTTGAGTGCCAAGAGTTATCCGGCAATTTGCCAAAAGTAACGAGAAAGAGAGCTAAAATGAAGTAAATAAAGAGGGTGAGAGAAGTGACTCAGGGTTTAAGAATTAAGAAAGAAAAAAAGAAAGAAAGAAAGAAAGAAAGAATAAAATAAAACGAATTTGAAATCGCGATAAAAATGAAGAAACTTTGGAAATTAAATAAAAATAAAACAATGAATGAAAAGATGAAATCGAGGAAGAATGAAAAATTAGCAATAGCAAACGAAATAAAAGAAAGCGTTAAAAAAGAAAGAAAAATTACAAAATTATTACAGAATAAGCGAGAAAGAAATCGAAAAAGTACAAAAGAAAAAAAAAGATAAGAAATCGATGAAAATATAAAAGAAAGAAGACTTGGAAATTTGGAGGGAGCAATGGAAGAAAGAATGAAAGAATGAAAAATTGAAAAGAAACGAGAAAAAGAATAAATTTTACATCGAGAATAGTGACTAATGTGATAGAAATTCAGAAAACTGAAAAGAAAAGAAGTAATTAAAAGTAAATGTGAAAATAAATAATAGAAAACAGGAATAGTCAAATGAATAGATAAGAAAGAAAAACAAGAAGAACAGTAAATTGAAATAACATTAAACTGGAAGTGCAGGGGAAATTAATGATGCTGATAACGAAATTAAAGAGATAGAAGAAAACCAAAAGGAAATAATAATAATAATAATAATAATAATAATAATAATAATAATAATAATAAAATATAAAGACCTGGAAATTGAAAAAATATAAAGACCTGGAAATTGAAATAGAAATTGAAAACAAGAGTTGTGCCAGTGATAGTAGGTGCACTTGGAATGATAAAAAATGGAACAAAACAACACATTGAAAGAAACCCTGGAAACCCCAGCCTAAGAGATATACAAAAAATTGTCTTATTAAGTACAGCTCACACACTAAGGAAAACTTTATCTATGTAATGCTGAGGATGATAGGGAAGATAGAAAAACATGAAATGGAGCCATAACAACACGCCACTACCTGCCTTAGGTCTCCCCGCAGACTTGGTTGGTAGTGAGACCAAAGCAGAAATCGAAATATGATGAAAAATGACACAATAATAATAATAATAATAATAATAATAATAATAATAATAATAATGGGAGATAGAAAAAACGTGAAATGGAGCCATAACTACACGCCACGACCTGCCTTAGGTCTTTCCACAGACTTGGTTGGTACTGCGACCATAGCAGAAATCGAAATATGATGAAAAATGAAATAATAATAATAAGAAGAATAAGAATAAGAAGAATAAGAATAAGAAGAAGAACAAGTAGAGCAACAACAGCTACAACAAGTAAAAGTAGAAGAAGAGTCAAAGTGTGCAAACCTCTGCCAAGGCAATATCGACATGAGCTTAGCGATTAGCAAGAGATGATTATGAAAATGAGAATAACTGCAATGAAAACTTGATCGCTCATTTTTTTTTTTTTTCTTATTTTAAATTTTTTTGCTTTTGGATAACAAATATTAAATTCATATTAGAAATAACATTTTCGTCGAAAAAAAATAGTGCGTTCAGAAAATGTCATGACGTAAAGCAATCTAGGGAATGTAATTTAGTATTGGCACGTGAATCGTATGAAAAAAATATTAGGAATAATTCAGAAACTTTATTCCGTACCAGATCGAACCCCAACTCTAATCAATTCGTGCCAGTCATGAAAACCAATCACCCTTCAATGTTTTATCCGAATACTTCCAGGGTGTCTTGAGATATCTTGACCACGGACACTCAGACAAACATACAAACAAACAGAAAAAAAGATTGAAGACAATACCTTCGAGTTAAGGTGGGGTTAATCAAAGAAGCTAATTACCCATACATCGTTACCAGAGAACACACAGAAAACAGAATGGGTTTTCTTACTGACTGAGCAGTCCCTGAAAATTGTAATGTATTTTTGAAGATCTTCGAAAAATATCAAAATACAAGGATTTTGAAATGAAAATCTCAAAAATGTCGCAAATGAGGAATATCAATAATTCCAGCTTTAGTTGTAGTCCCCGGATTGATTAGAAAACGGTTCCGATACACTCATTGAAGGGATTCCTAGTAGAGACTGCCTTACAGAAATACAAAACGTTGGACTCACAAGCGTAGCTCAGACATTAGAAAGAATTTTTTCGGTGTAAAATAATTTTGATCTTATTTTTCCCTCTTTTTTTTACTAAAATGATCAGTCGAAAATGTCATGAAGCCATTTTTTACTTTAGACCTGTGCTTGGAATTTGAAAGGAAAGGAACATGCAACCAAAATCAAAGGAAATAATAATAATATTACTATTATTTGTCTCCTTTACTATTTTGCATATCATTAATAGCTAATTACCAGTCAAATTAACAAGACAGAATGTGGTTATAAAATAGCCCAAAAGAAAAAAAATCTATCTATTTTATATAGATGACTTAAAGTTGTATGCTAAGAATGATAATGAGCTGGAAGGTCTTCTACAAACTGTGAAATGTTTAGTGAAGAAATTGAAATGAAATTCAATTTGAATAAATGTGCTAAAGCTACAGTTTTACGAGGATTGCTACAGTAAACATCCTCAATTAGCTGAGACCCTGATGTAACAATAAACGATTTAGTGCCAGAAGAACCTCATAAATACCTAGGTGTAAATGAGAGTGAAAACATTTACCATAAAAAATGGAAGAAATAGTGCGTAAAGAGTACTATAGAAAGGTAACGACTGATATTAAAAACTGAATTTAATTCTCAGAACAGAATTATGGCAATTAATAGCCAGGCATCCAAGTGGTTCAATATAGTTTCAACATCTTGAACTGGACTCTAAACGACATCAGATGAATGGATTCTAAGAAAAGAAAGCTTCTTTCTAAGCATAAGATGCATCATCCAAAGGCTGATGTAGACCGTCTATACATACCCCGTAAAGAAGGGGGAAGAGGTCTTATTCAGCTACAATTGACATAAAAGACAACAACTATTGGCTTACTAACATACATAGAAACAACAATGGAATGGATGATACAATTAGTTAAACAACATGAAAACAAAAGAAAGAAGGCAGTAAATACAAACAAGTTTTAAATTTAGTAAATTCTATAAAAAAATCAAAACAGAAGGCAAGAATCAACTATTGCGGCAAAAAATATGAAAAAGAAAGCCAAGGATAAAGCTCTTGAACAGATGAAACAACGCTGGCAAGACAAACCTCTGCCTGGCCAATATCCATAACGTGCTAATACATCTAATGTTGATAAAGTTAATATTCATCGATGGTTACGTGCATCTGAATTAAAGTTTGAAACTGAAGGCTTTATTCTTGCAGCGCAAGACAAAAGTCTTTTCATTAGGCACTTTCAGGCAAATATTATACATAATAATGTGGATCTACAACGCAAGTTCTTTGATAAGTAACAAGAAACAATAGACCATCTACTCTCAGGATGTTCTGTACTTGCCCCAAATGAATATAAAAATCGTTACAATAGCGTGAGGCAATATTTGCATTGGAGAATGTGCAAAGATATAGAAAATATGTAAACAAACACTGGTATAAAAATGACCCAACACCGGTTACAGAAATAGAAGACATCACTATTCTATGGAATTACACCATCTACACAGACAGAAAAATTGAAGCAAATAGGCCGGACATTAATGTTAGAAATCAGTAACAAAAAACTTGCCTATTAATTGATATGGCTTGTCCAGCGGATTGTAACATAGCGACCAAGGAATTCGAAAAACTGTCAAATATAAGGATCTGGAAATTGAAATAGAAAAAATGTGGAAATTGAAAACAAGAATCATGCCAGTAATAGTAGATGCAAATGGAATGATAAAAAATGTAACAAAACAATACATTGAAAGAATCCCTGGAAACCTCAGCTTAAGAGATATACAAAAAATCGTCTTGTTAAGTACAGCCCACACACTAATGAGAACTTTGTCTCTGTAACGCTAGGGATGATAGGGGAGATAGAAAAAAAAGAAATGGAGCCATAACAACACGCCACGACCTTAGGTCTTCCCGCGAACTTGGCAGGTAGTGCGACCATAACAGAAATTGAAATATGATGAAAAATGTCAACATAATAATGATAATGAAAAAGCGAAAAAAGCAAGACAAAGAAATCCTGAAATAAAAGAATGTTTCTTTGCAGAGGAGGATGTAATAATTGTAGCTCCTATCAATGTGGTTAATCGAGAGACTTATAGTCCACCAGCAAGGGATACAGGTGTTCGAATCCAACTATAAACTTCAAGACAGACATTCCTCACACACAAAATATTCTATACTATTCTTCATTCAATACGAAGAACTACTCACGGTATAGCATTACTGAATGAAATATGTGGAGTTAGTATGAAATGAAACATATAAAATCATTGACCATTGACTTTATGAGGTTAAATTGTTGAAAGTCAGATCATAATCTTCATGGGAAACTGTCCCGCAAATCTAAATCATCTTTCCTTTATTTTTTTATTCGACTTTACGCTGTTTTCGCGTACCAGATACAATTGCCGATATGATTACCTTATTTTCTTCACTTTTTCCCATTGATTATTTTTCTAAAAACTAAATCACAGCTACACAATTAATATTTCCTGCTTAGTAAAACTTACCCGCAGACATAGTTATCATAAAATGGCTCGACTATTTGGTACAAAACAGAAGTACCTCACGTTACCTCACGATTCATGGCATCTATTCAGATCGTAGTAGCACCACAGTATTGCACATAAAGACGCAGTAGCAGACACGGAAAGAAAAATGCAGGACCTTCTACAGAAGTTAGCAAAAGAAAGTGAAAAGAAAGGACTGAACATAAACCTCAAGAAAACTGAAGTTGTGGTCATCAGCAAAAAGAAGAGACCAATATGTGAACTGCAAGTCGGAGACTCTAAATTAAAACAAGTGAAAAATTCAAATACCTTGGAAGTGTTTTGACAAAGGATGGAATGAGGGACATGATACAAAGAGGCATTGACATGACCAAAGATGTATTTCAGAAGCTAACCAGAGTACTGAGAGACAGGATAATCTCATTAAAAACAAAGAAATGAGTGCTGGATTGCTATGTGATATTTGCCCTTCTGTATGGAAGTGAATACTGGATGATCTCATCAAAGATGAAGAAGAGGCTTGAGGCACCAGAAATGTGGTTTTACAGAAGGATGCTGAAGATACCATGGACAGATCACTTGTGCAACGATGAGGTGTTGGAAAGAATGCAAACGAGAAATAAAAACTGATATTAAATATCAGGAAGAGACAAATGAGGTTCCTGGTACACACAATGAGGAAAGAGGGCCTGGAGAACTTAATACTCAGAGATCCGATCAATGGAAGGAGAGACAGTGGAAAGCAGCGCGAGACGTACTTGTTAGGTCTGAGCAAATGATTGACAGAGTGGGGCTTAGAAGAGATACCAAGAGAAAAATTATTGAGAGCGACAAGAGACAGAGCCAAGTGGAAGTGCTAGCCCTACAATTTACTCTTGTCTCAGTAGCACATCTGCTAGGTCTGACAAATTAAACCTAGCAGCTGCTCTTGAAAATAACCTCCAATCAGTGGTTAACAGGAACAGGAACTGGCTTGTACATTTTAATGCCTTCAAAAAAGAGTGAAATTTATGACAACAGAGACATTTTTCTGTATGCTATCAGCATGGGTTAATCAAGTCTACAGGAGAGCAAAACATCACGGCTACTTGGCTTCGCATTTTCCACTGACAGGAAGAGGATTGACTTTATCGAAGCAATAGCTGTATCTACTGCAAGGTTGAATGACTGTGTCGAGCCAGAAGGTTTTCTCGTCAGAACACATTTTGCATATTTACAAATCTGCCATTCGACAGTGTATTGAATATTGTTGCCATATCGAGTTTGATGCTCCTGTTGTAAATCTAAACGTTTGACAAATTCAAAAGAATCTGTAATGTAATCGCTCCTAACCAGCCATCACGAATTCACTCGCTTTTTTCAACAACGTACTCGGAACGAGAAACCGGGGAGCCGAGTTCGAATTCCAGTTGAATCCATTGTATTCACTTACGCGCAAATACCCTTGGGAAAGGTAATAATCCGTCTCTTCCTTCCAGTTATGGGTTAAATAGCAAGACAGATTGGGTTCTATAGCCTTGGTCGGCAACCAGTCTACTGCAGAAAGCAATGGCAACCTACTGCGGGATAATCTTCTGCCCACTCAGTCAGGTCCCTTTCAAGAGATGATCGCCCAAGCGTGTATCACGGATGGCACTTAACTAACTGACTGAACGTGACATCTCTATGTTTGTTTTTTAATATCGCCCAATCAAGGCAATTTACTGCAATTGGTGCGCCGAGGGTTACATAGGAGGAAAGTTATGAGAATGAGTGACAGATTATAAGCGGTGTCAGAAAGTAGGTAAGAGAAGGATTAGTATACTGATGAAAGTGGAGTGGATGAAAAAAAGGAGCATGAGAATATAGGATGCAAGTTAGTGAGATAGAAAATGACTACTGACTTCACATTTAAATTCTTGGAGATTGTAGTTGTCGGAGAAGCAAGTAAACAGGCGGGAAGTGCGAGCAAAGAAGCTGTTGGAGTAGAATTTGCGTTTATATTTTATTGGTTTCACAGTAAAAGGGTGGAACCTAGTTGCTAATCTTGTGGATCGAGTAAATTCATATATAGGGGGTAACAGTGAGCTAAGTTTATCGGAGCAGAAGCCGTGAAAGTATTTGTAGAAGAGACACAGGGAAGCCACATTGACAGGTGAGAAAGTGGCTGTATCTGAGAGGTCAAGTTGGGATCGATCAAATTATAGATTCTCCGTTGAATTTTGTCAAAGACTGCTAGGGAGATAGCAGGGCACCCGACCAGATATGGCAGCAGTATTCAATGCACGGGTGGATGGTAGATTTAAATATGTGCAGGATGGTTTCAGAGGGGAAAACTTCCTGGCTCTACACAGAGAACGGACCTTCTTAGCAGCAGATTTAGCTATGGATTCTATATAGTCATTTCACTTAAGATCTGTTGTGAGAGTTAACCCGAGGAGGCTCAGTGTTTTGCTTTCAGGGAGACTAGCCTGATCCCTGCTAATGGGGGATAGGAGTGATTGTCTGTGATGCGTTTTGGAAGCATTAAAATTCACGAGTCATTTCTTACTCCAGTCCACCACGGATTGGAGGTCCTTTTCAGGCTCAGCAGTGGGGTTTGCTTTGTCAGCCTGGGCAGATTTTTGATCGAGGCGAGAGTAAGCCGTAGTGTCGTCAGCGTATATGCCTACTTGGGATTTCATTACATCGGGAAGATTGTTAATGTATATCAAGAAAAGCGTAGAACCTAGATTAAAGCCTTTAGGGACGCCCGAGTTCGTATGATAATATTGGAAGGCATGTCCGTTCAGTACCCTTTATTGAATTGGTGAATGCTGCCGTAATCCTCGCCCTCAGTTCATTTTTTGTTTCACAAGGAATTTTGTTGATCTCTCGTTCAAATGCGTCATATAAGTATTATATTTATAGATAGTTTTTAATTTTTTTCCTCGTTTTTTTAGAATGAATATTATCATTATTACTATCATTATTATTATTAATGTCTAATAGAAGTATTGTTACATATTTTTACTTGTATTTTTTATTTTATTTTATTCTTTTTCGGTTCTTATCTTTTCTGCCTAATTTTTGTGTAAATTGTTCTTAATTATGAAATTTAGGTTTGACTTATACTAAGTTAAAACTTCATTAACTTCAGTCACATATTTATTTTTTTTAATTGGAGTAGATAGTACCTTCTATCGCCAGGTCTCACACTCCACCCCCTTCTTTTGGACAGGAGTAGAGTTGATCGCCTTGTTTCTAGTTTAGGAAGGGGTTCCCGAGTAGATAGATTAAACTAATTGGAGTAGATAGATTAAACTATCGCCCGGTTCACACTCCACCCACATCTATTGAACAGGTGAAGAGGCTCATCCCTTGTTTCCTGTTTAGGATGCGGTTTCCGGTTTTCTCTTTTCCAATCTTTTCACTCTTTTCCTTTATTATTTTATTTTTTTTTTCAATTGGAGTAGATAGACTAAACTATCGCCCGGTTCACACTCCACCCACATCTATTGAACAGGTGAAGAGGCTCATCCCTTGTTTCCTGTTTAGGATGCGGTTTCCGGTTTTCTCTTTTCCAATCTTTTCACTCTTTTCCTTTATTATTTTATTTTTTTTTTTCAATTGGAGTAGATAGACTAAACTATCGCCCGGTTCACACTCCACCCACATCTATTGAACAGGTGAAGAGGCTCATCCCTTGTTTCCTGTTTAGGATGCGGTTTCCGGTTTTCTCTTTTCCAATCTTTTCACTCTTTTCCTTTATTATTTTATTTTTTTTTTTCAATTGGAGTAGATAGACTAAACTATCGCCCGGTTCACACTCCACCCACATCTATTGAACAGGTGAAGAGGCTCATCCCTTGTTTACTGTTTAGGATGCGGTTTCCGGTTTTCTCTTTTCCAATCTTTTCACTCTTTTCCTTTATTATTTTATTTTTTTTTTCAATTGGAGTAGATAGACTAAACTATCGCCCGGTTCACACTCCACCCACATCTATTGAACAGGTGAAGAGGCTCATCCCTTGTTTCCTGTTTAGGATGCGGTTTCCGGTTTTCTCTTTTCCAATCTTTTCACTCTTTTCCTTTATTATTTTATTTTTTTTTTCAATTGGAGTAGATAGACTAAACTATCGCCCGGTTCACACTCCACCCACATCTATTGAACAGGTGAAGAGGCTCATCCCTTGTTTCCTGTTTAGGATGCGGTTTCCGGTTTTCTCTTTTCCAATCTTTTCACTCTTTTCCTTTATTATTTTATTTTTTTTTTCAATTGGAGTAGATAGACTAAACTATCGCCCGGTTCACACTCCACCCACATCTATTGAACAGGTGAAGAGGCTCATCCCTTGTTTCCTGTTTAGGATGCGGTTTTCGGCTTTCTCTTTTCCATTCTTTTTACCCTTACGTAGCCCCCTGCGCATCAGTGGCGTTACTGCCTTGCTCGGGGTGATATGATTAAAAAAAAAAAAAAAAAAAAAAAATAGTACCTATAGTCAGAATATTTATTTTAAGGGTAAATCCATTGTCGCGTTTCTAAGAATGAATATGAGTATTATATACGTCGGTTATGATCTAGCGGTTTTTTAATTATTTTAAAATCCGTTAAATCGGTGATTTCTTCATTTTTCTTTCCTTCTTTTTGTGTGTTTCCCCCTTCTGTTAGGTTTATCTAATTTTTCCTGTTTCTATATTTATATTTTTTAATTTCAGTATTTTTAATTATTTTAACAATGTTTTATTAAATTAGCATTAATTTTTAAAATAATATTAAGAGTAGTTATTTTTTTTCAAATTGTATTAAAATTATGATGTACAATTTTTTTGTACAGTAAATATATCCCAGTATATTTGAAATTAAATTTCATAGTTAAATTTTTCCATTTTATCTAGGAGAACAGTTACATGGCTTAAGACGCTATTACGATAAATGGAGTCAACATTTATTTCTCGTGACACTGTATTTCCTTTTATTGTATCTCTTTGTCCTTCCTTTTTCTCTTCTTGCTTTTCATTCTGATTTTTTCTGTTTTTCTTTTTTTCTTTTTTCTATTTTTCCTTTTTTCTCTTTTTGTCTCTTCTTTACATTAATCAACCATCTATCTTATCTTTATCCTTGCTTTCATCTTTCTTTGGGGTTCTTTTCGAATGTGCGAGAAATTTTCGTAAATAACCGTTACAAATGTCTATTCTTATATGGACATGTGAGCGTATATATAAAATGAAATAAAAGAAAATAAATTTTCGGGCGGGGATATTTTGAGGACGAACTGTTGTAACATTTGGGTCTGACGAGAGCCGCGATAATAACATCAGGACGCGGTGAAATATCTATTATCCACTGTAATAATCTAAAATCTTTTATACATTTTATTACTCTGTTAAATTAAATAAATGAATTTAACATTGAGTTCTCTTGAGTTCGTCTCTATCGGAATTCACCTGGATTGTATACCAAGTGTGCTACGTTATATATATATATATATATATATATATATATATATATATATATATATATATATATCGTTCATAATATCTGCAAAAATATCGTTCACATATACCTTCCAGCATATAATGTTACGTGATATATTAGTATCAATTGTGTCTTCATCTCGCTTATCTCTTACAATTATGTGTAAGGTATTTCTGTTACGTATATATTGGAAATATTTCTGCTGTACTTTAATCAGGGTGGTATTGTTACATAAACAGTGTAGACCAATAAAAACAAAATAATTTCTAATTTGAAGAATATGAGAACAGACACTAAAAATAATTTATTGGTGCATTAATATTAATATTTGATTAAAACAGAGATCAGCATTATTAATAGACTATTAGATTCAGTTCACTTTACTTCATTTTAAAATTTAAGTTTAACAAAGCATTAGATTTAGATTATTATAAAGTTATTCAGACATCAAAACGAGGAAAATATATGGACGCACGCATATACAAATCTATATACATCCACATATGGACAAATAGACAAGTATATACATATACAAATATATATATTGGTATACAAGCATATGTAGGGATGAATATATGCACATCACTCTGGAGGAATGGTAGACTTTGAAAAACTAGCTATTTTGGCATTTAGGCATCGTTCATTCAGCAATGAATTAGAACACTCTCAGCTATTGGGCGTGTATAATGATAATACACACGCTAAAACGTCTGCCGCCTTCTACCGAGAGCTCGTAGCTAAGAGGTAGAATCGCCGAGTGATGCCATTTCGGTCAGGTTTCAACCCTGGGTAAAAAGCAATCGGATGTCTAACCGCGCAGATGAGCAGATCTGTCTGCGGAGGGCTTTATACATACACGACATTTTTTACTTTTCTTTTATAATCATATCAATTTAAAATTCTTCAACTTGTAATAAACACCCTCAGTTGATAAGACACGGGTAGTGTGGAAACAAAATAGCAATTTTTGGTATCATATTATAACATATTTATTTTATAAATTCTATATAAATATTATTCGTTCTATTGAGCACTTTTTAAGAACAGTGTTTTTTTTTTATACAGAATTTTATTCTATCTATACCTACCCTATCCTTGTACACACACACACACACACACACACACATATGTATATATATATATATATATATATATATATATATATATATATATATAATCTGGAAATTCCTATTGCAGTTTTCTCTAATACAGATATCTGTTATTTACTGAAGTCGATATGATTTTCAATGTGTTTAAAAGATTAACACTGTATATTTTTTTTTTAGAAATAATTGATTTTGTTAATGGCATTACTGAAAAGAATGGAATTGTACCTGTCAATGATGTCGAAAATAATCAGACTTCCAACCGAAATGATTTTAGTGGTGTTGAACGTCTTGGCAAGTTAGTCAGAAAAATAAAATCTGCAAAAAAATGGGAAAAAAATGAAAAATCGAATAAGTCTCAATAAGTAAGAAAAATAATATGAATTCTAAAAGGTGTTGTTTTGAAAGCAATTTATTTTATAACACATTGAAAAATCAAAAGAATTGCTCATATATTTTTACGAATATAAACAAATTCATAATACAGTTTGTAATTTATATAGCCAGTCTGACGTATGTATATATGCTTGTATATCATGTGAGAATTTTGTGTAGTATGGCAAATATTAATCCTCAGTTGAAAGGTATGTTAGTACGAAAATAAAGATTCCAATATATTTCCTTAATAGTAGCCTGTTTTCGTTGAAGGTAAAGAATTTCTATGATTTATAACATATTGCAATTAAAATTGGATAAAAGTCTGCTGTCGTCGACCGGAATCTCTGATTGCGTTTATGAAAAGAAAAAAATATATATAGTTCAGTCTTAAACATTTCTTTCGAAAATATTGAACAGTGATCACTGCTCACGTGATATTTGTTCTATGGAGAAAGTTTTTTAATCAATATAAAACAAAAAACATGGAACCCTGAAATTTCAATTAGATATCTGGTCAACAACACAGTCGTTATCTGTCCATCTATGTACAAATCTATCTATCTACCTTTTCATGTTTATCTCTCTTTCACTATCTCATGTATATTTCTCTTAATTTTTTATAGATTTAGCACAGTCTTTTCTAGTATATATATTTAGATTTTTTTGCTTATTTCAAACTACTTCTCACTGTTTCAGAATCTATCTATCTATCTATCTATCTATCTATCTATCTATCTATCTATCTATCTATCTATCTATCTGTCATTTTTCTGTTCACCATCGATATATTTATCTATGAATATAAAAAGAGACAAGAAGAAAAATGTATATATCTCCTTCTGTTCATTAATGATATATCTATATATAAATAAAAAAGTCACAAGAAAAGTCGGTTGGTGTAGTAAATAATGAGTCGGAATTGTTCATCGCAGAGTCAAGTTGGTTTCGTGATATTCACTTAGGCAGGTATAACCTTGGCAAACGTGTGAATCCACTTTTATCGTTCTAGTTATGGGTTAATCAGTATGATTTATATAATTAAAATTTTATTATCTAAAAAAGGAGAAATTTTTATAATCTAAAAATATTGTTCGTCTTTAAAGAACCTACTGAGAAGACGAATCTATCTAGCTACATGAATGGCAAACTAATTTTTAAAATGTATGCACAATATGTCTAAAATCAAGCTTTAACTATCTATCTATCTATCTATCTATCTATCTATCTATCTATCTATCTATCTATCTATCTATCTATCTATGTAAATGAGAAACTAAATTTTAAAATAGATACAAATATGTCTAAAAGCAATTAATCAATCTATCTATCTATCTATGTAAATGAGAAACTAAATTTTAAAATGGATACAAATATGTCTAAAATCTATCTATCTATCTATCTATCTATCTATCTATCTAGGCATCTCGACGTGTTGTAATTGTTTGCAAGCTAGTCTTGCTAGATCCTATTACAACTAAGTAGTGAGTTCAATCCTCACTGGGTACTCCATGCTTTCGGCCTTGTGCCACATATAAGCGGCGCTTAGAATATTATCTATTTACCTATCTATTTATTCCCATTCTGTTTATTATTATGTGGTGAGAGCAACTGTTAATGTTCCAACTATGGGCAAATCGTAAATCCCCAAAGAAAAACAAAACATTATGAAAATATGCCAATATATACATTTATAGTAAAATGGTCAAGAATGAAAGCTTGTATCATCTAAGATATATACAATAGTGAAAGGTGAGTAACATGAGTCTTTTTTTATAACTTCATCAAGCACATAATGAAATTAGATTCCGCCATTAAATGACCCATAATTATTTGATATACCGTTAAACAAACATTATCTGTGTATTTATTTATCTATCTGTCTATATATATATATATATATATATATATATATATATATTATACACAGCGCTATATATTATATATCGAACACTGTTTTAAATAAATGTTTTGGACGTTGTAAAAGAAATTTTTTCTTCATTCCTTATCCACTCGGATATATGTATATATATATATATATATATATATATATATATATATATATATATATATATATGAAAACGCAGAAAAACATTCTTCTTTAAAGATCCTTTTTAACAAACACTTCGTCAGAAGAATACGTTGGCAAATATTAAATTGTGAGAAAATAAGAATATAACTGGGTAAAAAAAAAACTACGATTTTCTTCGCCATCGTTTTCATCAATAAATTTGATGAAAACGATGGGGAGGAAATATATATATATATATACTTGTAAAAGAACCAATATAAATCGTACATAACGAGCAGAAAATGGAAATGAAATTAATTCACATACCTCATAAAAGACCGAGAAAGCAAACAAAATGCTCTTTTTGTCTGCACAGAAAATGAAAAGATTCGAAAAGTGAAAACCGGAAACCACGTCTTCAGCAGGGAACAAGGGATGAGCCTCTTCACCTGTTCAATAGACGTGGGTGGAGTGTGAACCGGGCGATAGTTTACTCTTTCTACTCCAATTGAAAAAAAAATGAAAGTGAAAAGATTGGAAAGGAGAAAACCGGAAACCACATCCTAAGCAGGGAACAAGGGATGAGCCTCTTCACCTATTCAATAAATTTTGTGCGGATCGAGCTCTGCACATGACAGTAAATGAATCGTCACTCTACTTTGTGCACACATTGGATTGTCTGATAAAATGTTGGTTGAAAATGATCCTTAAAGAAGAATGCTTGGCTGGGTTTTCGAAACTATGCATAAATTCTATGGTGTAAAACTTCATTTTATAAATATATATATGCGAATACAAAATATCTTACACAGAGTGTTGGTGTTAACAAAATAATGCTCGAATAAATATAATAGAGAAATGAAGCATTTATCAGTAAATATGCGTATTATTCCTCGCTGGAATCCCGACTAGGGGATTCATGCACAACGTATTCTTCAGGTGCTGAGTAGCAACTGAATGACTCTTACATAATTTAATTTTTATTAATGGTTAATGCAATGCTGGCATATTCCATGTATTATACCCTGGTTATTGCTTTTTGATTTAAAAAAAAAACTTATGTTGCACTTAAAATAGACTAGATTTTTATCTTATATGCATAAAAACAGTGATAAAGATTTTATTTTATATTTTAGCTAAACAAGAATTAATATTATTTATTTAAAAATATCTTAAAATAGGCGGACATAAAATTATTTGAATTTTTTTTTTAATTTGGGATTGTTATTTTATTTTAAACATAATATGGATTATTTTGCTTTTTAAACAATTATCAGTACCTTTCTCAATGGGTCTATGTTTCTTGAACTTGTTTAAGATTAGATAAATATTATTATTATCACTAATAGTGAAGTGAACAACTTACTCGATGTGACATTGGATTGAATAATGGTTATTACACAGAATATAACAAGGATCTATATAACCACAGATGCGTTAATAAGACGTCCACCCATCCATTCAGTATTTTAAGCAATTTGCATAAATCTGTCAAAGTTAGATTTCTACTACCTTCAACAATAAGGAAATATTAGCTAATAATAAAATCAAATATATAAAAGTATTAGAACTAAGCAATCATAAAGTACACTTATAAATTATTTAGAAAAAAAAATCCATAAAGTTAAAAAATAAAGAATCACAATATTGTAATAACGGTTAACACACATTTTAAACATAATGTTTAAACGAACATTGGAAGAAATTTTTAAAATGTAATTCATAAACACTTTATTAGCTTAGCAATACTAAAGAAGATTTTTAGTTTAGCAAAAATAATGTATCAGCTATAGCTACGTTAAAATGATCGACAATCAATATTCCAACATGAGAATATTATAATAAATAAATAGATGTCCAACAAATGCAAAAACTTTAACCTTTTTTTAAAACAATACTTGTAGCTGCCGAAAAAAAATACGATCTGCCTCTTAAATGGCCAATGTATGATAAATAATATTGTATACCGAGCTGGCATATCTTTCACTAACGATGTCAAATTTTATTTTTGTTTCACTGAAAACCTTTTTAAATTTCTTTTCTATGATCATCAAATGACTTTAGTCAATGTAAGATACATGGATATGACTGTTCTTTGGAAACATTTCTGGCGATTAAAGAATAGTGACAATGCACGTGAGATTTTGTAGAAAAAACAAATCTTAGGATGGAAAAGGCGATAGATGTAATTTATATCTTGTAGAAAAATGAATTAGCTTAAACATTTAAATAACCCCAATTTATTAAACAAGTGAAATTAAGTGATAAGTCACAAGTAGGCATAAAAATAAATATTTGTTGAAATGAGTTGATCCAGATTAATTTTTACTGTAATTTCTATGACCATATCTTTTTTTATGCTATTTTATGTATAATTTCAAGGAGATCATTACGTATGCACAAATTTCGAATATTTTGACCATTCTCGCTTGTATGAATGCAAACTTTTTTAACAGGCACTCTCCGCCATGTGTACGTACTTTTTGTGCTTACCCCCTCTATTTTATAAAATTTGAAAAAAATTATATTTGACTCATGACTTGAGAAACAATTCGCCCTTCAATTTTTCATGTCAGCAGAGGTATATACATATGCGTGCGTGTTCCCGTGTGTAAATATGCGTATAAACACACTAAGTTCACACTGTAAAGATCTGTAAGGGATCTTTCTCTGTTTTATTCTGTCCGATATTTGATTTACTGTACCTCTTTTTCTGTGTCTGCCTGTTGTCTGTTACGCTCTCTCTCTCTTTCTCTCTCTCTCTGTTTATATATATATATATATATATATATATATATATATATATATATATATTATCCAATGTCTGTTGCACGACTCGGAGTTTCATGCCTTTCGCAAACATCATGTGAGATTACAAACTGGCCATTTCAGAGATTGAATTTAAGTTCACTTAATATTCATGGGTGTTAACTTTTATCATGTTAGGGTACTATTTTTAATTTATCATGAGTAAATTTAAATCGACAAAAGTTGCATGGAAATAAGAAATTAAAATTTCAAATATAAAAACACTAAAATTCAGAGAGATGAATTTAAAGGGGCATAATTCATAATTATTAATAATAATATTTGCGGCGAAAGGAAAGAAAGAGAGAAAAAAGAAAGAATGAAAGAAAGGGAAAGTAAGTGCGTAGGAAAGAGACAAACATACAGGAATCTGTATCAAACAAGATCAAAGAAGTTAAGTATTATTTATGGCAGCATATGATTAATAATTCATATTTTTGTTATGCAGATTAGGGTTATTTATATGAGTTAAGGTGACAAATTTTTCTGAAAGACGTAAGTTACATTTATCTCCTTTTCCATTGTAAGATTTACTTTTAAAGACGATATTCCAGTTGATAATTGGGTTTTTGTTATTTTTTGATTCTCAATAATATAAGGATAAAGGGATGTTTTTACTGTATTTACTGTTGTTGAAAAACATTAAGTGATTGATACGATATTTCCACTCATTTCCAGCTGCACCAATATAGAATTTAATAGAAAAAAATAAAACTTGAAAATAGTAGCATAACATTTAACTCTCATGAACATTGAGTGAACTTTAATTCAGCTGTCTTAAACGGTCAGTTCGTAATATGAATCTAATGATTGCGTGACACATGAAACTCCGAGTCGTACCACCGATGTCGAATAATATGTATATTTATTAATATATACAATTAATAACTCTGTTTATAATATATTGAGCACTTTGTATTAACAGCTGTATAATATTTTTATACATGTATGTCGTCCCGTATGTATATTTATCAATTCACATAACTATATATATTTATATACATATTAGGCATCAACATACAAGCCTGTTTCGTTGTATCACAGCTCATGAATGTGGCTAGACATCTACTTGCTTCAAGCCGAGATCGAAAGTCGATCGATTTGGTGTCAGTTAGAATGCCTACTCTCTAAGATATCGGCACATGGAATGAGGAGAGGAGGAAATTTTAATGTGTTTTACATATGCGGTATATACACACGCCAGACACCGGGAGAACTCAATACATTCTTCTTCTTCTTTTTCTTCTTCTATATGCCCTGTCCCTTCAGGACGTAGGCGATCATGGCATTCCACCTCTCCCTATTCTTGGTGGCTCTTAGCAAGCCTTCTCCTGTTACACCATGCAACTCTCGTTCCTTCATTCACCTGATTAGGTTCTTCAAATATGTTATCCGTTGCTTTCCCCTGTCTCCTTTTCCCTGTATGTGTATCAAGTTCTCCAAGCATTCCTTTCTCATTACATGTCACAGGAGCTTCAGCTGTCTCTTCCTTTTGCTCAGTATTAATTTCGTTTTTGTTTCCATCATTTCCAAGACCTCATCATTGCTCACATGCTCAATCCATGATATTCGCAGCATCCTTCTGTTGAACCATATTTCAGTTGCTTCAAGTTTTTTCCTTCATCTTTGATGGAATTGTCCAGCATTCACTGCCATATTGAAGAACTGACAACACTTCAGTACCCTGTTTCTTGTTTCTATCGAAATTGTCTTGTTTTTTAATACTTTACTCAACTTCTGGAATGCTTCCTTCGCCATGCCAATTCAGCTTCGGATTTCTGTGTCGCACTTTCCGTCTTCTGTTATAACACTTCCCAGGTATTTAAAGTTTTTTACCTGCTTGATTTTAGTATACCCGACCTGTATTTGGCATATTGGGCTGGCCTTTTCACTGATGTTCATGCATTCGGTTTTCTTGCAGTTTATTTGTAGTCCTTTCATATCAGTTTCTTCAGCTACCTTCTGTAGGAGGTCTTGTAATTTCCTTTTTGTGTTTGCTAACAGCATGCAACATCTGTATACCTTAGGTTGTTTAAATTGTGGCCTCCTATGACAAATCCAGGAATATTTTCTAAGGCCTTCAAAATATCCTCGCTGTGCAAGTTGAACAGATCCGGTGAAAAGACATATCCTTTTCTTACGCCGCTTTCTATCTTTGTATATCTGTTGAATTTATTACCTGTCCGTATACAAGCGCTTTGCTACCAGTAAAGATTCTTGATTACTCTTAAGTTTTTCCCAAATATGTCAAGGCTGCCGAGCATCTCTATCAATTCTTTGTGGCGTATTTTGTTAAACGCCTTTGCATAATCAATAAAGCACAGGTATAAGTCCTTCTTCATTTGTATTGCCCTTTCAGAGAGCATTCCTTGTTTCTTTGTGTCTTTGACAAAACCGCAATGTTCTTGTCCTATCTATGGACTGATTCTGCTTTTCGCTCTATTCATCAGGATTCGGACGATCAGTTTTGTAATATGGCTCATTAAACTGTTTTTCTCTATACCAAATTCTTCCAGGGCTATCAGCAACTCTATGACTATGTCCTCTGGTCCAGCTGCTTTGTTTCTATTTAGTTTGGCTATTGCAAATTCCATTTCATACTTTAATATTTCCGATCCATCCTCATCTTTGCGTATTATAGGTTGATCTTATTATTCTACCCATTGTTCCATCCTTGGATTTTATACATCCTGTTGAAGAGCAGGTTTTTTGTCCTGTCAGTTCTTTTATTTCTTTATGCATATCTGCTTTATTATTCCTGCTCAATCTCTCTACTTCTGCACATTTGTCATTGAGCCATTCCTTTTTAGCCTGACTGCATTTTCTTCTTATTTCCTTGTGCAGTTCCCTGTAATCCATTCCATGTCTTGATATCATTTTCTGCCTCCTTTGCATCATGTCCAGAATTTCTTCAGTAATCCATTCGTTTTTTTTTTGCGCCTAGATTCCTTTGGGGCAATGTTGTTTGCTCATGTCAGTATTGCTTCCTTTAGCGAGTCCCATTTCGAGTGTACTTTTTCAATTTGTTCTTCATATTTGATTTTCACGCTGTTACTGTATTCTTTCTGTAGGATGAGGTCATTTACATGTGTGTTGCATTTTAGTTTTGGTGCTGCACTAGGTTTCTTCAATCTCCGGGGTTTCACTTTTAGTTTGCAGATGACTGGGACGTGGTCGCTTCCACAGTCAGCGCCTGGATAGGCTTTGCTTTGAACCACTGCATTTCGGAATCTGCTGTTTATGATTATGTAGTCTATCTGGTTTTTTGTGTCACCTCCTGGGCTTCTCCATGTCCATAGACGTCGTGGGTGTTCTTGAAACCAGGTTTTAGTTATTACCTGGTCATATGCTATGCACCATTTGACCCATTTTTCTCCTCGTTCGTTGCGGATTCCTAAACCAAAATTGCCAGTTGTCATACCTTTCACCTCCTTTTCTACTTTGGCATTCAAATCTCCAATGATGATCCTGATTTCTTGGCTTTTACATTGTGCCTTGGCATTGTCTAGAGTGGAGTAAAACAATTCTATTTCTTCCTCGGTGCTTTGTGTTGTTGGTGCATAGATGACTACAATTACTATGTTGAACCGTCTCCCTTTCAGTTTGATCAGGAGAACTCTTTCGGAGAACTGGCAGTATCCCAAAACACATTTCTTCATTTATTTGTCCAGTATTAAGCCGAATCCTTTTTCTTTATTTTTGCCTCCTGCGTATATTATCCTATGGTTGTCGCTGCTGATGTCTCCTTATTTGGCAATCTGGTTTCGCATATTCCCAGAATATTGATTTTCAATCTGTTCATTTCCTGACTGACATTCTCTTGTTGTCCGCAGTTGTTTAACGTCCTGACGTTCCATGTCCCCAAATTAATCTATTCACTTTTTTTTATACTACTACTTTCAAGTTTTCATTTGGACAGAAAGTGGTATACGTAGATCCAAAGGCGCGTTAACATGCACAAGTATGCATTCCAGAAGCTGAGCAGAGTCAGAAAAATTTCACTGGAAACAAAACCGACCTTTGGATCGCTATGTGTTTATTGGTCCTTCAATATGACAGTGAATGCTGGACAATCTCAGCAAAGATGAAGAAAAGATTTGAAGCATTGACACAAAAAATAAAATTGCTAACATCAGAAAAAGACAGCTTAAGTTTTTGGGAGATGTAATGAGGAAGGAGTCTTGGAGAATGACAGGACGGATAGAAAGAGTGGGAAGAGAAAGCAACGCACAACATACATGATGGATTTGAGAAAATGGATAGTGGAGAGAGGATTGAGTGAAATAACAGAAGTGATATTAAGAGCGACAAGGGATGGGGAGGCGTGGAGGGCTATGGTCGACTACGTCCTGAAAGGACACGGCACATAGAAGAAGAGAAAACCAGTTTCTTGGTAACTTGATGTTAATATGAAATTCATCATGAAAGGAGCCGTAGTTTTTTTAACCTAAGCACTTTTCCAAGGTCATCAGAGGTAAATTACAATGACACTCATATTAAAATCTCCATTCTGCTGCTATAGTGATTATTCATATCACATTCGAATGTGTCTTGTAATGGTTTTAAAATTTACACGGTGTTTCAACTTAAATCGCTGGTCGGAAATTGATAGAAATGTAAAATGACATTAAATTGTGTATGCACTTCAGTATGATGTTACTATATTCGAAATAAATTTTGTTGATTGTTATTTGTTTATTTTTAATATAGACGGCTCTAGAATTTGAAGGTTTTGCTTATTATTATGATGTAGTATATAATGTTGCCAACATGTATTACTCTGTTTTAATGAGATGGACAGGAATCTGTTTTTGATATTCTCTAATAGATACATCATGTCGATATTATTCAATAACACATGTTGGAATGAATAGATGCCTTTATTTCTCTTCCCTTCTCTCTCTCTCACACACACACACACACTCTCACTCTCTCTATATATTTATATAAATATATATTGTAATTTTGTTATTATAATGGCTTATAAATTCATTACTTTCTACTGAGCACTCTTTTTAAAAGTAAATTCATAAATAGTCGATATTAATGTATCTGTTCTTTTATTTCCTTATAATATATATATAGATATAAACCATTACATATACTGGTTTTACTACAACCACGCTCTCCCGTAGACTTACCTGCCACATTTATGATCATAGTTCAATTAAACAACATTTCTTAGAAAAAAACATAACCATGTAGGTAATATTAAATAGATTCTAATCGATAACACAATAATCGATAACACAATAAAATTCATTCATACACATAGTAAAATAACCATCAGATATTGGAGGCCATCTACATTACATCAAAAGAACCCAAACTTAATAAAATCCCATTTCAATCTAGTCACAACAAATTACATTGCATTTAGACATATGGTTCTGTTAATATTTCGGTCTCCCACTCGGTGTGACGTCATAGAACCGCATTACAAATTTACGAACTGCGTCTGCTATTCGGTGACTTTTATTGTTGAATAGCAATACTTTATGTCAGCACCATCTTTGGTGGTGTATGTCTTTATGTTAACGTCCATGTAACCTCTCTGATGTTGACTCGTGTGAGCCTAAATCGTAGACCCTGCATAATAAAAAAAATTCAAATGTTGGACATTTTTCATCTTTATTTTCACCTGACATTAAAGCCCAAATACGATGTTTAAAACGGCCCATGATTAAACATAATAAACATTCATTGTCTGTTATATTTAACAGTAGATTTTTAGAAAAATATATATAGTCAATAGTCGTCACCTCTCTCACTAACCTGCACATCTCTCTCATGCTCCCTTCTAAATCTACTTCACTCTCATCAGTATTCTCATCATTTCCTTACCCACTTCCTGACACTCCCTATTACATAGCACTCTTTCTTATAACTTTCCTCCGATGTAATCCCCTGCAAAACAGTGGCAGTATAATGCCTTGCTAGAGGCGATATGATTATAATATATACTGACATAAAACTTCAACACTGATTTATTTTAACGATTTAAATTTACTTCATCGCATTTAGAATGTCCGAATATTTAAAAAAAGAAACGTTTTAACAGAGGAAGGGAAGCTTTTATTATTGAAACCGGAAATAAATTGAGATATAATGCTCTGGTTTATATCCATCGGGCTTTCTATTTTTATCTATTTAATATATATTAATTGGATAAAATATTTTGGATTATACTCTCCGTCTTTAAAACTCTACTATTCTCTTCCCCGCCCCAACACACACATATATATATATATATATATATAATAGATCGATGAAAGAAATTCGGACATTAAAGCAGCAATAATATTAATATGAATAAGACGAATAAAATAAATTAAAGAGATATGTCTTACAAGTTATAGCTCTTTGCTTCGTCCAATGGCGCGACGTTCTGTTGAATCTCCAATGTGCTGGAGATGCCGTGTAGGCATGTCTCCAGACACATTCTAAAGATATTCATAACTGAGAGATGTATTTTGGATATCGCTGAGGGGAAATTTACATTTAATTTTGGGAAGCGTGCGGTAAATATAGTATTGAAGCCAGCCAAGTGTTACTGGAACCCGTTTTGTGTCACACGTGAGGTTAAAACAGGAAAACAGGAAGAAGTTTATATATGTGCCTATGTTTAAGTTTTACAATGGAGGCTACAGTTTTACTAAGAGAGTTTTGACCAAGTGCACTGATAATCAATAAATCACTTGCATTTTAGTCTTCGATATTGCGAGCATTGGACAGGCTTCAGTTTTGAATTTCAGTTATAAAATTTATGCTCAGTTTCTTGGCGCTTATTTATATTTTGTTTAACATTTTTAGCCAGAGTTGAAGGCAACGCAGTCAAATAAGTACAGGTAGAAATAGATGTTCATATATGGGAAGGAGAAAGAATATCACATCATAGATATATACGGGTTTTTTTTTGGCAAGATCTGTAAACTAACATATATGCACACATACACACACATTTGGTCGCATATAGTGTATACACACATGCACTCACATTTGTACGCATATAGCGTATACACACATGCACACACATACGCATATATATATATATATATATATATATATATATATATATCACGAAGATTAATGAAATGGTTATAAACAACCGACAACTTGAAATTATTTGTTTGAACATTATTTTTGATCGATACTCGTATTTGAGTAGATATTCTGTTTATAATCAAACAGTATACATATTTATTTCTACCGGCTTGATTATTTTCGATACACTTTTGTTACAAACATGTGTGTCATTCGGCAGGATTCGAACCTGAGACCCTTTGTTACGGCGCGACTTAGATTTCATGGACACGAATGATACCACAGTATAAACGAAGTCAAATGAAGCTGATAAAAGACAATTTTCGATTCACGCAGATAACCATCTCTGCACTGAAATGAATCGTCATGTCAACAAATGTAAGCATACAGGATTTGTAAATTGTGTTATATAGGCTTGATGTGACTTCGTTTTGACAGTTTATTATTCGTGGTCGAGAGGTTTAAGACACCCCATATCAATTGGTGATTTCCCTTATGTTGATAGGGGTCGCAGGTTTGAATCCTGCCGAATGACACATTTTCGTAACAAAAATTTATCGTAAATAACCAGGCCGGTAGAAATATATATATATATACCATTGGATTATAAACAGAATATCTACTTAAATATGAGTATCGATCCAAAATAATGTTCACACACACACACACACACACACACACACACACACACACACACACACACACAAACATATATGTCATGAGTAATAAAATATAAGTAACCCTAACGTCTACCCAACATCAAACACGCAAACACACACTCACTACAATTAACGACATCAGTAGCAGTGCAGAATAACAAGTTGTTGAAAGGCACGGTCTCCGAGCGGACGGCGTGAAAACAAGCTGTACTACTATTCTAAAGATGAGATATTGATCTCGAAATATTCATGAAATATAAATAGGTAATACCCAACATCTTTTTACTTTCCTTTATTTTACTAAACGCATTGTGATAGCCTTCAAGACATACCCATAAACCTAATATACACAATTCTTCAAGAAAATTACAAAACCGTCATATATATATATATATATATATATATATATATATATATATATATATGACGGTTTTGTAATTTGCTTGAAGCATGACGTGTGTAAAACAAGCAATAAACCGGAAATTTATGCATAGAATGTTGATGACATTTTTGTTTTGATAAAAAATAAGGACGACATTATATCTCCGAAATCAAATTTTGAAAAATATCAAAGCTAAAATCTACTCCTGAACAATCCCATTCCTTGATATTGATGCAGAGCTAAACACCAAATAATTGATCACTTACTTGTATGAAAAAGCACTACAAAGATCTCATGTCTACTAAACTATAATAGTCAATGCCCGAAATATTTTTGAGCGAACTAAAACACATAAAGTGTTAGGGCGCTCTCCACCTTTTCAAGAGTAATGAACTGTTCCAGGCACTATATATGGTGGTAGTCCCGAGAGTTCGAAAGGACTTTCAGATGACTTTCAGATCAGTACAGATTACGAGTCAGTCGTGTATTTCCGGTTGTAAACCGGAAGTGATTAATTGCACTCTACTACGTTCCCTGTATCATACTAACCAACTTTGTAAATCCCTTTCTTCCGTAATACATTTTATTATATTTATGTTTCTCTTGTTTCGTTGTTATTACCTGCACAACTCAACATAAAGCAAACATTAGTCAACAATAATTTTCAAAATTACATCATTGATAAACAAATAAAATTAATCTTACAAAAATACACAAGAAATAATATACACACACATAACAAAATATAATCAACATAATTCACATTAACCTGATGCACAATAATTATATGCAGGATGAATTCTCGATACATAAAATTATCAAACACCATATTTAAACATATAAACACCTGTTCAGGACATTGCTCAGTCATAAGGAAACCTTGTTGCAGAGGCAAGGTATTTGCCGTCTTTTCACTAAAGCTCGTAAGCTCGGCCAAAACATCCCGTAGACTCAGTTTAAAGCTGGGTCGGGCTCTTGTTTTTTCAATCCAAGCGAGTCTCTACTCTTCGGCGGAACATCGCCTGAGTTCCTCTCTGCTCGGTCGCAAAGAAGTGAACAAGGGTGCTTGCTCAGGATTGATTGCTCAGACCGTTAGCAAGCCTCGTTGCCGAAGCAAGTTACATCTATCTCCTGTGCTCATTATACACAGCTGCTAATGGACGATAGGGAGCTTTTGGCATTCCATTACAACACATTTTATCTGCAGCTTAAGCCAGAAAATTGTATTCAAAATATTTTGATTTCGGTATTAAATAACCCATAAGGGTGTTGATATGCCGCTAAATAAAATTAACTTACCAAACATCCAGCATGAATGATCACCTTCAGGACATTAATCCTTTCTGCAATTTCTTAAAGAAATCAAACTGTATTCCAATATAAAACTCCAAGTATACTGAAACTTAAAACATATTAACTCGCCTCTAGTAATGATGTTAACACTGACAATTATATGTACAAAAACGTAATATCATCTACCATATATTCTATTGTAAAATCAGAATAACATATATCATATTTTATTAATTCATATCTCCCAAGAAATTTAATTAAATGATCCATAAAGAGTTGATATGGCGTTAAACAATCAAAGAAAAAAACTGTAAGAATGAGTAACAGCGCAGCCAGAGAGAAGAGTGTTTGTGTAAGACATCACACTTATGAATGTGGGTGCGGTAATGTTTTCAGGACACCAAACGGTATAAGAATTCTGTCACTGTACGATAAAACTGGAACTTTTGTTTCAAGAGATCTATCTCTGAGATGCTATAAACGCTTATGTCAGTCAGTTAGTTAAGTGCCATACGCTTCGGCGATTATGGCGCTTTCGAGACATGACTGACTGGGCAAAATATTTTCCCCTTGTTAAATTGCCATTACTTTCTGCGGTAGACTAGTCGCCAACCATGGCTACATAACCCAATCTGTTTTAATATCTAACCATAGCTGAAGGGAGAAGAGATGAGTTAATACCGTTCCCAACGGTATTTGAGCGTAAGTGAATGCAATAAATTTAACTGGAATTCGAACTCAGTTCCATGAATTTTCATCCCGAGACAATATCCATTGCATCGCAATGCACGATT
Source organism: Ascarosepion bandense (assembly GCA_037127315.1). Taxonomy (NCBI): domain Eukaryota; kingdom Metazoa; phylum Mollusca; class Cephalopoda; order Sepiida; family Sepiidae; genus Ascarosepion; species Ascarosepion bandense. The sequence continues at coordinate 3,062,515 of JBBBDQ010001293.1, forward strand.
TTGTGGTCTGCAAAAAGTAATAAAAATAAAAAAGTAAAACACCAGCTTATTCTTGAAAGATACTGGTAACGTGTAACCGAGTACAAACTGTTGCATGGTTGTTAGTCGGAAATCATACAGTCTACCTCACAAACTCGCTTGGGTTGGACGGCTATATTTGGAGATCTCGTGGGACGAAAAAGAAAAACAGTTGAAAAGGGCGGAAAACCTATGGAAGACAGAGGCCACCCAATACCTGAGATATGTTGATCACTGGGTTTTTGGCAAATTTTTGCATCAATCCTTTGGTATTAGTATTTCCCTAAAAGCGTGTCTGGTCCAAAACAAGCCTCAACCACTATAACCAAGAAGAAAATTTGTGCGGAAGTTAAGCTTACATAAAGAGTATTTTTTGGTGTCGAAAATATTGTCCGGAATTCGAAATATTTTTTTTTTCCGGAAAAGCCTGTCTTTGCAAGGGCCGATCAGTTTGGCATTTTAAGCGATAATTTAAACCTATTTGATTTGGATTTGAAATCAATTTTGGGGCCAGATTGTCTTGGTACGCTTTCAACTGAAATAATCCATAAATAATTTATAAACACCATTAAAGCCAGAACAAAACTCTGAAAGAAAACAGAAACAATAATGGTCAAAGTAAAAAGTTGTCATGGTGGCATCACCCATTCAACGGATTGAACTCTTCCTACAACTACATATACTCCCACTCACAAGAGGTTGGCAGCCGATCAGCATAAGCAGAAGAACAGAGCGATAGGTAGAGATAGCCAAGACTGCGACCGTACTACCATTGCGAGTCCCAATTATAGTATTTATCGTTCTACTAACAGAATTCTAAGTGTTTGTATTTTGCTGTGTTTAATATATATATCGTTATTTCCTAAGTTGTTATACTATTTATTACTAAACTTCTTAACAAGGTAGGTCCACGACAATAGACAATTTACTGAAATTACATTTTTGGAAGGAAAATATTCAGCGTTTTGTGTTTGTGGTGTTCTGTCCTAAATTAGTTGATGGAAGAATGTTTTGTTACGTTGAAAGATGAGATATCCAATAAGCAGTTGAAAGGAATTGACAATTAAGTATCCAGTGTCCAGCTTTTATATTTTCTTGGTGGAATCTAATGACTCCATGTCTTCTTTTTTATTTGTCGTCTAATGTGCCTTAGGGCGAATGGTCCGAAATAAGAGATGGTCATAGCGCCACCAGTTTCATTTGTGTTGAAACCATTGTATTAGGCCTGTTTATTTTCTGTCACAGCTCATGATGGTGGGAAATTCATTTCTTTGAGACTATATGCAAGGTGGATTTCTTTTTGGACTTAACGTTCTCTTGCTTTTACCTAAAAAGACAGCAGGTATTTTTTCGTCATGTTCTTCTGAAGTTGTTCTTTACGACAATGACCTGAAAGAAGACTGGAGTTTAAATGGTATGAATATGGCATTAACAACAATAGTTTCAACAATTTAAATAATGTAAATACTACTTTATCTCAGAAGTATAGACAAATAAACAAATTTACTTACAACAAAGAGAAAATTTACTTATTTTCGTTTATTGGCGAGTAAACAACATCACTATGCATTCTTCATAGTTTATCTTTATTTTCTTCATTTAACCTTAAGAATAATTTTGAGCTTTCTTAAATTCAAATGCTTTAAAAACATAAGGAAATTTTTACTTCTGTTTATAAAGACATACTACAAAATAAAATATTTGCATATTCATTGATAAAGTCTACCAGAGGACGAAACTCGTCGTGAACTAAAAGTTTTTCATTTGATTTTATTTGTATTACCTTATCTTTTTACAAATATATTTTATTTACATCTTAATTGAACGAACACACACACACACACACACACACACACACACACACACACACACACACACACACACACACACATACATATATATATATGTATATATTTACACTACCGGCCATAATTATCAGGCCACCCTAGTTTAAAAAAAGAATGACATATTTCATACTAATTTTAGTATTTATTGCCAAGTAGATAATTATAAATGAAAATAAAATGGTTCTTTTGATATTATTACTTTGCAAAATTTTACAAGGCAGAGAGGAAGCCTTTGCTTCGGCCAGCTAATAAGAAGAAGAGACTAGCATGGGGAAGAGAGCACAAAAACTGGACACCAGAACAGTTCATTTGATGCACATATTATTATGCAGTATTAACAAAAGAACCATTCTATTTTCATTTGAGAATTATCCACTTAGCAATAAATAATAAAAATAGTATGAAATGCATCGTATTTTTTAAAAACTGGTGTGGCCTAATAATTATGGCCGGTAGTGTATATATATTAGAAATCGAATTTTCATTTATTAATCTGACTTTATTACATAAACGTTACTGTTAGTGGATAACTTTTATTTATTAAACAGAATATTTATTTAATATCATCTAACGTCTTGAATTTTTGAGAAATCTTATTAGAAAAATATACTCTCTCCGGCAGAATTCAAACCTGCGTGCTCTAAGGTAAAACTGTTATTAGATCTGACCACTATCCACTAAAACTAACGTTTATGTAATAATAATAATAATAATAATAATAATAATAATAATAATAATAATATATATATATATATGTATCGAGCACTCTTTATAAAAGTAAATGCTTGAACACTGTATTTTAATCTACGTGTTCTTTCACTTTTTTGTAATATATATAAGTTTTTTAATTTGCTTGAAGCATTGTGTATATTAGGTGTATGAGTAAGTTTTGAAGGCTATCACAATGCATTTAGTAAATAAAAGGAAGGTAAAGAAGGTGTTGGGTATTACCTATTTATTATTCATTAATATTATGAGATCATAGTCTTATCTTCAGTATGGTAGGAGAGCTTGATTTTACGTCGACTCGTGAGTGAACCGTACCTTTCTTCTGCCATTACACCATATATATATATATATATATATATATATAATTATTATATTTTTGTCCCATAATTATGTATTATTTTATGTTATTTTTATTGCTTAATTGTAATATTTTAATGATATAATATGGTACTTTATAAAATTACTATAGTATAATATATAATACTTTACTGTATGTTTTAATTTTCTATATATTATTTATATTACTTAATTATGATATTGCAATAATTTTAATATATACATATTTAGTATTTTGATACACATTATGTCATTGAAAGATTCTAACCGTTAACAACTTATTTAAAAAATATTTTATTTATAAAAATTTCGCTTAATACTTGTATACTTTATTTCGATAGAATTTGAAACAAATGTATTTTTGTTTTTTCATACTAACTTTACTAATTTATAAACACACATATTCATACATTATTCTCTCATATCCATATCTTATTTCAAAAAAGGTATTAATCCTTCGCTTGGTACTTGTATAGATTATTTCGCTACAATTTTGAACGGAAATTTATTTTGTTATGTCATTCACACACACAAAAGTTCCCGACATAAAAACACGCTTAATTACTTTATTTTTTAAAAACGCTAGATACATGCATAATTTTTGCATACATACACTTACATTTAAGAAAACAACTATCGTCTTCATTACACATGGCACACACATATAAACAAACATAATTTTTTTCAACATTTAAAAATATTAACTCATTGCTTTATTACACGTGACACGTATCTGACGTCTGAAATCGAACCTCCATCAACATACTGTCTTATTAGATTTATGAAAAAGTTTTAGAAAATTTTTAAAACATTAAATCATTTGTCTTTAATTCTGAAGAAGCTTATTTTTTTTAATCGTATCACCCCGAGCAAGGCGGTAACGCCACTGATGTGCAGGAGGCTACGTAATAGTTAAAAGATTAGAAAAGAGAAAGCCGGAAACCACATCCTAAACAGGGAACAAGGGATGAGCCTCAATAGACGTGGGTGGAGTGTGAACCGGGAGATAGATTGATCTATCTACTCCAATTGAAAAAAAAAGCCGGAAACCACATCCTAAACAAAGTGAAACATGTTAGATTAAAGACACTTTTAACCTACCTGTTTATTACTTATTCCATTCACCTTGTCAGATTTCAATCCACACACACACACACACACACACACACACACATATATATATATATATATATATAATCCTTCAAGCTAAGAGTCAGTCATCATTCTTCTTATCTTCATAATCTTCACTTCCTACTATTTTCATCTATTTTATCTTACATTCAGTAATACACTTCAATCAGTGCCTCTTGAGCCTTGTGCTCGGTGAACCTTATTACGAAAAATGAACAAATATTTATTCTGGAATGCTTTTCATTTATTTTACCGTAGATATATCTACATGGAAAGCAGAACACTTTTAGAAAATTAGCTTCCGAGAAACAATAGACCCCCGAAGAAATAAAATTTTGTGATAATATGTTTATTACATATTTCGGTAGCAAGCATTGTCTTATACATGTTTTATTGAATGTGACGTTCAAAAGTTCTTTTTATTCAGTTTTTCTGGTGTTCTTATAGTTTTCTTTCATATATATATATATATGTATATGTGTGCATGTAGTGTTTGTTCTACCCATACACGCTCTTTTGTGTTAATTATTCCTCGTGAATTTTTATCTCAATAACAAATATGTCAGTATATATATGTATGTACCTCTGATCTCGGACGTGTATCGCATTATTCATGAGTCATCTATCATTCTCCCACACCTCTATCTTTCTCTATCTTTCTCATTCACTTGTCTTTCTTATTCTTTGCTTATACATTCTCCAACTGAATCCCTCCTCTTCAGGCCACATTTCTAGCCCAAAGCTGTTTTCTTTCTTTCTTTTGCGTCACTTGCAGCTCTCTGTGAAAACACGTCAAACCTCAGGACCTGACAGGAAAACTTGAGTAACTAAATGACCGTCTTCTTGCCCGTGGCTAACCATCGATGTTTTGATAGGAGTTACAATCTGTTCGGAGTACAGCATAACTGCTACTTTGCGGAGCTGGGAATTGATTCCTAAATTGATTCTCGGATAGGTTAGTGAGGCAATTGTAATTCAGAAACCAAAGGGACCCGGCTATTATTTGTTTAAAGCAGAATTTCATCCTCGATCTTGCTATCTATTTCGCCCTGCCCCGCCCCATCCTGGCAGGTGTATTTGATGAATATTATACAAACATCTATCTTATTATTTTGAAATCCATTAGGAATCATCAGTGATCGCTATATAAATTATGCTCTGAAAGAATGGGCCCGTGCCCTCAAAATATTTATAAGGATATGCCATCTAAAATGACAGCATCATATATATTTATGTACCTACTAATGAATATCTTATATTAAAATATTAAAGCAAATAATTCAAACCCCTGAACATGACTGTATATATATATATATATATATATATATATATATATATATATATATATAATTAAATATAACAGACAATGAACGTCTACTATGTTTATTGGACTTGGGCTTTAATTTCTGTTGAAAATAAAGAGAAAAAATGTCCAACATTGGGATATTTTTTTATTACGCTGGTTTTAAGCTTTCGGCTCATTTGAGCCATTTTCAAAGTATTTGTAGAGATGTCAATATAAAGATATCCACCATCATGATTAAACATATAAAACCTTCATTGTCTTATATATATATATATATATATATATATATATATATATATATATATATATATAAGAACGAAGAAAATAATTCAAAACATTATTTTAAAACCCTACTCAATATAAAAATACAGTAATGAATATTTTTTAAAATATCTTTTAACCTCGTACTGAAAAAAAAAAAAGAAAATTAAAAAAAATTTAAAAAAATATTAAACGTTTATTACTATCATAGTTGACTACCTGAAGCGATATTTTTTCAATGTCGAAACAAAATGTACATTTTCGTAGTAGTTTGTAGTTTTTCACATATTCTAACGTATTAATATATTTATATATTGTTGTGCTAAACCTTTTCAAAATTGAGTCATATGCTGCTGTTGAGTAAAATCATTAATTTGTGTCAAGTATATCTGAACTAGTGCCTAACTAGAAACATTTTCAGCTCATTAGCAACCATATAGGCTGATGAAAAAGCAGTTTACAGAAGACCAAACCTTCATAATCAGCATGTTGAAAGTCGTACAGGTAATCGTCCCACTGATTTAGCTCAAAAAGTGCGATGGGGAAAAACCAGCTTGTTAATGTTACATCAGTGAATAGGGAATATCTCATTTAGAAAGTTATTGTACTGTTCGCTTGGTTAGATATGTATAGGACTCTCTCTCTCTAATTCTAATTTCACTGATGGGACACCATCATATCTCTTGTCACAATTACCGGTTGCATTGTCGACAAGGCTTCTAGAATTCAACAGTTATTGGGACTCAAATTTAATAGAGATCTCAAGTGGAACTCATATATTCTATCGATCGATAAAATACTGAAAAAATACTAGCTCTTTGTATCGCTCCAAAACATAACTGATTTCGTCCACAATGCTTTGTCTCAGATTAAACGGAACTACCAAATCTTCACTCGCCTGCTTTGATAAAGCTCAAAACAGTTTACAAGGACTCGTTAGGCATACCTTGTTTTCTACTCGACATCATCTTTCTCTCCAGGTGCAATATTGCAAGACTATCATTATTTCTATGGCAAAATGTTTTGAGGAGGTCTACTCTTTTGTTCCACTAGTTAAAATGCTTCTGGCATCTAATCAGCAATATTTTCTTCGCATTACATTGTTAAGAAGAACGTTCCATTCATAGGGCTTTTTTGCCAAGAGCAACTACTCTGGAGGAACATACTCCCGCGTGAATGCTTTCATGAGCACTAAAATATAATCTCTTCAAGCCAAGCATCGGTTACTAGCATTCATATCCTCATGAATTTCACTTCGTTCTACATCCATCTACTTCATCTTACATTCAGTTATATTATTTAATATGTGGCTCTTGAGCCTTGTACCCGTGGAAATTTCTTACAAAAACGGAACAAATAAAGATATTTATGCTTATTTTATTTTATTTAAAAAATTTAAATTTAATTTTTAAAAAAATTATTTACAAAATTTTATTTTATTTTTAAAAAATGGAACAAATAAAAACATTTTTTATTCAAATTTTCTGGTGGTCATACAGTTTTCTTTTTATGGAGGCTAACAGATTATCGTGATTATTGTTTTAAATGATCTCGAACAAGAAATTTGTTGTAATAGAATGCCCATACTCCTTATCGCCTATGTGAACTGACTATATTAATAGCCGTTTATAGTGAGCACAGGAGATACCTGTGACGTGCTTCGGCAATTACTAACCTGCAACAATATTCATTGTCTTGATGTAGTGTATTCTCTTTACAATAAAACACTCTTCTTTCATCTACGCACATGTAGTACCATCATTTGAGTACCATCTTGCCTGTTTATAACCGCTTTAAGTCTACAACAATATTTTCAACGAGTTTTTGTTAGTATATATTTCTATGTCTATGCGCTTCTGTGCAAAATTAGTAATAATAAATGAGAATTGTTGTAATACTAAGTTGAAAGCGTCTTTAAAAATCTGCCAGCACATTTTTCTTTCTGAAATTTTGAAACTTGACTTAAACCATTGAGGTAAATTGGATCTATTATGACGTGTTTTACAATAATATTTTATTAGAAAGACATTGTTATCTACAATGATTTTTCTTATGGGTACAGGTAAATGTATATTTGTACTTTTGCTTCTTTATCGAATTGAGATCGCTGAGATCGCCTTGGTGTTTTGTCAACCTTTGACTTGATATAATCGATGTGCTACCGATGGAGTTATATTTTATATTTTTTCACAACTACCATCTACCCGTGCATTGAATACTGCTGTCATATCTGGTCGGACGCCCCTGCTGTTGATCGTGGGGTTCTCGAAAAAATCCATAGAAGAACCTGCAATACAGTCGATCCCAACTTAGCAGCTCAACTCCCATCCTTTCCCCGGCACTCCGTATCTTGTTCTTCTCCCTTTCCATTTTACTCTCACGCAGCTCGCTTCACACCAGTGTCCCAGTCCTTCTCTTACCCATTCTTCGACACTTACTGAGATCTGATCTCGTTTCTCTTTACGCTTCTATTATGTAAACCCCTGCGCACCAGTGACAGTATTGCCTTGCTTGGGGTGAGATTATTACATTAAAATAACACAAATTTGTATGTGATAACGAAACTGATAAAATATTTTGCTCCGCAAAGCATTTAATCAAAGGCTATACGTTATTTTCCTCTACTTTGCCTTCGACCTGTCATGTGACTATCGATGTTTTTAAACACTTTTTCCTCATTATGTGCAAAAGGAATTTCAACTGTCTCTTCCTGATATTAAGCATAAGTGTCGTTTTGTTTCTATTTCTTTTCAAATTTCGTGGTTGCTTTCATGTTGGGTTCAAGATATTCTCAGTATCCTTCTGTGTATCAACATTTCTCTTCCTTTAATCTTTTCTTCATCTCTGAGGAGATTCTCCCGCTTTCACACTAATATAGAATGACAAATATTACGTAAATGTTCAGTACTCTTTTCTATGATTTTAACATGTTTCTTAGCTTAGATTTGGGAAGGCAACTTTCTCTAGATGATGTATCTTCGGATTTCATTGTCGCATTTTCTATCATTTGTGATAACACTTCCCATATATTTTCTGGAAAAAGGGATCATTTAATGATGTGTCGCATGCCAAATCCTAATTTTTGTGTCTCTGGTTGCAGTAAAATATATTGATGTTTTGTGTCATTTATTATTGTTGCCGCTTCATTTCTGTTCTAGGCATCTTATAGTTACTGATAATTTAGTTGGGAAAACTAATAAACGTATTAACCAATGTTTGTCTTATAAGCTTTATCGCAGCATATGTTATAAATATGTATGTCATCAAAACAATTTTACCAGAAAATCATGTTGCTGAATTACTTAGAAGTACAATCATTCAGATGTTGTAGATTTTGGAATACTAGTAGCTGTCATAAGAATAGAAGTTATTTTTAAGCTATTGGATTCTTTTGAAATAAAGAAATCTTGCGTGTATCTCGGTCATAAAAAAAAATCAATTATATCCACAGGGTATATCTCCGAGCGAGTAGAGTAGTAGCCAAGTCATTATAATGACAATGACAAGTCCTAAAGGAAAACATTTAAAAGTAGCGCTAAGCAGCTCCTGTCATTTAACAGAAATATCCTTAGGGAAAAACAGGAACCGAATAACACCCAGTCAAACAAAATATTCATACGCATACATTAAAATATTGCAAAGTTTTTCGATTGCCAACTTTGTTACAATATAAAGTTCTCTCAGTGGTCGTTTGTAATACGCATTATTGAAGCCTATGCGGAGTTACTGGTTTCTTTTTACTAAACTCGTAAAGAAGTTATTCCGCTTTTTTGGTAAGAATTTGTATTATAAAAACAACAATTACTACTACTACTACTACTAATAATAATAATAATAATAATAATAATAATAATAACAATAGTAATACTAATTTTACTATTACTACTAGTTTATATGGTAAATAACGATACATCTGACCATCCTGAATCAGGTGTCATGGTGTTAGCATCCCCTGCTTCCATGTGCCGTGTCATTTTAGGAGGTAGGCGATCATAACTCTCCACTATCTCCTACACCTTGTCGCTCTTAATATCCATTCTCCTGTTATTTCATTCAATCCACCATCCATCTGCTCAAGTCGATCAGTTATGTTGTGAGTTGTTTCTCTTTGTTTCTCTTCTCAGTGCCATACACGTCTTTGGCGATAATGTTTTGAAAGAGACATGACTAACTGGGCAGAAGATTATCCCGCAGTAGGTTGCCATTGCTTTCTGCGGTAGACTGGTTGCTAGCCAAGGATATAGATCCCAATTTATCCTGGTATTTAACCCATAACTAGAGGAAAGGGACGGGTTGACACATTTCCCAAGATTATTGTGCAAGGAATTAGACTGAAATTCGAACTCGGCACCTCGATTTGTCGTTCCGAGTTGATATCCACTGCACCACAACGCACATCCCTTCCTCATTACATGTCCCCCAAAACTTTTCATGATGTCAAGTATCAGTTTTCTTTTAGTGTTTATCCTTTCCAAAACCTCGTCATTGATAGTGTGCTCCGTCCATGGTATCCTAAAGATCCTTCTGTATAACCACATTTCTACAAGTTTTTCCTTCATTTTTGATGAAATAAATTGTTCAACATTCGCTGTCATATTGAAGGACATACATCACATAGCAATTCAATACTCTCTTCCTGGTTATAAAACTAAAAGAGAAATCAAAAGTAAATGCATTGCACAAAATACAGAAACGATGGCAAGATAAGCTTCTTCATGGTTAAGTCGTGCAGAGTTAGGAGCGGAACCACATTCCAGTCATCTGCAAACTAAAGGTAAAACTCCAGAGAATGAAGAAGCTTAGTACGGCACCAAAAAGGAAATATATGTTCGTGAACGACCTCAACCTGTAGAAAGAGTACACTAACAGCGTGAAAAACAAATACAAACAAAAAATTGGAAAAGCACACTCGAAATGGGACTCACTAAAGGAAGCGATAGTGACATCAGCAAACAACACGACACCAAAAAATTAGACGCAGAAGAAAAAAAGAGTCGATGACTGAAGAGATTCTTGACATGATGCAAAGTCGACAAAAAATGATACCAAAACATGGAATGGAATAAAGGAAACTACACAAGAAAATAAGGGACAAATGCAGACAGGCTAAAGAGGAATGGCTCAAATACAAATAAGCAGAGGTAGAGAGATTGAGCAGGACTAATAAAGCAGATATCTAAAAAGAAGTAAGAGAACTGACAGGACAAAAACCTGCTCCTCAACAGGATGTATAAAATCCAAGAATGGAACGATAATATTAGAGAAAGAGGAAATAAACCATCGATGGAAAGAATATATAAAAGATCTTTTCCCGAACAAGAGAGAACAACCGATAATACATAAAAATGAGGACGGACCGAAAATATTAAAGTCCGAAGTGAAAGCTGCAATGGCCAAACTGAACAAAAACAAAGCAGCTGGTCCAGACGGCATTGTAATAAAAAATAAACGAAATTTATAATAGTGGAATAATACCAGACGACCTAAGCAACTCGATCTTCATAGCACTGTCTAAGAAGCCATGTGCAAACGAGTGAGAACTCCACCGAACTATTAGTTTGATGAGTCATATTACAAATCTGATAGTCCGAATCCTGATGAATAGAGTGAGAAGCAGAATCAGGCCAGAGATAGGAGAGTGTGGGTTTGTCAAAGGCAACGGAACAAGGAACGCCATATTTATGACAAGGATGCTTTTCGAAAGAGCAATACAAATGAAGAAGGACTTGTACCTATGTTTTATCGATTATGCAGAGGCGTTTGACAAAATACGCAACAAAGAATTGATGGAGATGCTGAGTAGCCTTGACATATTTGGCAAAGACATTAGGGTAATTAAGAATATCTACTGGCAGCAAACGGGCTGCATACAGGCAGATAACGAAGTCAGCAGATATACAAAGATCGAAAGGGGCGTAAGACAAGGATGTCTCATTTCACCGGATCTGTTCAACTTGTACAGTGAAACTATTTTGAGGACCCTAGATGTTATGCCAGGATTTGTATTCAGAGGTCAGAATTTGAATAACATACACTACGCAAATGATACAGTGGTGATTACAGACACGGAAAGAAAACTTCAAGACCTCCTACAGAAGATAGCTGAAGAGAATGACCTAAAATGACTACAAATAAACTACAAGAAAACAATGCATGGTCATCAACAAAACGAGCAGCCCAAAATTCCAAATAAAGCTAGGGGATACTAAAATCAAGCAGGTACAAAAAAAATTAAAAAATTCTGGGAAATCTTCTAATAGAAAACGGGAGGTGCAACACCGAGATCCGAAGGCGAATTGGCATTAAGAATGACGCGTTCCGGAAGCTGAGTAAAGTATTAAGAGATAGGAAATTTTCACTAGAAACAACGAAGAGAGTACTGGATCGCTATGTGATGCTAGTTTTTCAATATGGTAGTGAGTGCTGGACAATATTATCAAAGATGAAGAAAAAACTTGAAGCAGCTGAAATGTGGTTCTACAGAAGGATACTGCAGATATCGTGGACCGAGGATTTGAGCAATGATGAGGTTTTGTAAAGGATGAAAACAAAACAGAAAATTAATATTGAGCATCAGAAAGAGACAACTAACGTTCCTGGGACATGCAATAAGGAAGGATGGCTTGGAGAACCTGATACTAACAGGCCAGATAGAGGGAAAAAGAGACAGAGGGAAGAAGCGGATAACATATTTGAAGAGCCCGAGCAGGTGAATGACAGAAAAGGGGTTGCGTGCTGTCACAAGTGAAAGTATGCTCAGAGCCACCAGGAATAAGTGTAAGGCCATGATCACGTACGTTTTGAAGAGACAAGGCATATCCAAGAAGAAGAAGAAGTTAAAAGTTGAAACCGATGGTTTATCCTTGCTTCACAGGACCAATGTGATTTAACTAGAAATCACCAAGCACACCTACTGAAAAATTGTGTTAAGCCCCAAATACATATTCTGTGATAAATATCCAGAAACAATTGACCATTTTGTATCAACTTACATAGTGTGAGCCCCCAAAGAATATCAAATTGGCATGATAGATTGGGCCAATATCTGAACTTGAAATATGCAACTTTTACGGGACAAAAACAGCAAGAAACTGGCATGAATATCACCCAGATCCGGTTACAGAGATAAGACCTGTATATTTTATGGGACTTTATAATACACATAGATAGAACAATCAAAGCTAATCGCATAGAAATCATGCAAAAATAGAATGTACTTTGTTATTGAGATGCAGATTGCAATTTGTCTTGCATATCTAAAAAAAACTATCAAAATGGAAGGATCTTGAAGTAGAAATCAAAAATATGAGGCACATGAGGGGATAAACAATTCCAGTTGTAATTGAAGCCTTCTGATTGATTAGAACATTTTCAGAAATACAAATGTTGCAATCACAAATACAGTTCGCACAACACTAAGAGCTTTATGCTTTATGTATCTAATATGTGAGTGATCTTTTCCTTTTTTTTAAACTTTTTTTTTAACAATAATGATCAGTGGAATATATGATAAAGCTATTTCTGATCTTAGCTGGTTGGGATTCGGAAGAAACTTTTATACAACAGAAACAAATAATAATAATAATAATAATAATAATAATAATAATGGCTTACTAACATACATAGAAACAACAAAGGATTGGATGATACAATTAGTAAGGCAACATGAAGAAAGAAAGAAAAAATATTCAATAATAAAAGAAGGCAGTAAATACAAACAAGATTTACAGTTAGTAGATTCTGTAGAAAAGCAGAACGGAAGTCAAGAGCCGGCTATTGCGGCAAAAAACATGAAAATGAAAGCCAAAGATAAAGCTCTTGAACAGATGAAACAGCGCTGGCAAGACAAACCTCCGCATGGCCAATATCCAGTACGTGCCAATAAATCCAATGTTGACAAAGTTAATACTCATCGATGGTTACGTGCATCTGGATTAAAGTCTGAAACTGAAGGCTTTATTCTTGCAGCACAAGACCAAAGTCTTTTCACTAGAAACTTTCAGGAAAATATTATGCATAATAATATGGATCAAAAATGCAGGTTTTGTGATAAACACCAAGAAACAATAGACCACTTAATATCAGGCTGTTCTGTGCTTGCCCCAAACGAATATAAAAATCGCCACGATATAGTTGGGCAATATTTACATTGGGCAATGTGCAAACATTATGGAAAATCTGTAAACAAACACTGGTATGAACATCACCCAGCACCGGTTACAGAAATAGAAGATGTAACCATTCTGTGGGATTACACCATCTACACAGACAGAAAAATTGAAGCAAACAGGCCAGACATTATTGTTAAAAACCAGAAGGAGAAAACTTGTCTATTAATTGATATGGCTTGTCCAGCGGATTGCAACATAGCAATCAAGGAGTTTGAAAAACTGTCAAAATATAAAGACCTGGAAATTGAAATAGAAAAAATGTAGAAATTGAAAACAAGAGTTGTGCCAGTGATAGTGGGTGCACTTGGAATGATAAAAAATGGAACAAAACAACACATTGAAAGAATCCCTGGAAACCCCAGCTTAAGAGATATACAAAAAATTGTCTTATTAAGTACAGCCCACAAACTAAGGAAAATTTTGTCTATGTAACGCTAGGGATGATAGGGGAGATAGAAAAACATGAAATGGAGTCATAACAACACGCCACGACCTGCCATAGGTCTCCCCGCAGAATTGGTTGGTAGTGAGACCAGAGCAGAAATCGAAATATGATGAAAAATGACATAATCATAATAATAATTGTTAAAAACCAGAAAGAAAAAACTTGTCTATTCATTGATATGGCTTGTCAATAGCAACCAAGGAATTCGAAAAACTGTCAAAATATAAAGACCTGGAAATTGAAATAGAAAACACGTGAAAATTGAAAACAAGAGTTGTGCCAGTGATAGTAGGCGCAATTGGAATGATAAATAATGGAACAAAAATCACATTGAAAGAATCTCTGGAAACCCCAGCTTAGGAGATATACAAAAATTGTCTTGTTAAGTACAGCCCACACACTAAGAAGAACTTTGTCTATGTAACGCTAGGGATGTTAGGGAGATGTGAAAAACATAAAATGGTGCCATAGCAACACACCACGACCTGCCTTAGGTCTTCCTGCAGACTTGGTAGTTAGTGCAACCATAGCAGAAATCGATTGATAATGAAAAATAATAGTAATAATAATAATAATAATAATAATAATAATAATAATGAATCACTCAATTAAGTATTATAGACAAAGTTCTTCTTAGTGTGTGGGCTGTACTTAACAAGACAATTTTTGTATATCTCCTAAGCTGGGGTGTCCAGAGATTCTTTCAATGTGATTTTTGTTCCATTATTTATCATTTCAAGTGCGCCTACTATCACTGGCACAACTCTTGTTTTCAATTTCCACGTGTTTTCTATTTCAATTTCCAGGTCTTTATATTTTGTCAGTTTTTCGAATTCCTTGGTTGCTATGTTACAATCCGCTGGACAAGCCATATCAATGAATAGACAAGTTTTTTCCTTCTGGTTTTTAACAATTATTATTATTATTATTATTATTATTATTATTTCTAATCTTGCAATAAACTGAAGAAGACTGTCAAAATATTGTTTAACATTTTCAAACATTGCGTCTAGATATTATTATTATATCATTTTTCATCATATTTCGATTTCTGCTATGGTCGCACTACCTACCAAGTCTACGGAAAGACATAAGGCAGGTCGTGGTGTGTCGTTATGGCTCCATTTTATGTTTTTTCTATCTCCTTTATCATCCCTAGCGTTACATAGACAAAGTTCTTCTTAGTGTGGGATGATATACAAGACGATTTTTTGTATATCTCCTAAGCTGGGGTTTCCAGAGATTCTTTCAATGTGATTTTTGTTCCATTATTTATCATTCCAAGTACACCCACTATCACTGGCACGACTCTTGTTTTCAATTCCCAGTTTGTTTTTTTTTCAATTTCAAGATCTTTATATTTGACAGGCAGGAGAAAGATTGAAAGGCAGGTCAACAGCGCTTCACAACCAGTTTCTGTAGTCAGGTGGAGCTCATCAGCAGCTCACCTAGGGGAATGAAAACACTCATTTCAAACCTCCTCTGCCTTGCGGCCATATCCAGTCATGGAAAATTCTTCAGGAGTAAACCTCGACGTAAAATCCTTAGTAGGAGTCCTTAAGCCAATTCACTGTTGTATTCAATTCTGGCAGCTCATGCGCCGGCATAGGTCCCAAATTGTAACGACCCTGTCATTCCTTTGGTTTAATTAATGACGAGGAGAGGAGTGGACGTGCTACATGGGCAACAGCCTGTCCCCATATCACATCCCCCAAGCTTACACCTTCTTTAAGAATAAGAATAATGGATATTACGGTTGTCACTTCATAATTTCTATCCAATATGCTAATCAAAGAACACAAGAATATATTATTGTACACTTTATGCATAAAAGTTCACATTGAAACATATAAGTAAAAAATAAATTATTATACTTGTCGCTTTTTTTCTACATCCCGCCGAATACCATTAATACTGAATTTCATCAATACCATTTTGCAACCAATATCCTAGTAACGTTATTTATCAATGGCAAGCAGAAAAAAGAAAAACGGGGTGTAAATCAATGAATCGATATATTGATTAACTGCCCTTTTAGAGAGAATAAATGCAAAGGAAAGAGGGGTTCAGAATGTAAACAATATAGAAAATGGGGGAATAATGGTATGCCGGTCTGAAAAAAAAAACAATGAAAAAGAAAGAAAGAAAGAAAGAAAGAAAGAAAGAAAGAAGAGCCAGGCAAATGTTAACAGAAGGGAGTGTAAGCCGTATGGAAAAATAAGTAGAGACAATTACAAATACAAAGGAGGAATGAGTGAAGGGTCAGGGAGAAAGATAAATTTATCAAAGCAGGGAGTGATGTTTTAGGAGGAAAAAGAGAGTCAACGATGAGAATATTTTTAAGTGATAAAAATATAGAGAAATGAAAAGGGATGGCACTGTAATAGGCGCTCAATGTCAAGATGGAAGTCAAAATGTGTAACATAAATAAAAAGGAAAGAGATTTATAGAGAGATATGATAGAGGAAGAAAAGCAAAAAAACAAAACTCCAAATAAAATCGAAATTTCTGGCATCTGTATGTGTAGTTTCGAAAGGAGCAGGGATTCTACTATTCCTGGCACCACATGGTATTAAAAGTGTACAATGTCTCTTTAGATTCTGTTATTATGGAAGAAATGACACATGCATACCACGTGATTTATGCGCCATTTTGTAAATTTTCCCCTTTTTTTCTATATGTGTTTTCTATCTGATTCATTAATAAAGAAATGAATCTAGTTTTCCGCCTTCAGAATCCAATATATTGAAGCCGCGTGTATTGGAGCTGTGTAAAATTTGGCAAATCTTCATTTTTTCCTGAAAATTCATCTGAGTACAATCCCACTGATAATCTTAGACTTATCATAAAACCTTTCTCAAAGTTTTCTATCTGTTTTTGTATATTACTGTTCCCCAAATACATGTCCCAATAGTCAGTCAAGCTAGAGGATTACGGTATTATGTTGTTTAAGCGTAAGAAAAGGCAGTAAATGAATTCCTTGTGGCTATGTAGGTAAGATAACAGTTAACTCTAGAGGTCGAGATTGTAGTTATTGGGAAAAAATCTGCCGGCAGCAAAGCAGTAATTCTTAGAAAGTCAGTCAGTTAACTGCCATACGTGATGCACGCTTGGGCAATCATGTCTCGAAAGAGACATGACTGACTGGGCAGAAGATTATCCCGTAGTAAGTTGCCATTGCTTTCTGCGGTAAACTGGTTGCCAGCCAAGACTATAGAACCCAATCTGTCCTGTTATTTAATCCATAACTGGAGGAAAGAGACAGATTAATATCTTTCCCAGGGGTATTTGCGCGTAAATGAATGCAAGGAATTCAACTGGATTTCGAACTCGCCTCCCCAATTTCTCGTTCCGAGCCCATATCCACTACACCACAACGCACATCCGCATCTCAGAAAGTAGCTGTCCTAATACAAATTATTTCTTACTGATGGAATACCATGCAAAACACCCCGTGTATCTTGTTCTTTTCCTTTCTCTCTACCTTCGCAACTGTCTTCACTCCTGTGTTCACATCCTTCTCTTACCATTCCTTTGACACCCCCTTGTAACTGGTTCGTCTTTCTCTTCACTCTCTTTCTGCCTAAACTTTTACTCTCTTATGTAGCCGCCTGCGAACCAGTAGAGATACCGTCTTGCTTGGGGTGAGACGATTAAAAAAGGGATTCACCACTTGTGTACGCGGCATGGCGGATCTCAGATATAAGGTGTTGTATCTTCTCAGAATAATAAAAAAGCGAGAGTTACGCGATTTTTCGCCTGTGGGGAAAGAGGTTGTAGGGTGGAAAATAATTAATCGCCAACAAACTTATAGTTATAGCAGTAATGATTTGTTTTTTTATTTGATTTGTCGCTTGTAAAAATTAGGATAACTGGAGCGTTATTTTTTATCTGGATTTGTCCCTTGTAAAAATAAAGATTACTGGAATGTTACAATAAACTATTTTGCCACCACCTTTAATATCTGTATTAATAGATCGGATATATGAATCCCACTTGAAGTTTAAGGAGATCATAACTATGAATAGGCATTCAAAACAAGAAGCCTCCTTTAGAGAAGAAACATGAAAGATGATTGTGTGTACGATCACTGAAATTTTCAAAACATTGTTTTAATTTTCAGAATATTTACCTGATCATCAACACAAAGATGTTTAAATGTCACCTTTGTCCGTTTATTATAATGAAGTGGTGGTGTTTTTATTTTTATATTTTTAATTAGAAGTTCACTGAGAAATCAATTACAAACGTGTTAACACTATTTAAACATGGTTTTGCAAAAAAGTTAGTTTTATGAAGACATCATTTAAGTAGGAAAACTAGGAAAATAAACGGTGTTTAATAAGTTCGTTTTCAGTCTGCTTTGTCTCTAAAATTTGGTTTCGTGCATTTGCTCTGCAATTTCAGTCGATTCTTTTATCTTTTCTAAAAAATGCACAGGGTGAATCAAAATTTCATCAAAAAGCTTGAAAGTAAGGTCCAAAAGCTGGAAAGTAAGGTCCAGAAGCTGGAAAGTAAGGTCCAGAAGCTGGGGAGTAACGTCCAGAAGCTGGGTAGTAACGTCCAGAAGCTGGAAAGTAAGGTCCAGAAGCTGGAAAGGAAGGTCAAGAAGCTGGAAAGTAAGGTCCAGAAGCTGGGGAGTAACGTCTAGAAGCTGGGTAGTAACGTCTAGAAGCTGAGAAGTAATGTCTACAAGCTGGGGAGTAACGTCCAAAAGCTGGAAAGTAAGGTCCAGAAGCTGGGGAGTAACGTCTAGAAGCTGGGTAGTAACGTCTAGAAGCTGGGTAGTAACGTCTAGAAGCTGAGAAGTAATGTCTACAAGCTGGGGAGTAACGTCCAAAAGCTGGAAAGTAAGGTCCAGAAGCTGGGGAGTAACGTCTAGAAGCTGGGTAGTAACGTCTAGAAGCTGAGAAGTAATGTCTACAAGCTGGGGAGTAACGTCCAAAAGCTGGAAAGTAAGGTCCAGAAGCTGGGGAGTAACGTCTAGAAGCTGGGTAGTAACGTCTAGAAGCTGAGAAGTAATGTCTACAAGCTGGGGAGTAACGTCCAAAAGCTGGAAAGTAAGGTCCAGAAGCTGGGGAGTAACGTCTAGAAGCTGGGTAGTAACGTCTAGAAGCTGAGAAGTAATGTCTACAAGCTGGGGAGTAACGTCCAAAAGCTGGAAAGTAAGGTCCAGAAGCTGGGGAGTAACGTCCAGAAGCTGGGTAGTAACGTCTAGAAGCTGAGAAGTAATGTCTACAAGCTGGGGAGTAACGTCCAAAAGCTGGAAAGTAAGGTCCAGAAGCTGGGGAGTAACGTCCAGAAGCTGGGTAGTAACGTCCAGAAGCTGGAAAGTAAGGTCCAGAAGCTGGAAAGGAAGGTCAAGAAGCTGGGAAGTAAGCTACAAGCTGGGTCGTAACGTCCAGAAGCTGGAAAGTGTAGAAACAAATAATAAAAAGAAAAATGCACTACAAATAAAGTAAAATAAACTTTTGTTTATTTTCGTAAAAAAAATAAAATAATTATTTTTTGTACAAAAATGAAATTGTCCGTAAAGCTGTAAAAAAGGGGAGAAAGAAAGGAACTGGGAATGTGAGACAGAAAGGTAGGACGATGTGTAGCGAGCGAGATGAGAGAAAGAGAGGGTGAAAGAATGTTCACTGATACGTGATATTGCCTGGTGTGTGAACTGCTGAATTCTCTCTGTGTGTGTACTGCGAGCTGTCCGTGTAACCTTTTGGTGTCAGCTAGTCGCTGTTCCCTCTGGTCTGTTGAGAGTTTCTACCTTCCTTTTATCTGGATGGTGAGGATCCGGGGAGATTAAGAAATGGGTTTCTTATGTCAAGCCCTGATTGGTCAATAAATCATATTTTTGACCACGTGGTGTGCTTTCCACTTCGTCCGAACTTTTGGGTGCGCCGACCTTGTTTTTGACCCCACATGGTATGGTAAGGGGTGAATTCCTCCGCAAATGTATTTTTTGAGATACACGTGGTGTGAATTAATTTTTATTGTGTGTGTGTGTGTCTGGAAAAAAATAAGAAACAGCACAAAAGTAAGGTGCAGAAGCTGGGAAGTAAGGTCAAAAAGCTGGGGAGCGACGTCCAGAAGGTAGCAAGTAACGTCCAGAAGCTGGCAAGTAACGTCCAGAAGCTGGCAAGTAATGTCAAGAAGCTGGGAAGTAATGTCCCGGAGCTGGAAATTTAAAAGCTGGGAAGTAACGTCCAAAAACTGGGAAGTAACTTCCAAAAGGTGGGAAGTAACGTCCAAAAACTGGGAAGTAACGTCCAAAAACTGGGAAGTAACGTCCAAAAGGTGGGAAGTAACGTCCAAAAACTGGGAAGTAACGTCCAAAAACTGGGAATTAACGTCCAGGTGGGAAGTAACGTCCAAAAACTGGGAAGTAACGTCCAAAAACTGGGTAGTAACGTCCAAAAACTGGGAAGTAACGTCCAAAAACTGGGAAGTAACGTCCAAAAACTGGGTAGTAACGTCCAAAAACTGGGAAGTAACGTCCAAAAACTGGGAAGTAACATCCAAAAGCTGGGAAGTAACGTTCTTCAGAATACTCTTGCAAGTTATTAATGCTTTACGCTAATTCTCTCGCTTATAGCTTGATGAAAACTTCCATTCAGACTTCATATTAATACCATTTAGACGCAAGGGGTTACTTGGAATGGAAGAAAACTTGAACACTTTAGTAATGAGAAAGAACAATAATAAAACAGATTTCATGAAGACATAAGATGGTGATTGACATTGCAATTAATTTTTGAAGAGTTATGCAGGCGAGAAAATAAACTTTTGAAATAAAATTTACGGTTACATCTAGCTATTTTGACAGTAAAACGAAAAGACTTATTAGTAAGTTGCTTAAATTGAAGTGATCGACGTGCCAAGGAGAAGAGTTCATTAGTACAAGTATCGTGAAAAGAATCGTACAATACCTTATTTTAGTAAAAAAAATTAATCACTGAAAAATTGAAGAAATTCATATTGAATTCTCCGTGTGTCTGCTACTTTGTTCTTGCTTGGCTGCATTTGAAGGTGAGTACTTCCAGTGGTTCCTGGCTTCTTCTGTAGTGCTATGAAATTTGAGCTGCTTATATCCTCCGCTTTTGTAGATTTCTTTTTCAAGTATGAATGCACCGTCTTTTGCTTTTATACACCCTGTTGCTGAGCAGGACTTTTGTCCTTTTGGTTCCTTTATTTTTTATGTATATCACCATTATTTATCTTGCTCAGTCTCTCTACTTTGGTATATTTGTTGTTGAGCCATCTTTCTTTAGCCTGTCTGCATTTTCTCCTTATTTCTTGTGTATTTTTTTTTCATTTCGTTCCATATCTTGGCATCAGCTTTTGTCTCTTTTGCATCAGGTCATGAATCGAACAATCAGCTTAACCAGCCACATAACAATATATCACGATCCCCGTGCGTACTCCAACCAAACTTGCCTGAAACTCGACCAATCCGCCCACGTTGTGTTTGTTTGATCTCGGACTGGCCAATGTAGGATTAATTGTTATCACCTAGCTAGTTTAGTCCGGACACGTGAGAGGACGGTATTTACATAACGCGATCCTCGTTAGTTGACGAACCGAATATAATCAGTACAACATTGCAACACCACGGGTGTAGAATTATCTATCTATCTATCTATCTATCTATCTATCTATCTATCTATCTATCTATTATATACATAATTATAAGCAATTCAAAGCCTGGGTGATCAGTTTTCTAGGCAATCAGTTGGCTGGTATTTCATCATCACATTACAGTAACACTGTTCTCTGGGGCGGTGGCTTGGTCAGTGAGCTTTAGCAACATGCCAATTTTAGATCGGCCGCCTACTGCAATCCCATGCTCAATTCTGCTTATTTTGTTTTCCACCGTGATTTTATTGAAAAGGCACAAAACCGGAGTGGCAAAGTTAGTTATGGCGAATACCATTTTCCTATCTGTATAAGTCTTACCAGCACCAAATGAAAATAATATCAGTTATTCATTTTGACTGAGTCTGCCGCTCTTCCCTACTGAGGGGAATAGCGACTTCCCCTCTTTTATTACTTGTCTATCCATACCAGAAGCTTAGTTAACCCAAGAAGGGAAATTCTCACAGTCCAATTTGACTCTGGGCCATATAGCTTGTGAAAACCAGGACGATATATTATGTCTAAGCTCCACCTGCACAGATTCAGTAATTTTATTTTTTAATTTTAGAGAAATCTCCTATCTTTAAAATCAATAAAAATTAATACCAACCATCTGGAAATAGGTTTACAACAAAACTCATAATCCGTATTCTGATGACTAGAACGTGCAGCGGAACTGGCCCAGAGATAGGACAAGAACAATGTAGCTTTTTTTATATACCGGACAAGGAATGCGATATTCATGCCAGAAAGCTATCTGAAGAAGCAATAGAAATGCAGAAGGACCATTATCTACGCTTGACAAAGTAGGCCAGAAAGACTTGATAGAGATGCTCGACAACCTCGACATTTTCGGAAAAGACTTTAGGAAAATCAAGAATATATATTGGCAGCAAACCGCTTGTGTACGGATAGGAAGTAAATTCGGGAGATGTAAAAAAATAGAAAAGGCGTAAGATATGGATGCGTTTTCTCACCCGATTTACTCAACTTATACAGCAAAACAATTCTGAGAGAAATAAAACCTTTGCCAGAATTTGTCATTGTTGGCCACAATCTCAAAAAGTTTTGATACGCTGATGACAGAGGAAAAGAAAAATGGAGGTCCTCCTATAGAAGGCGGCAAGCATATGAACTTCAAGAAAACTGAATGCATGGTCATCAGCAAAAAGGAGACCCCTAAATGCCAGCTACAGGTTGGAGGAGCTAAAATAAAATAAGTAAAGAAATTTAAATACCTAGGAAGCATGCTGACAGAGGATGGAAAGTGCAATGTTGAGATCAAAAGACGCATTGGCATGGCCAAGGACGCATTTCAAAAGCTAACCAGAGTACTGAAAAACAAGAAAATCTCATTGGAAACAAAGAAAACAGTGCTGGACTGCTATGGGATGTCTGTTTTCTGTATGGCAGTGAATGTTAGACGATCTCCTTAAGGATGAAGGAGAAGCTTGAGGCAGCAGATATTTGGTTTTACAGAAGGATGCTGAGGCTAACATGGAGAAAACACATGACTAAAGCCGAAGTGCTGGAGAGGATGGAAACGAAGAGAAAACTCATAATTAACATAAAGAAGAGACAGATGAGGTTTTTTGGGACAGGTAATGAGGAAGGAAGACCTAGAAAACTTAATACTCACAGGACGAATAGAGAGAATAAGAGAGACAGGGGAAAACAGCAAGATACGTACTTGACAGGGCTGAGAAAACGGATGGCAGAGCGGATGGAAGCGGTTTGAGGAGGAAGAATTCTGCGAGCGACAGAGACAAAGCCAAGTGGAAGTCCATGTTCTCCTACGTCTTGAAGGGACACACCACATGAAGAAGAAGAAATTTATAGCTATTTATAGTGGGTTTCATGCATGCAATTTCAAGCAAGTAAAAAAGCCCAAAATGCCAACTACAAGTAAAGAAATTTAAATACCTGGGAAGTGTTCTGACAGAGGATGGAAAGTGCGATTTAAAGAAGCATTGTCACGGCCAAGGACGCATTTCAAAAGTTAAGCAGTGTACTGAGAGTCAGAAAAATCTCATTGGAAGCAAAAAAATATTGCTGTATTGCTATGGGATATCTGTACTTCTGGATGAAAATGAATGTTAGACGATCTCATCAAGGATAAAAGAGAGGCGTCAGGCAGCAGAAATGTGACCTTTACAGTAGGATTTTGAAGATACTATGGACTGAGCGCGTAAGCAACAATGAAATATTGGAGAGAATGCAATCAAGAAGAAAACTCATAACTAACATCAGGAAAAGACAGATGAGGTTCCTAGTGAACTTAATGAGGAAGGTGGTTCTGGAAAATTTAATTCTCAATGAACGGATAGAAATAACGAGAAACAGGGGAAAGCATTTCGAGACCTATTTGATAGGTCTGAGCAAATGGATGGCGAAGTGGGGTTTGGGAGAAATACCAAAAGGGAAATAATGAGAGCGACAGAGACAGGACGAAATGGAAGTCCATGATGGCCTACGTCTTCAAGAGTCACGGCACATGAAGAAGAAGAAGAATCTAGAATACTGTTTTAAATTTTGAAATCATATGAATTTTTAAAACTTTGTAAATCTTTCAATCGTTCCTTCTGCTATCTTTAGCCGCAACTATGGGGCCTGCCACTACGTTTGGTAACCACTTATTTAGACCATAGAAAGTAGAACAACTTCCTTAATAAGTTTCTCCAAAATAAATGTACAGATAAACATCTATTTTATTGTTGTTTACATTCTTGTGCAAAATAAAAAACACATAAAAAAACCAAACAGCCAACCGATAACAGTAAAAAAGATATGGCCTTTAAATTTGTCTCACTTCCTTCAAGTGTAAAGACAAATAGATGCAAATATATCAGAATCGTTGAGGCAAAATATTTTATGTACTTTTTCAAAAGTAATTGCGCATAGCATAAAATAACTGAATTTATAACTAAATTCTAAGGTAAAACTTCAACTAAACTTTCATATTTTAAAGTAACTAAATGAACTATTTTTATTTTTAAATTCTTCTTCTACGTGCTGTTTTCTTTTAGGACACTGGGGATCATAGTTCTCCACAACTTCTAAACTTTTTACATAATTTACATGATTCAGAATGTTGTCTCCTTACTGCCATATTGACACTAGTTCGGCCGATGTACGCACCGACACCTTTATTTAGTCCACGAATCTATAAAGAGAGAAAAGGGAGATCACCGCCCTTTGTGAGATAAAACCGAAATAACAAACACAGAATATGACTGAAAAATAAGAGCACATATTGAATCAGAGAATATTCTAGACCACAAAAATCTAATCCAGACAAATATAGACATAAATACAATATGAGAACTAGTTATACAGAGAAAGAGAGAGACCATGAACAATGAGATCCGGTAAAATTGTTACTGAGACATTAGGCGTGTAAAAAAAGTTACTTGACACAAAGTGTTAATTACCTGGCCTCAGCAGAGGGAAATGGATTGGAGAATTTCTTTACTAAAGGGAATTAATTGAAACTGAAATATCCATATATATATATATATATATATATATATATATATATAATTCCGGGTGAAGAGGACTCAAGGTATTTTTTTTATTTTGAGTGCTCTGGTATTTATTTTATCATAAACAGTGCTCAATATAATGAGTATTATAGAGCTTAATATAATTATACAGTTATGAATTAATTGTACATTGCGACATGGCAATTTCTGAATCTGATTAGCCAAAAGAAACTCACAGGCAAATTCCACATCCTCCCACATAGATACACAGCAAACCAACGGTTTTCGCCATTCAAATGCAAATTATCCGCAAAACCAACATTTTTAAAAAGAATCTATCTCAAAACAAAGAAACGTCCATGTCAAAATGCACAACTAATTCACAACTATATAACTACACCAACATCCACAACACGCATTATATTGAGAACCGGGTTTTAATGTTTTGAGTGCCCCGGCATTTATTTTGTTGTGAGCTGTCCTTTTGGCTAATCAGAGCGAAGATTGACTTTCGGGCCATCAAACATTGTCTGATGAAGGGAATCTATCTCGAAACACAGAAAGTTCCATATTGCAATGTACAATTAATTCATAACTGCATAATTATATATATATATATCTTTTTATATAGAATTAGAAATCGTAGGCTGATTACGCAATTATAAAACATTCTGAGCCAAACATTGACAGATATCAGAAACAACAAGCAATGAACTTTGTCTTTGAGCTACGTTCGCCACATTCCTATTAAAATATGAGCCAACAGCTACCGTTCATCGAATAACGGATCGCATTTCTCTTTTTATTACTGCTCATTTCACTTGCCGTTTATATTTCTTCTCTCTCCACTGCGTCCGCTTTCATGTCATCTCATCTTTCGTCCTTTCTCTGCGATATAGATTATCATTACTCTCTCGTTATTTTCAATTCTACCGTTTCTCCTGTTTACTTGTTTGGGAAACTGCATAAAGACCACTGCATCTTTCTTCGGATATTCGTCATTATTTTTGGTATCTCTTGTGTCTCGAGCCATAAAACTCTGTATCAAATTGCTATATTTTCTCCTTCTTTTTTATATTTAATCACTTTGCCAGAGCAAGAAAAATTCAATCTCATGAATTTCTCGGATATCTCAAAACTTCTAGAAATATAATCCTTAAAATATTATCTATAAAATAAAGAAACTTTTTTAAAGAAATAGGTTTTGTTTAGTTGATTTATGAAACAATGATCTATTTATTTTTATTCTTTTTAATAATTTCATCCCAAGGAAGGTGGGAGCGTCACTCGTCGCAGATGGTTACAGTTAAAGAAAAAAACTGGGTAAAGGGGGTATTCAAGAAGACCGAAGATGGCAATCGATGTTGCATTAATATTTTTTGGGATTTGAACAATCAGGGAAGCAAGTAAACAGAAGAGATTTCCACAGGCGGGAAGTGGGATAAAAGAGTCTTTTCGAGTAGAAATGGCGGTTATCTTTAACTATTTCGACGGTAAAAGGTGGAACGTAGATGCCAATCTAGTAACGAGCTTAAATTCACTGATCTGGGCACCAGGGGAAAAGCTTCTGTTTCAATCGTTTTGAAGCAATATCATTAAATTATTTGTTTTTATAGTATTTTTATTGTATTCCTTAAACACACACACAAACACACGCACATCCACACATACCGATTTTACGGCAACAAATGGACGGGTACATCTTTTTATCTGAGCAAGTACCAGCCAGGGATTAAATGCTTACGCTACTGCCAGAGTAAATCAATCATTCAATTTACATAGACAAACATACATGGAAATTCACAACTGATTTTCCGGTAACTATTAGTTGGGTGGCTCTTAATATGAGCAACTACAACTAGATATTTTAAATTTTCGCGATTGCTACACTAATTCACTCAAATGTTTCTGTATACTTCTGAATTCTTTATGCTGCTAAGATCACGAGTTACATAATTAATAGATAGAAACAGCCATGTGAGATCAATTAATTCACCATGCTTCACAGATGAGCTTTTAGATTTTAGATCATAAATCCTTTCGAGAAATTTTGCCCTTCATCTCCGTACTTCCTTGGAGATACCAAACTCGCCTTTCATTTCTTTCTACTGATTACTGTTTTGCATTTTTTGGTATGGCCTCTATATTTCTGATCTCGAAGTCTTCTTTGAACGGGGGATTGTGAAAACTTCATCAAGGTATTGAGGAGGTTGTTGGTGATGTCACTAACTATTGTTTTTATGTTTTTCTTTGCAGCTTTCACAATATTTTTGTCATCAACTGATGTTCTTTTCCATGGCCGACTTGTTCCATGCCTGTTGTTCAGTACACCTGTACTTTCTTTATTTTACAGGACATTAAAAATTGTTATTTTGGCTATACACAGTGTTTGTTTAATGACTCTGATCAATTTCCTTCTTCCAAATGGCTTGATTTTCTCCCATAAAAAGTTTTCTCCTCTACATCGTATTTTATCCTTTTTAACAAGAAATTCAGTCTTTATAGTTAAAATGCAAGGCTAAAACCAAGATTAGTCATTCAGTGTTATTTAATGTTAAACAATCAATCAAACAATCAATCAAGACAATAAACACCTGTCACTCAGGTGTTCTAATAGATTTGTTCATTTGAAAAATGGGTGGCGTTAAACAAATGGCTGTATGTTCTAAGCTGTTTAACGAATATAGATGTAAATACAAGGAAATACATTCTAAAATTCTGAAATCTTGTGCCGTATCCATCTGTTCTTCTTATACCCAAGTCTCTTCAGTGAATAACAACACAAAGTAATTGGCCATATGTGTGTGTGTGTGTGTGTGTGTATTTTTATAAGAGAAATTACAAGACGAAAACATTTTACGACAACACTTTTCGTTTCTTGAGGTCATTTATTAAAGGCAAATGTAGGCATTTATTGCCAACATTACATTTACACACAGAAAAAATAGTATCGTTGAGATAAATTAAAGTTATTGTGCTGAAATTTGAATTATATAACATCAAAAAAATATTTCGATGTTAAGGAAAGTAATCGGAACTATGGGGAAAGCTCAGTGATGTAAATTCTGACATGTTTTTAAAAGATAGTGAATTAAGGTGATGAATAAAGATGTAAATGGAATAATTGATTTGTATAGTTTTTGTAATATTTTTCATTGCCGATATTATTGGCGTTTTTATTCTCAGGTAGAAACATTCCATAGTCTGGAATTTTCTGTCATCATATTTTTTAGGCTGACGCTAACTATTCGTTGCTGCGTAAATTATACCAGCTATTTATTATGGCAACGAAGTTAGTATTAAGGAACTGATATTGGAAAATGTTTCTAGGTAGGATATTATATTGGATAAATATACACTATCTTCTATACACCGTGTACCTTGGTGACGTTGGCGATCATGATCACAGTTTCATGTCTTATGTAGGTTTTAATAAATGTTGTCCTTTTGCTATTACTCCTAAACACTGTTTCGTCATACATACTAAAGCGCGTAGGATATGTATTTTTTCTTCTGTTCCTCTTGCCTCCAAACTGTCGTCTGAGCATCGATTTTTTTAGGACCTCTTCCTCGGTATGTCCTCTTGTAATTAAACTGTCCATTGCTGATTTTTTTGTCTTTATTTTCTCTAAGACTTCGTCGTTGCTCCCATGTTCGGTCCATGAGATTCACAACATGCTTCTTTAGAACCAAATTTCTGTTGCTTCAAGTTTCTTCTTCATCACTGATGAGAATGTCTAGCATTCACTGACATATAGGAAGACTGATATTATGTAACATTTCATTGCTGTTTTCTTTGTTTCGAACTAAGGTACATGTATTGCTTACATCATTGAAAGATAATGGGTTGTGGGGATACATGTGTGTCACGGCAGTAGAGAGACAATACATAGAAGAAGCTTAAGTCTTTACTGTACAAGAAAGCAATAGTAAAACAATCAGGGATGCCGATTCCCCTAATATAATCATGTTTTTGAGACGAATTTTCTATAATTATGCCTAAGTAGGAAACAAGTGTTATCATAATTGAAATATCAGTTCTCTGAAGTTATAGTCGGCTGTATAATATATGAAGCTGGAGAACGAGATTTATTACCTTGAATTGTTACTCTTCGAGATAAAACAAGAACAAGCAGACTATATTGTTTTATATACAGTCAGTTAAATGCCATACGTGAGACACGCTTTGGGCGATCATGACCCGAAAGAGATATGACTGACTGGGCAAAGGATTATCCTGCATGGGTTACCATTGCTTTCTCTTTGGTAGACTGATTGCCAGCCAAGGCAATCAGTCTACCAAACGCAATATGTCTTAATATTTTACCCATAACTTTATTAGGTTGCTGTAACAAGAAAAGGGAGAAGCGCATATTAAGCGTATATGTAGGTCACATTATTATTAAGATTGTAGATATCAGGGAAGCATTTTCTCGCGAGTCTGGTCTAGAAAGGGACAGTTCCACGAGAGAAACTGTTTGAGCTGAAGCTCCTACTTACTAATGGAATACCTAGAGAGTTAGTGTGAGTCAGTTCACTGCTACGGTGGGTTAGAGTTTTGAATGTCTGAACTTCTAGTTTTATACAAAGATATAAAGGGGAGGATCTATTTAACTTGTACAACGTAACTATTCTGAGGACCCTAGATGTTATGCCAGGATTTGTCGTCAGAGGCTACAATTCGAACAACATAAGGTAGGCAGATGATACAGTGCTGATAGCAGACACAGAAAGGAAACTACATGACCTCATAGAGAAGGTAGCTGAAGTGAGTGACAAGATAGGATTAAAACTGCAAGAAAACCGAATGCATGGTCATCAGCAAAAAGAGCAGCCCAAAATGCCAAATACAGATGAGGGAGAGTAATATCGAGCAGGTACCAAAAATGTATATACCTAGGTAGTGTTCTAACAGAAGACGGTAAGTGCGACACAGAGATCCGAAGGCGAATTGGCATGGCAAAGGACACGTTTTAAAAGCTGAGTAGAGTATTAAGAAATAGAAATAATTCGCTAGAAACAAAGAGGAGAATACTGGATTGCTATATGATGTCAGTTCTTCAATATGGCAATGAATGCTGGCCAATCTCATCAAAGATGAAGGAAAAACTTGAAGCAACTGAAATATGGTTCTAGAGTAGGATGCTGCGGATATCATGGAACGAGCATGTGGTCAATGATGAGTTCTTTTAGAAAGGATGGAAACGAAAAGGAAATTAATTAATACTGAGCATCAGAAAGAGACAGCTAAAGTTCCTGGGACGTGCAATGAGGAAGGAGGGGTTGGAGAATCTGATACTAACAGGCCAGACACAGGGAAGGAGAGACAGGGGAAAACAGCGTGTAACATACTTGACTGGCCTGAGTGGATGGATGGCGGAACGGGGGTTGCCTGGTGTAACAAGAGGAAGCTTGCTAAGAGCCACCAGTGATAGGGAGACGTGGAAGGCCATGATCGCCTACGTCTTGAAAGGACAAGGCACACAGAAGTAGAAAAAGCTTGTCTGAATATTTACCTTGGAAATAGCAATGAAGTAGCGAAAAGGAGTAACGTTTCGTCTGTGGGGAATCAGTTATAGGGTGGAAAATATCAGTAATGCTTATTTCACACTTCTAATGCTTGTTTTTTGCATAAGTTATTTTAAATCTTTTATTAAAAAATCACATTTGTTAGACAAAGAAACGGAATCACGTTTACGTAAACATATAAGTGTCAGTTTTTACATATTCTATTTTTTATAATTTTCTCCCTCGTGCATATACAGACAATCAATCATCATAGTAAAGAGAAAATCACATGACGAAAATCACATGACCAGATTTTGCCAGCGCATGATCAAAACCATACATGTTACTCGTCTTATCTTCTACTATAGACATATACGCACGCATTCAAATACATTATTATGGCACCCACGGCCCCTGCCGTCACACTCCAGCCTGCCTGTAAAACAATTTACGTTGATCGCATCAATGCAATTTGTTGCCCCGTACCCAAAAGATTAGAGAAGATTGAAAGGCGTTGAAGGCGGGATGGGGCATGAAAGTGACCAGTGTTGTTATGCAGCGGCAGTCAAGTTGTGCACTGACCTATGATGATGATAACAAGCAAACACATTTGGCCCGCATCCAGACATTGTTTCAGTGCTAAGTGTCGCATTCCACATGAGTTCTTTCGTCCAGTGGAGACTTCACCCTGGGACTGTGAACTGCGGTTTGGACCGGACAGATACCGGACTTGGTGCGATTCCAGAAATCGACTGGAGACATTTCGCAATTGTCAGGAATTGTGTTTTGTATTAAGCACGTATGGTGACAAAAGTCATAATTATATGAGACACGGGCTTACAGTGTATTTCCAATTTCGTTACATACATACATACACGCACACAGATATATATATATATATATATATATATATGTGTGTGTGTGTGTATATATATATATATATATATATTCTAAACATATATTGTTAAATATAACAAACAATGAATGTCTATTATGTTTAATCATGAGCCGTTCTAAACATCGTACTCTGGTTTTAATTTCAGGTAAAAATAAAATCAAAAATTGTCCAACACTTGGATTTTTTTTTATTATGCTGGTTCTAAGCTTTCGGCTCACATGAACAATCTTAAGAAAGCTTACAGGGACGTTAACATGAAGACACCCACCAATCAAAAACGATATTAACTTGTGTTGACATAAAACATTGCTATGCGACGATAAAACTCACAGAATAGCAGACGCAGGTCGTAAATTTTTAAGGCGGTCCTATGATGTCACACCATTCAGAGACCGAAATGTTAACAAAAGCATATGTCTAAATGCAATGTGATGTGTTGTGACTAGATCGAAATGTGATTTTATTAAGTCCGTGTTGCTTTGGATTAATGTAGATGGCCTCCAATATCTGAAGGTTCTTTTTTACTGTGCATATGTGTGAGTATTATTGTGTTATCGACTAAAATCTGTCTAATATTATATACATGGCTATGTTTTTTTCAAGAAATGTTTTTTATGATCAGAATGGTGGCAGGTATGTCTACAGGAGAGCGTGGTTGTAGTAAAACCAATATATGTACTGGGTTTATTATTAGGACAAAAGAGAAACTCTAAACGGGCATGTAAACTGATACACTACATTGTTTTCTGTAGAGGATTTAGTTGTGTGGTTATAGGGTTATTAGAAACTGTAAGGTTAATTCTTTTAAATTTTTATGACATATGATGATCATTTTTCATTTGTATCAATTTCAGGTCAGCCCCCTTATATTGAATGCCTGTTTTGCAAAATTCTATAGCTAATCATCCGCATAGTCATGTTTCTCTGTATCACAGATCATCAGTGCGGTTAAATAATCAATTGATTCAAGCCGGGATTGAAATTTAATAGGTTTGTTATCAGTGTAACTTCCTACCCTTAAGCTATCGGTGCACGTTAGAGAAAGGTAAATTTCATGGCGTGTTATTCACAGAATGTAAACAACGACTAGTAGTTCAGAGAGCTCAATTTTTAGCCGAAGAACATTTCGTAAAGCCGTAAGTTGCTACTGTTTAAAAAATTTACTTTTACATAGAATGCCCGATCGTTGGACGACCATAAATAATCATTCATATATATATATATATATATATATATATAACGTAGAATCCTTGGTATATAAATCAGGTAAATTCCGAATGAGACGAACTCAAAAGAACTCAATGTTAAATTTATTTATTTAATTTAACAGAGTAATATAATCTAGAAAAAGTTTAGATATTCTACAATTTCATGAGTAATACATATTTCACAGCAAACCTTGCTGCTCGTCAGAAACAAATGATACAAAAGTTAATATTCAAAATAATCCATAAAACTTTAGAAATATGTTACCTGTTAATTTTTGCCAAGCTCCCTTAGCGATGTATGTAGCATGGTTTTCATGATAACGACTTTTCTCAGATGTTCTCAGTTATCTTTTGATAATGCTCACGTAAAACAAGCTGAAAATCAACAAGAAAATAAAGCTTTTTAGCATCCAGATGGTTTTAATGTATTTCATTTTTATATATGAGTATGGGCGTGTGCTGCAGTGCAAGATTTAAAAACATTTATCAATCCTAGGCTTTCGATACTGACCCGACAAACAAAAAAATAAAATAAAACGGAGAGAAGTGATGTTTCCGCATTCAAAAACTGACGCCAAATATAAAAATGGCAGGACTAATATATAATTATTATTCACTGGTTCCACAGACGAACAAATGTGAAGCGAAGAATCCGTGACCGATCAACCAACCTTTGTACAGGAGAATAGAAATGAATATTCATCATAAATATGTTTTTTATATCGCGTTTCACACACTAAAAAACAAACTCACTCTTATTATTCTCATTACCTATTAATCATATATATATATATATATATATATATATATATATATATATATATATGCATTATATAGAAGGAATTTTTGTGTGCGAAGTGAGAATTAGGATATTTTTGTAGTTATAAGTTTTATTAATTCAGACATGCAAGCGTAACTCCTAAAGAAAGCGAAACTTAACGATCTCTAAATTTATAAATAAACCTATATTTTATGTGATTATTTTTGTTCTGTGTGTATATATATATATCTGAGTATCCCTTTATAAATTGTGTGTGTCTGTGCTGAGAGGCTTTTGGCAATTACCCACATGTTGTTGGAAAGTACAGATATTTGCATAAATATCTTGCCTGCATACTGATCAAGCAGTTTTCGAAATATAATTAAATGGAAATTGCTGTGTCACTTATTGTTATCTGAAAGGCGAGCATAAAACTTATCATCTTTTTTCCCCGCTTCTTTGAACGACCTTTTCAAACAACATAAATCTCCACCCGTTCTAACTCCGTTTGAATGCTTTTGGTACCTCTTCCTTCTGCAGTACCGTAACATCCACTAATAATATATTTAGTCCTCGCAAAAATTATTTCTTTTTATATATATATACATCTATATATATATATATATATGTGTGTGTGTGTGTGTGTGTAGTGTATCGAGGCAGTGTGTAGTGTACCAATTTACATGCCCATTTAGAGATTGCATCTCTGATACTAATAAAAACCCAGTATATCTATTGGGTTTACTACAACCACATTCTCCCGTAACATAAAAAACATAAACATGTAGGTAATATCAGACAGATTTTGGTCAACAATACGGTGATCCTTACTCATACACACAGTAAGAGGAACCTGCATATATTGGAAGCCATGTACATCAAATCTAAACAACCAACACTCAATAAAATCACCTTTAAATCCGGACATAACACATTACATTGTATTTGACTACATGGCTTTGTTGTCATTTAGCACTATCACGTAGTGTGACGTCATAAAACCGCATTGTAAATTTGAGAACTGCGTTTATTATTTTTGGTAACTATTGCCGTTGCCAAGCGGAGTTTTATATCAACACAAAATGAAATCGTCGGTGATGGTGGATGTTACTGTATTACAGTCTAAATAACCTCTCTGACGATGGATCATGTGAGCAGAAAGCTTAGAAGCAAATTAATCAAAATTTATCCAAATGTTGGAGAATTTTTGTCTTTATTTTCAATACGACGTTTAGAACGGCTCATGATTAAACATAATAGACATTACTTGTCTCTTATATTTAACAGCATATATATATATATATATTTGAGGTAGTATTTACACTATTTACATTATTCGGTAATGTGCAAAGTGGTGCAATGGATATCGACTCGGAACGACAAAACGAGAGCCGAGTTCGAATTTCAGTTGAATTCCTGACATTCACTTACGCAAAACTACCCCTGGGAAAGGTATTATTCCGTCGCTTCCCTCCAGTTATTGGTTAAATAATAGGGCAGATTGGGTTCTGTAGCCTTGTTTCTATAGCCAGTCAGTCATATCTTTTTCGAGACAGGATCGCCCAAAGCGTTTATCACGTATGGTACTTAACTGACTGACTGACTGGCATTATTCGGACTATTGTCCTCATCTTTGTTTCCATTCGTACGACGTTTCGGCCGTTGTACGCTCCTGCCTTCTTCTGGTGCCAGGATTTTGAACTGAACCCTTTATTACAGTCACTAGGGTGTGTATGAACTTTATTCTACTGGGAAAATGTTTTTAAGAACCAGTGGATATAGACGTTGGTTAGTTCCTGTGACTTGACATAATATATTGTGAGTTCAATACCAGGCTACAGCTGTAGGGATTAAGTAACTTACGGTTTTAGAAGAAAATAACTCATGACTTCCAAAAGAGGCATTACTACGCAAGGAATGGAGTTCATATACCCCAGTGATTTTAATAAAGTGTTCGGTTCGAAATTTCTGGCACCTGGAGAAGGCCGGAGCGTGAAACGGCCAAAACGTCGTAAACATATAAAAAAAGATGAGGACTATAGTCCGAATAATGTAAATACTCTATATATTAATCGTCATTAAATAAGTCATATCATAACTCAAACTCAATCCTTTGGTCAAATGTCAGAAAATAATCATTGTTTTTGGAGAGTCATCGCATTCGAATGAACTCGACAGAAATTAACCTCCACTAAGTTTAATGAATGTGGCATTATTATATATTTTTCTGAATTACAATCGGCTATCAGTTATTCTTAGTTGGTAACATATTACATTATCTAGTCCTTCTTTTTGTCCAATGTTTTAACCTCGGCCTTCTAATTATGCTGAACAATTTCTTTTTTATAATCATAAGTGAATATATTTTCATCATGGGGTTGATTACTTATTTGTTTTTACCGATATATATCTAGACTCCGGGTAGCTTAATTATGTGTACTCTTTTAGTACACTTTTAGATTTTGTTTATTAATTAAGTTTAGCAAGTATAACACCCAAAGGCGACACAAGATAGTGGGGTCATTGAGTAAAATTGTAAGGAAGCGTACTGCGCCTCCTCCGCCTAACTCTCTCAGCAGACCTCAAGTGGAATGACTATATCCAATCCAAAGATAAATCTGCTGCTAGGAAGGTCAGTTCACTGTGCAGGGCTAAGAAGTTTTTCCCGTCGGAATCCATCGTCCACACATATAAATCTAGCATTTGCTCTCGTATTGAATACTGTTGTCACATCTGGTCGGGTACCACTGCTATTCAACTCGGGGTTCTTGACAAAATACAACGGAGAATCTGCAATGCCGACTTGGTAGCTCAGATGCAGTCACTTTTTCACCTGCATAATGTGTCTTTCCTCTGTCTCTTCTATAAATATTTTTACGGCTTCTGCTCCGACAAGCTTATCTCCCTGGTACCCCCGCTGCATTAATTTACTGGAGATACTAGACATCAACTAGGTCCCACTCTTTTACAGTGAAACCAATCAGATATAACCGCAACTTCTACTTAACCAACTTCTTTACTCACACTTACCGCCTATGGAATTCCTTTCTGTATACTTGCTTCCCTGACAGCTAAAATCCCCAAGAATTTAAATGTAAAGTCTATTGCCATCTCTCTCGTGTCTCACTGAGTCGCTTCATTTCCCTCATGTTCTTTCCCCGTCCACTCTACTGTCATGCAGCTCTCTTCACACCAGTGTTCTCATCCTTCTCTTACCCAGTCTCTGACACCCCTTATAACTTGTTCCTCTTTCTCATTACGATCGTCTCATGTAACCCCCTGCGCACCAATGGCGGTAAAACTGCCTTGCCTGGAGTGAAATGAATATAAATAAAAGTAAGAAAGAGGTCCTGGATAGATATCGGTTGACCCTAGATTCAAAAGGTAAAAGTTAAAGGGATTGAGAAGCATCAGTAAAATTTCTGGGTAAAAAGCTGTTTACGTGGAACTCGGCTAGGTCAGAAGATATATCAGCTATCATTCAGATATTTGGTAGTGTACCCATATATTGTGGTATCATCCACGTAAAATGTGCGTGTAGTGTCACAATCTCACAATCATAGTCACCTGCATTCTGAAGAGACATGAATTTAAAAAATAAAATGATTGCACTCTATAAAACTGAAATTTATTCCCCTTGTGGGGAAACACATAAATACATTCGGTTGATAGTCAACTGTCTTCTGTTAACAAAAGAAAAAGAACAATAATTTTCTCTTCATTCTTTAATTGCTGTATTCGTTTTACCTGCATCCTAACTCCTTAAGACCCCTTAAATGCTAATGCAAAATCTTTTATAATTTATAGAGTACTTATAGATTTCTCTCGCACGCTAACATTGACAGCTTAAATATAAGATTCAAACTCTTATATCCATTCTATTTAATTGGCTACTAACTTTATCACGTAATTGAAGCGAGTAATATAATGAGAGAAGTCGAGTATTCTCCCGTTCAACTAATTATTATATTAAGCCTGGAATAGATGTTGTTTTCCTTTATTGCGATTAATATCTCATTGTATTCATATTAAGTATTAAGTCTGTTACAGGATTTAACTCCCGGTTAGTAATTATCTGTCGCCTGAATATTTTGTTTCGGGATCATCTCCAAATTATTGACTGTATCGCTTCATTCTATTTATTTGCATCTCCACAAGGGCAGATTTGACATAAAGTGGGCTTTAATATCGGTCGCTACACGTGTCCATGAGCTTATAGGGAAATATTTTCTTTGCTGGATTCTGCGGAAAAAGTTATTTTTTATTTACACTATCTCTTGTTCAAAGATGATAAAGAACTGATCTGATAAAAATAAATAAAAATAACATTATATAAGAATATTTAAGAAAGAAAAAATCAAGGCCCAGCGAGAAACGTATATACTATCTACTCATTATGCAGATCTGTATTAATTTAGTAAATTAGTAAAATATTAAAAATACGAAATTAAAATTTTAATAAATTTTAGAATTTCTTCCCCAAAAACAATTGTTCGTTCCCCACTAGGATCCGTAAAACTAAGGCCGGATATCGTGCATATGATTTTTCAGGAACTTTTTTTAAACGTTCGATTTTCTTCTCGCTAAAATGTAATAGACTCTGCTTCTACACGAGCGTCGGCCATTTATATAATTCCCTATCATTTGGTTGACTTGTGCGTGTGTATTCTAAGTTTTACTTTGAGGCACAAAGCGCTTTAGACGTCCTGACATGACACAGAGTCAGTCAGTTAAGTCCCATACGTGATACACGCTTAGGCGATCATGTCTCGAAAGAGACATGACTGAATGGGTAGAAGATTATCCCGCAGTAGGTTGCCATTGCTTTCTGCGGTAGACTGGTTGCCGACCAAGGCTATAGAACCCAATCTGTCCTGTTATTTAACCCATAACTGGAAGGAAGAGACCGATTAATACCTTTCCCGAGGGTATTTGCGCGTAAGTGAAGGCAATGAATTCAGCTGGAATTCGAACTCGGCTCACCGATTTCTCGTTCCGAGCTGCTACGCAATGCACCACAAGTACATAGCTTATCGTGGGTGAAGCCAGTATGCATCGGGGTCAGTATTTTAGAAGCCCAAACAAATTTCATCATACATCTCAAAAATAGACTCATATTAATGCATACCACTTCAAATGACCTATATTTGAGAAAAAAATAGGAATCGATTACACACTGTCACTCCAGTGGGTCTAAAATTGTTTAAAAATCTTTGTGCCTTTTCAGTAACTACTTTTATGCTAATTGTTCGGATAAACTTTCGTCTATGATACATTGACTTTATATTGGGGTGCAATGGATATCGGCTCAAAGTGAGAAATCGGAGAACCGAGTTCAAATTCCAGTTGAATTCATTGCATTCATTTAAGCAAAAATACCGTTGGGAAAAGTATTAATCCATCTCTTCTTTCTCCAGTCATGGGTTGAATAGCAGGAAATATTGGGTCCTATAGCCTTGGTTAACAACCAGTCTACCGCAGAAAATTGGCAACCGACTGCAGAAAATTCTTCTACTTAATCATACATGTCTCGAAAGAGACATGATCGCCCAAGCGTGTATTATGTATGACATCTAACTAACTGACTAACTAGAGTAGCGGCAAGGTGTCATCATCTTGGAGTTGAAATTTAATCGTAAGTCCTGTGTTAACACTTTTCGCTCGTGGAACTCTCTTCCCAGTCAACTTTGATCGTGAAAAATATTGCTGTTTTGCCAGTTGTTGTTTTCTGTCTTCATAATTTCTATCTTTTTATTTTTGTCTCTCCTTAATAGAACGTTTCTCACATATCCTAAAACGCTCAGTATCTCTTTGCATTTTAGTGGTTTTATTGTTTTTCTTGGGGTGAAATGAATAAAAACAGTGTGAGGACCTTCTTTATTTTGCTTCTTAGTACAACTGTTTATCGTGGCTATCCATCTTGGTAGTGATATTATCCAATTGTTGAGATTAAAAAAAAAGATTATGTGAAATTACTAAGAGTTTATGAATGGAAAAAATCTTAAATGTTTTCAAAAATAAGTATACATAATTAAGAACTTGGAGAATATCCAAAGATATTAGCAGAAAAAAAGTATTTTCTCGTGCGTTGCTAAATGTTACTAATAATCCCGGAATAATTTAAAGACATATTTATATATTGGCATATTTATAGAAAATATAATCACCCTGACAGGATGATTTCTAAAGAACAGCGTAAATTTTGACTTTGGAAAATGGAAATCCTTTTTAGAATCTAATATTGTTCTGAGAATTCAACCAAGTATCATAACGGCGGAAATAATAATAATAATAATAATAATAATAATAATAATAATAATAATAATAATAATAATAATAAATGAGCTGGAAGGTCTTCTGCAAACTGTAAAGTGATTCAGCGAAGACATTGGAATGAAATTCAATTTGAATAAATGTGCTAAAGCTACAGTCTTACGTGGATCAATACAAGAAACATCCTCAATTAGCTTAGACCCTACTGTAACAATAAAAGAATTGAAACCAGAGGCTTATAAATACCTAGGTGTAAATGAGAGTAAAAACATTCACCATAAAAAAATGAAAGAAATAGTGCGTAAAGAGTACTATAGAAGGATACGAATGATATTCAAAACTGAATTGAATTCTCAGAACAGAATTATGGCCATTAATAGCCTTGCAATCCCAGTTGTCCAATATAGCTTCAACATCTTAAACTGGACTCTAAACGACATCAGGCGAATGGATTCTAAAACAAGAAAGCTCCTTTCTAAGCATAAGATGCATCATCCAAAGGCTGATGTAGACCGTCTATACATACCCCGTAAAGAAGGTGGAAGAGGTCTTATTCAGCTGGAATTGTCATACAAGACAACAACTATTGGCTTACTAACATACATAGAAACAACAAAGGATTGGATGATACAATTAGTAAGGCAACATGAAGAAAGAAAGAAAAATATTCAATAATAAAAGAAGGCAGTAAATACAAACAAGATTTACAGTTAGTAGATCTGTAGAAAAGCAAAACAGAAGCCAAGAACCAACTA
Organism: Ascarosepion bandense; assembly: GCA_037127315.1. Taxonomy (NCBI): domain Eukaryota; kingdom Metazoa; phylum Mollusca; class Cephalopoda; order Sepiida; family Sepiidae; genus Ascarosepion; species Ascarosepion bandense. The sequence continues at coordinate 3,103,275 of JBBBDQ010001293.1, forward strand.
TTGCGGCAAAAAATATGAAAATGAAAGCCAAAGATAAAGCTCTTGAACAGATGAAACAGCGCTGGCAAGACAAACCTCTGCATGGCCAATTTCCAGTACGTGCCAATAAATCCAATATTGACAAAGTTAATACTCATCGATGGTTACGTGCATCTGGATTAAAGTCTGAAACTGAAGGCTTTATTCTTGCAGCACAAGACCAAAGTCTTTTCACTAGAAACTTTCAGGCAAATATTATGCATAATAATATGGATCCAAAATGCAGATTTTGTGATAAACACCAAGAAACAATAGACCACCTAATCTCAGGCGGTTCTGTGCTTGCCCCAAATGAATATAAAAATCGCCACGATAGAGTTGGGCAATATTTACATTGGACAATTTGCAAACATTATGGAAAATCTGTAAACAAACACTGGTATGAACATCACCCAGTACCGGTTAAAGAAATAGAAGATGTAACCATTCTATGGTATTACAACATCTACACAGACAGAAAATTTGAAGCAAGCAGGCCAGACATTATTGTTAAAAACCAGAAGGAGAAAACTTGTCTATTAATTGATATGGCTTCTCCAGCGGATTGTAACATAGCAATCAAGGAATTTGAAAAACTGTCAAAATATAAAGACCTGGAAATTGAAATAAAAAAAATATGGAAATTGAAAACACGAGCTGTGCCAGTGATAGTAGGCGCACTTGGAATGATAAAAAATGGAACAAAACAACACATTGAAAGAAGCCCTGGAAACTCCAGCTTAAGAGATATACAAAAAATTGTCTTATTAAGTACAGCCCACACACTAAGGAAAACTTTATCTATGTAATGCTGGGGATGATAGGGAAGATAGAAAAACATGAAATGGAGCGATAACAACACGCCACGACCTGCCTTAGGTCTCCCCGCAGACTTGGTTGGTAGTGAGACCAAAGCAGAAAGCGGCTAAAATGGAAAATATATTCATAGAAAGGAACAGTATTTGAAAGAAACCATCAATCGATTAAGTTTGTAAACATTTAGCATCCATGCACTCTTCTCCAAAAATAGACTGTCCAACGAGGTACATCCCGTTCAACTATTATGACCAAATTAAAAAAAAGAAAAGAAAAAAGAAACTTTCTGATTGGAATGCCACACTGATATTACGAGACATTGTAGGGTTGGAAATTTGAAGAGGGCCCAACTCGGCGATTATATGAACGACTGCATGGGTTTCTATCCACCAGTGAAATAAATATCTAATCTTATGTTTCTGAATATCATGTCGTTACAGTGTTTAGGTGCTTTTAGTCTCACACATCATCTTTTGCTTAATATTTCTGAATTGCCATGATTATTGGGAAAGATAAACGAGTTGTTTCATATAACTTTTTTGCAGTTATTTATTTAAAATTGAATGTAATCTTTATACAAAATTAGTTGCCTCATAAGCCTAAAGCGGCCTGCCTAGCATGCTTTTAAAACTATATCTATAAGAGATTAGATGTAGATTTACGCCTCACTCAAAAGAATCGGTGTAAAGTAAATCACAGACTATGACGGAGTTTACTTGCTGATTTTACAATCCTTTCCAGCAACGTATACTTAATATTCATGACCATTCTTAACAGGCTTCCAAACCCCTTTTTTGTATATTCGTTGGGTCGGTGTGGAACAATACTAAAAGTCATTCATGATTGCTGGTGAAAATGACAGGATTTTGTTAAATAATATCTTGTTGGGCGTGAAATTTTGCCAAGAAGTGTATTTTGCAGTGGGTGACGCAGGGAGATATCACTGAGTAAGAAACACAGGTGTCGGGCAAGATTTTGTTTTGAATAACGGGGGTCAAAAAGTGTCAGCGTCCGAAGTGCGACAGAGTTCACCGGAAGCAGCAGGTGTAGTTATTTAAGTAACGTTAGCTGTCACAGAGTTTAGGGCTGAATTGAGAGTTTTGCAGGCAGAGTTGGAGAGGAAAAAATCAGCTAGTCGAACGCAGCCCACTGAAGCTCGCACGCGTCTGTGCATAATCCTACCAGATCCAACGTACACCCTCGACAATACGGCCAATTCACCGAGAAGCGAATAAAAGTAATAAAATATTGAGATTATATATACGTGTAGATGTCCGTTATTTAAAACTGAAAGAAATCGTCGATAAGCTTGTAGAAGCAAGTCACATTAATCCAGTACATTTCGTCATTTATCTCGTGAAAAAATAATCAAAATTTGGTTCAAGCTTATTTTGGCAGAATTGATTCAAATTTTGTTCCCCTGTCGAATGGATTGCAGATTTAATTCCCGTTGAAGTGGGTATATAAGACTTGTTAAGCGTAATTAGACATTGCGATCATTTACAAGGACTCTTTGCTACCAACAATGTAATATAGGGATGTGGAATCGAGGCTTCTAATGCTATCAACTAAACTAGTTTCAGGCATCGCACAGTCACTACAAGGGACTGTGAAAGCAATAGAGAAATACAGATATATCAGGGCTCTAAGCGATAATAGTATCATTGGTCAGATGGTGAAATGCGAAGATCCAGATCAAACTTTCACAGAGAGTTCCAGATATCTGTGACCATTCTTTATATGCTATTTTAATTCAGGAAATAGACGATTATCATCATCCACTTCGTCTTTTTCCTTATTATTTGTGGCTTACCGTGCATTCTTGGAAATATAGAGATGTTTCTTATATACGCCTCTACAGTTTTCAGAATTATGTAGTTTATAGACTAGAAGGGCCACTCTGATCTGCTATTTACCTCATACAAAGAGCAGAAAAGATGGATCCATATCTTTCTTAAGATTATTTGTTCAAACGTGAAAGCAACATCCAGAAATTTGATACGGCGCATCGTCTAGATTTGGAGAACGGCAAGAAAATCGACATTATAGTAAATAATATTATTATTATAGTAAACAAAAACAAAAAGTTTTTATTATTATTTTATTGATTTGGTCAGTGGGCTAAGAAAAATGGGAGTTGCCCATAAGAAGCTAAAAATATTTCAACAGATTAACTTAATTTAGGATTAGTTGGTTTCTTTTAGCATATATATACAGTCTGTGAGGTAACCACTGTGAAGAAGACTTGTACAACAACTGACTTCGCAAGCCAACTCGCTTAATTTAGACGCACTCCAACAATTACAATTACTTGCTTGAAAGGCCTCTACATTGTTATGTCATACGACCACATCAGTGAGTTATTTGAAGTCTTGGATCTAATTTCTTTTTAACCATGGAAGTTCAATGTTAGAAAAGCCACGGTACAGGGGGTGTTAAAAAAGTATACAAAATGAATCGGAATCAAGTCAACTTTGCATTTGAAATTTTGGAGATTGTAGTTATCAGGAAAGATATCAGTAAACGGAAGTAAATTGCGTAGACGGGAAATGTGAGAAAAGAAACTGTTAGAGTAGAAGAAAAGGTTACATTTAACTATTTTAACGGTAAAAGGGTGGGTTTGATGTGGTTGGGGAACCAGGGAAAGAAGCTCGTCAGCGCCGTCGCTATGAAAATATTTGTAGAAAAGAAAGAGGGAAACTACAACATGTCGATGACTGTGTGTGAGCTCCCAAATAAAGATCGATTACATTGTAGATCCGCAATGACCCAGAACGCGATTTTTTTCATAAAAATATTCTCTTAACAACTACCATCACAAAACACAAGGGAGAAACTAAAATGTTACACGTTACTCTATACATTGAACACTGTTGTCACATCTGGACGGTCGCCCCTCAGCCATTCATCTCAGGGTTTTAGACAGGTTCTAGAGGAGAATCTGTTACGTGATCGACCCTGACATGGCAGCTCGACTACAGCCACATTCTCACCGGCGGATGTTGATTCCCACTATCTATTCTACAAATATTTCCATGGCTTCTGCACCGATGCCCCCTCCTAAAGAATTTACTCGAGTAACCAGACTGGCAACAAAGTCCCACCCTTTTACAGTTAAGCCAATTAAATGCAACCTCCACTTTTACTCCATCAGCTTTCTTTCTCGCACTTCCCGCCTTTCTCACTCTACCCGCTCAACTGTCTTCACACTGGTATTCCCATCCGTCTCTTGCCTTTTCTCCGACACCTCCTGTAACTGGTTCGCCTTTCTCTTCGCTTTCCTCCTGCATAAACTTTCACTCTTCTCATAATTAGACCCCTGCGCACCAGTGGTGGTACTGCCTTACTTGGAGTGTGACGATTAAAAAAATCGATGACGAGATAACTCTTCGTGGTCAATATTCTCCCCGTGCCAGACAATATTTTGTAGACAAACAGTGGTTATGTAGTAGAGGATTAAAAGCTGAAACTGAAAGGTCTATGCTTGCTGTACAGGACCAATGTTTGTTAACTAGAAATTTCCAAGAGTTACATAGTTGTCTTAAACAAAAATGCTGATTGTATGATGAATATCCAAAAACACTTGATCATCTTGTATCAGGTTGTACGGTGTCAGTACCGACTGAATATATATATATAAAACTAGGCATGGGCTCATGAATTTCTGCGTATAAGAGCAAAAGATTGTACTCACATTTATGTAAATTGTCTACAATCTTATGTTTATTTTTGTTATGATGAAACACACCTATTCCTCAGATAATGGACTGTCCATTCTATATTAATAAAAGTTTACAGGATGTTCTTGAGAAGTTCTTGGGAAGTTCATAGGAGTTTTTTAGAGTTTTATTGGAGTTCAGTAGAACTACTAAACAGTTGATATTAATCAGCAGTTAGCCGAATACTAAGGAGTCAGCATTCAGTGGAAGATTACCAAGTTCCTAAAATTTTGGGTGCGTTAAGTCGATTAGCAACCGACATAGCCTGATTTTAAGTACTTTATAACAATTTTATTGGACTTTATTTTTTATTTATTTATTTTACAAAAAATGATCTGTGTAAAATGTCACGAAATTCATTCTGAACTGAGGTCTTTGGTCGGAACCCGGAAAGAAATGAGTATACAACAGAAATCAAAAGAAATATTAATAATAATAATAATAATAATAATAATAATAATAATAATAATAATAAAGACCGTTACCCAACGTGCCGGGCAACTTTGGGTGGACTTTTGGACCCGTGCGTCACTCGTGGGAAAAACATGAAAAACACAAATAGAAATAAAAAGTCCAGTATGGCTCTTCCAGTGGATAAACAGAGAGCCCGTCCTTCAGGAGGGAACCTACCTGAGGTCGAAAAATCTGCCATAGGAACAAACTCCTACACAAAGAATGTATCTTCAGGTCCCCACAACCAGGATAATCCTAATGATGGTCCTGAAAATTCACCAGCTAGATCTACAACCGTATATTTAAAGAAAGAAAAAATAAAATGGTCTCGTGAGGAGTACAAAGTCGTTATGACTGCATTTCATGAAGCGTTACTCAAACCTCAAAAAAACATGACTCGCCAAACATATGACATTTGGCGTGAAAAAGTTGGTCAAACAAATAGAAAGTATATTGACGAAAATAAATTGGCCAATGTACGTAGGTACATTATTCGTAATAACCGACTGTCAGAGGCTGAGATTCACGAAATTAAAAGAATTGTAACAAGAAGAGTCGAATCAACAAAATATGAAAAGGAACCGGAACCAGAAATAAAAAGTAATAACATCAAACAAATCACAGGTCATAATGTAGAAACCGTGAAACACGCAAATCACTGCGAAGATAATGATGTAAGTCTAAAAATGCTGGAAAGGTGTGATCTGAGTCTGAGTCAGTTAAAAGACAAAAATAAAATGAGTTCAGAACACATCGAAGATAATTATTTGACGGAAAATAAGAACAATATAAAGGAAGCCAAGATAGAAATAAAAAACCATCTAAGTCAAATACAAAGTATTACAATGGAGGAACGTGAACAGCTCCCAAAATTCCAACCAACAAAACAAAACCTCCGAACTATTAAATTGTACAATGCAGCACTGAAATCAATACTGGATGAAGACCCGAATACAAATCTTAACGAAGTAATATATGCATCAGCAACAGCAGCAACAAAAAAATTAAACATCAAAATAAAAACAAGGCAGTCACGCAGACGTGAAGATCCACCTTGGAAAAGAAAAATCGAAAAAGAAATCGAACAACTAAGAAGTGAACTGTCAGTACTGGATGAACTGAGTAGAGGAATAAATGTAAGAACTAGGAAAAGAAGAAGAGCCGAAAAAAAATATAACATCAGGAATGAAAATGACGTCTTATCAAATAAAGAAAAAATAAAGCAAAAAATCCAACTGAAGGCTCAAAGAATAAGACGCTATGAAAAAAGAGCAAAATTTTACAGACAAAACAAGATTTTTCAGACTGATACAAAGAGATTTTACAGGGAAATAGGTAAAAAAAGAATTGAAGTGACAGTACCCCCCAGAATGGAAGAAGTCACACAGTTCTGGGAAAAGATATGGGCTTGCCCTAAAGAACCTAGCAAGGAAGTACATTGGATTACGCAGGAGATAGAACGAATGAAGAATAAACCCGAACAGACATGGTCTGGAATTACAGAAGATGATGTTAAATGTGCACTAAAAAAAGCACACAATTGGAAAACTCCAGGTATAGATAAAATTCCTAACTTTTGGCTATATTATTTAAATGCAGCACATAAAAAAATAGCCAAAGAACTCCAAGAAATGGTTGACGATCCCACTAAAATTCCTGCATGGATGACAAAAGGAATTACATTTCTTCTACCCAAGAATGGTGACACAAACAACCCGAAAAACTACAGACCAATTACATGTCTTCCGACAACATATGAACTACTAACATCTATTTTAACAAAACAAACATATTTATTCTTAGAAAGAAATGACATGATACCGCTTGAACAAAAAGGGTGCAAACGTGGCTGTTATGGCTGTAAAGACCAATTGCTAATTAACAAAATGATCCTGGAAAACTGCTACAAGACAAAGAAAAATCTTAGTACTGCCTGGATAGACTACCGAAAGGCATTCGATAGTGTGCCACATGAATGGATTTTAAAGACTTTAAATATATACAAGATATCGCCCGTCATCATCAATTTCATCAAACAGTGCATGTCTATATGGAAAACAACCCTTTACCTCAATCATATAAATGGAACCTATAAGTCTGATGAAATAAACATCAAAAGAGGTATATTTCAAGGTGATTCTTTGTCTCCATTACGATTCTGCATATCATTAATAGCACTAACCAGTCAACTTAATAAGACAGAATGTGGTTATAAAATAGGCCAAAAGAAAATAAGCCATCTATTTTACATGGATGACTTAAACTTATATGCTAAGAATGATAATGAGCTGGAAGGTCTTCTGCAAACTGTAAAATGCTTCAGCGAAGACATTGGAATGAAATTTAATTTGAATAAATGTGCTAAAGCTACAGTTTTACGTGGATCAATACAAGAAACATCCTCAATTAGCCTAGACCCTGCTGTAACAATAAAAGAATTGAAACCAGAAGAAGCTTATAAATACCTAGGTGTAAATGAGAGCGAAAACATTCACCATAAAAAAATGAAATAAATAGTGCGTAAAGAGTACTATAGAAGGCTACGAATGATATTAAAAACTGAATTAAATTCACAGAATAGAGTTATGGCCATTAATAGCCTTGCAATCCCAGTTGTCCAATATAGCTTCAACATCTTAAACTGGACTCTAAACGACATCAGGCGAATGGATGCTAAAACAAGAGAGCTTCTTTCTAAGCATAGGATGCATCACCCAAAGGCTGATGTAGACCGTCTATACATACCCCGTAAAGAAGGTGGAAGGGGTCTTATTCAGCTGGAATTGTCATACAAGACAACAACTATTGGCTTACTAACATACATAGAAACAACAAAGGATTGGATGATACAATTAGTAAGGCAACATGAAGAAAGAAAGAAAAAATATTCAATAATAAAAGAAGGCAGTAAATACAAACAAGAATTACAGTTAGTAGATTCTGTAGAAAAGCAAAACAGTAGCCAAGAACCAACTATTGCGGCAAAAAATATGAAAATGAAAGCCAAAGATAAAGCTCTTGAAAAGATGAAACAGCGCTGGCAAGACAAACCTCTGCATGGCCAATATCCAGTACGTGCCAATAAATCCAATGTTGACAAAGTTAATACTCATCGATGGTTACGTGCATCTGGATTAAAGTCTGAAACTGAAGGATTTATACTTGCAGCCCAAGACCAAAGTCTTTTCACGAGAAACTTTCAGGCAAATATTATGCATAATAATATGGATCCAAAATGCAGGTTTTGTGATAAACACCAAGAAACAATGGACCACCTAATCTCAGGCTGTTCTGTGCTTGCCCCAAACGAATATAAAAATCGCCACGATAGAGTTGGGCAATATTTACATTGGGCAATGTGCAAACATTATGGAAAAGCTGTAAACAAACACTGGTATGAACATCATCCAGCACCGGTTACAGAAATAGAAGATGTAACCATTCTATGGGATTACACCATCTACACAGACAGAAAAATTGAAGCAAACAGGCCAGACATTATTGTTAAAAACCAGAAGGAGAAAACTTGTCTATTAATTGATATGGCTTGTCCAGCGGATTGTAACATAGCAACCAAGGAATTTGAAAAACTGTCAAAATATAAAGACCTGGAAATTGAAATAGAAAAAATGTGGAAATTGAAAACAAGAGTTGTGCCAGTGATAGTAGTTGCACTTGGAATGATAAAAAATGTAACAAAACAACACATTGAAAGAATCCCTGGAAACCCCAGCTTAAGAGATATACAAAAAATTGTCTTATTAAGTACAGCCCACACACTAAGGAAAACGTTATCTATGTAATGCTGGGGATGATAGAGAAGATAGAAAAACATGAAATGGAGTCATAACAACACGCCACTACCTGCCTTAGGTCTCCCCGCAGACTTGGTTGGTTGTGAGACCAATGCAGAAATCGAAATATGATGAAAAATGACATAATAATAATATAGGTTTACTTGGAACATCTTTATACAGGTTAGGTCTTTTAACGAGTTGGAAGTAATTTCTTCATAGCTTAGAATGGGGACATGATAAGTCGACACTTACTTAATTATTGCTAGACATGATTAAATACATATAGGCTTGACACAATATGTTAGTCTGAAATTATAGTTTTAGTCACAATGTAAAAATATAGAAAACGGATTTAAAATTCCAAGCTTATAAACAAAGGACATATTTTAAAAGGAAAAATAAACATTTACTTTAGAAGACTTTGAGCTTCTGATATGAAAGACAAGATGTTTAAAAAGCAAGTCCTATCGAGTTTCTTTGTATTGAAACAATGGATATATCTAGACCATCTTATTAAAAAAATAGAACTGCATAAACAACAACATATGCAGTTGCGAAAAAATTTTCGATCAATAAATCTCCTAAAAATAAATCAAGTCCACATAGAAGCAATGAATTTATCATTTGAAGTATGACAAGTGGGGAAAAAGTTGACTAATGACAGAAGGTACATTGAAACGGAAAATGTAAAAGATTATCGATCTTTTGAAAAAATGTCGACATCTTCATAATGGATACAGAAATATAATATAAAATGAGAAAGATCAAAGAGACTGAATATATAGCATTAATTACGAATGCACATTCTCTAAAACAATGAAAATACATATCTAATGTGGAGTTAGATATTTTGTTGAGTTCATAAATATATTTTTGCCCAACAAAGTTACATCAGATAAGGTTTCAGAAGAGCATTATATATATATATATATATATATATATATATATATGAAACTTAACCGCACTACATAATGAGTTGTTTTTTTAATAAAACTTATATAAGAGATGGATTACAAGCCAAATGCAAAATTATTAAATTACATGACCCGGTAGTCAACAAGGAAAGTAACACTACAGTCAGTCAGTTAAGTGCCATACGTGATAGACGATTTGGGCGATCATGTCTTGAAAGAGACATGACTGACTGGGCAGAAGATTATCTTGCAGTAGGTTGCCATTGCTTTCTGAGGTGAACTGGTTGCCAGCCAAGGCTATAGAAACCAATCTGTCCTGTTATTTGACGCATAACTAGAGGGAAGAGAGGGATTAATACCTTTCCCAAAGGTATTTGTGCGTTAATGCAAGGAATTTAACTGCTAATTCTAACTCGGCTCCCCGATTTGTCGTTCCGAGCCGATATCCACTGTACATATATATATATATATATATATATATATATATATATATATATATATAATGTTATATGACATTATATGAAACATAAACGCACTATACAGAGAGTTGTTTTTTAAGAAATTTTATATAAATTATGGATTACTTCTCAAATGCAAAATTATTAAATTAAAATTATTAAACTACAAGAAACTACGGCAGTCAGAAAAAGAAAATAATGTTTTATTCTTAAGAAATTACTAAAAAAATAAATAAATAACTCTCGTACCAATAAGTCTTTTTTAGCCAAACTTGGATAAAAAAGATATTCTTGTCCAAATGCACAATTATTAAATTACAAGAGCAGATAGCCAATAAGGAAGGTAAGACTAAAACCTTCAGATTAAAAAAGAAAAGGAAATTATGAAATAGAAAATTAACTACCACTGATTATCAGTTGTTTTTAACGTAACTTGTATAAAAGAGGGATTGATGCACAAATAAACAATATATAATAATAATAATAATAATAATAATAATATATATATATATATGTATATATATATATTTTTTTTTTAATAAAGTCACCCCAGCAAGACATTCCACTATAGCGCAGGGGGTTACACAGGGCGACAGACGAGTTAGGATGTACATAGGGGGAGAGTTGGAGAGAATGGTAGGGTTAGTGTGTTAGGAGGTGTCTATTGGCCTTACATTTAAACTCCTGGAGGTTATAGCCGTCGGGAAAGCAAGCATGCGGAAGGGAATTCCACAGACGGGAAGTGCGAGAAAAAAGCTATGGAGTAGAAATTGCAGTTACATTTCATCGGCTTCACTGTAAAAGGGTGGGACCTAGTTGCCAATCTAGTATCTCGTGCAAACTCACACCTAGGGGGCACCAGTAATTTAAGTTCATCAGAGCAAAAGCCATGAAAATATTTATAGAAGAGGCACAGGGAAGCCACGTCACGCCGTTGGGAGAGTGACTGCAGGCGGTCAGCTAAGTCGGTATCAATCACGTTACAGATTCTTCGCTGTATTTTGTCAAGAAGCCCGAGGAGAATAGTAGAGGTACTCGACCAGATGTGGCAACAGTATTCAAAACACGGGCGGATGGTAGATTTGTATAAGTGCAGGATAGATTCAGTCGGAAAGAATTTCCGGGCCCTGCACAGAGAGCCAACTTTCATAGCAGCGGATTTAGCAATGGATTCGACATAGTCATTCCACTTGCGGTCCGCTGAGAGCGTCAGGCCAAGCAGGCGTAGTGATTTACTCTCTGGGAGGCATGCCTGTTCCATGCTAATGGGAGGGAGGTGCGGTCGTCTGTGGTTGTTAATTGACAGCAACTTCGTTTTGGAAGAATTGAATTTTACGAGCCATTTCCTATCCCAATCCATCACGGATTGGAGGTCCTTTTCAAGCTCAGCCGCGAGGTTCGCCTTATCATCAACACCAGATTTTTGATCGAGGCGAGCGTATACTGTGGTATCATCGGCGTACATGCCTACTTGTGATCTTATGGCATCGGGGAGATCATTGATGTAGATTAGAAAGAGCGTAGGACCTAGCATAGAGCCTTGGGGGACACCCGCGTTTGTAGGGTAGTTCTGGGAGGCATGTCCGTTTAAAACCACCTTCAGTGTGCGGTTGGAGAGGAATGACTAGATTAAGTCCAACAAAAGTCCAGTAATGCCGTAGCTTCGCAGTTTCCGTAGAAGGCCGGCATGCCATACTCTGTCGAATGCTTTAGAGATATCCAGGGCGACAGTTCGGGCTTCACCATTCTTGTCGAGAGCCTGGTATATATACTCGGTGATGGTCGTTAGCATATCAGCAGTAGACCTGGTGAAGCGGAAGCCATACTGTGTATCCGATAGGAGCCTGTGGGGCGTGAGATGCTGAACGACCTCGGCATTGATAATGGCTTCGAACACTTTGCCGAAAATCGGAAGAAGGCTGATAGGGCAGTAATTTGCGGGGTCCGAGGGTTCGCCAGTGTTCTTGAATATTGGAACCACAGAAGAAGATTTCCAACAGGCAAAAAAGCAGGAGGAAGATAGGCAGAGGTTGTAGAGCTTAGAAAGGACATTGTTTCTTTGCGCAGCAATCTCTTTTTTATATATTTTTTCTTTTCGTAGCAATCCCTTATATATATATATATATATATATATATATATATATATATATATATTATTTTAACATTGTTTGGGATAGGATTAGACTTAACAGACAAGTAAATCTAGAAATGTTACCGTATTTGTATCAGAAAAAATGACAACCATTATTCAGCTGAAAGAACAATAAAAGAATAGGAATTCAAACGACAATAATTGACATTATATTTAAAGGATAAAGTTGATTGGAAAGGAATAAGCTAGAATAGAATTCCACGAGTGAGAAGTGAGATATAATAAGCTATTAACATAGAACTTATGGTGAAATTTTGTCAATTTAACTTTAAATTGGTGAGACCTAGCTGCCAATCTAACACTGCGCTTAATTTTGTAAACTCAAGCCACAAAAGAAGTTAGCACAACAGAATAATTGCCATGTAATTATTTATAGAAAATGCACGGTTTAGGTACATTACGGAAGTTGGCAACTGGCTGAAGCCGAGGTGCCAGATCAGGCCTGATAAAATTGCATATTATTTTTTGATTTCATCAGGAGTCTCTAAATGCATAACTGAAGCACTAGACTGTTTTTGACTGCTATAGCCTTCAAAGTAATTAATTGGTTTTGCAAACTGATTATATTAAGAAGTATTTTGTACTTGTCACCGATTCCCATATGAGAGGCAAATGAAAAGAAGGCATTTGCACACTTGTAAACAGTGTTTTTCAAATTCGTCATTTTTATCAGAGGAGGTGGTCAGGAATATTAAAATTTGGTTCCTACGCTTCATAATCGAAGGAGAAATATGTGCTAATTAGGTAACGCCGGGCATATTTTAAACAATTAAAAGCAATAAAAACAGAAAAAATCGATTATAATAAATTAAATGTTTTCTTTGAAGTACGGAACGCCAAACAACTCAAAAAAAGAAATACAAGAAATCTATTTCCTTCTGGACGTATTAAGGATGTCTCCAATTAAGAAGCCTGTGAAGATGATTAACAGGTTTTCATTTAGTTACAGATAAGCAGGTTGATTAGATGGAGGATGGAGGCAATAAATACCGTAATAGTTATACTTGAAACGTTCTTTCCGTTGATTTTAATACCAAAACTTAAGTACGGCAATAAATTATGTTTTGGTAAACAAAACCTAATCGAATGGATTTAGTTAAACTTCATATTCACCGTTAAAGAAAACACTGTTATTATCTGCAACATTTTTCCAGATAGGCCTACGGCGTATCATAAATAAATAAGAAAAACACATATTAATTAAATAGATGAAAATATATGTTTTAAAACAGATTCTTTTGTTGATAATTTCTGTTGCACCATCGTAATGTCTAAAATATTATCTAAAAATGTAAATAAAAACATTCCAGAAACAATAAAATTCTGCTTATAATTCAGTTTTCATTTTCTGATTCAGGACTTATTATAATTATCTATTGGATTTCCGAATACAGTATGAATTCATTTAATTTCTCTGTAGACTTATTGCAACGTAGATTCTCGGTGAATTTTCTATAAATACTTTCATGTTAATTGTTCTTGTTGACTTTCCTATATGGCATCTTGACTTTATGAATTTAGGCAATGCTGGATAAACGTTGTGTTGTAATGGATAACGTCTCTAAAAAAAAAGAGCCAAGTTTGAATTCGAGTTGCATTAGTTTAGTTCACTTACGAGTAAGTACCCTTGGAAAAGGTATTAATCCAACACTTTTCTCTCCAGGGTTAAATAGCAGAGCATATTGGATTCTATAACCTCGAATGGGAAGCTGTCTACCACAGAAATAGATGACAATCGACTGCGGGGAAATCTGCCTAGTTAATCATGGATCGAATAAGACATGACCACCCAAATGTGTGTCACGTATGGCAACTTAACTGACTGATTCCCTAGCATAGCAACAATCGTATTATATTTAAAATCTTTAGATATAATCGTAATTTGTATATTAGCAGTATCTTCTATCACACTTATCGTTTGTGGCTTCTTACTTCCCAATCAACTATGAACTTTACAAGCATAAAATGTTTTGTCAGTCATTATTTTATGTCTTCTTTATAAATTCTGCTGTGTTGTTGTTCGCTCTCCTTAAAAATGTTAATTTTTTCTTTTAGTATCTCACCCTTAGTAACCCTTTTCTTCTTAGTAGCTTATTTGTCTTGCTTGTTTGAAACAATAAAAATATTTTTAGCGTACAAATAATAATTTATTGACATGCTAAAAAATTTAAAATATTGGATTTTCTTTATAGTAAAGAATACAAAGCACGTGTATCACTCACATATAGAGGGTTATTGTTAAAATGGTTCAGAAAAAATACGAGGTAGTAAAAAGTGAAGACTATGAAGGCATATAATAAGTGACAGTTAAATTGAAGCAGTGAAGATTGTAATGTTCAGGGAAGCAACCACGCAGGAGTTTATTTAAACGAATTGGCTATTAATAGGTAAAAGCAGAGTAGATCTTTCCTCTTACTTTCGGGACACTGAGAAAATGAGAACGAGGGTGCGTCCTTTTATGTAACGGTCTGAAGTAGTGAGAGTAAACGATAGAGAGCATCTGAACATTTTTCACAGGAATAGCGATAGGCTCACACTTTGTGTCAGTGGGTAAGAGGCTGCAGAGTTGAGAATATCTTTACCCAGAAGACAACGTAAATAAAGCATTGAGTAATTCAATTTTATATATGGCAGCAATGTTTTACCAACAAGGACTGAAAATATCTAGATTGTAATTTTTTTAAAAAATTCAATTATAACAAAACGATTTGAAAACACTTATTTGTCATTTTTTAAATAATCTAGAATATGATTTGAGTTACCTCCCTTAGATACCAGAAAATTTTATTAAATTTTGAATTAAAACAGCGCGTTCTACGCACATATTATGAAGGCATAATTCTAAAATAGATTAACTTTTGTCTTAGCGATTCTCCGCTGAAGATGATTTTTGATGAGATTAAAAGTATTTGCAAAAATAAAAAAAGAAATAGAAAAAATACGGTGCCTTTCTTAATGAGTTTAATTACATAATTAGTAAATTAATCTGTGAATTCGAGAGGATGAAAATAAGAATAAATAGATATAACGTGTCTAGATTATTCAGCCAAATATGCTTGGATGAAAATATTTTACCTACATGACATATATATATATATATATATATATATATATATATATATATATAGTCATCCGCAGACAGATCTGTTTTGCTGTATCGCAGCTCATCAGTACGGTTAGACACCCGATTGCTTTTAGCCAAGATTAAAACCCGATCGAATTGGCATGAGTCGGCTATTCTACTTGTGAGCTATGGACGCTCGGTAGAAGAAGGCTGACTTTTAGCGTGTGATATACCATGTAAACATACGCCAGTATTCTAATTCATTACTGAATGAACGATGCATAGATGCTAGAGTAGTTGCTGATTTTTCAAAGTCTACCAGAATGCTCAATCAGGGTGTGAGAGCGGAGAATACACACACACACACACACACACACACACACACACACACACACACATATATATATATATATATATATATATATATATATATATATATATATAAACTGCGTCTAGAAATTATATGCAAGTAAGTGGCCGAGCATTCTAATAAGAGGGGTGCAGTTTAGCATCTTGCTGGAGAACATTTTCTTTATTAATTTTTTTCTACTGCGTGCATATATATATATATATATATATATATATATATATATATATATATATATATATGATTAAAAAAGCGACAAAAGAAAAACTATATGTTTGTTTTAGCCGACGCATTTCGTACACTGACTGACTAATTCGAGGCAAAAAATAAAAATAAAAAAAATGAAAATAATAAAAAGTTCAATAAAAATAAAAATATGAGAGCAGATTCACAATAGAAAAAACAGTTGAATTTGCTAGAAAATTATTAGTAAAGAAAAATTATAATCCTACTAAATATGTATGTTAAATTTATTTTCGGAACGGCATTTAAAATAATTTCATTTTGTTGGTTCCAAATCTGGTTATTTCCATAAAATTTAATTATATTGTTTTTCAGCTAAGCATAAGGTTATATAATATAAATCTGGATTTATAACCGTTTAATTATCTGTGGTATTGAGCTCTTTAGTGTTAGGGTTCTCGTCTCGGGTTTTTTTTTCTTTTCTACAAGTATTTTGACGTATGTGCAAGTACTTTGTTGGTTTCTTTTTTTATTTTCCCTTTTCCCCTCCCTGTTTATTCACGGTGGGCTTTTCGAGACGGACTGAAATATATTATAACATTTGTTAATAGTATCATTATTATTATTATTATTATTATTATTGTTATCTCTCTCTATATATGTATAGATATATAATTTTTTATTATTTTTTTATTTTGGTCTCCAACGCAGTGTAACGTCATAGAACCGCATTACAAATTTACAAATTTATGAACTGCGTCTGCAATTCGGTGACTGCTATTGTTGCATAGCAATGTTTTATGTCAATATAAAACAAAATCATCTTTGATGGCGGTGTTAACGTCCCTATAACCTCTCTGAAGATGGCTCATGTAAGTCGAAAGTTAAGAACCAGCATAATAAAAAATTATCCAAATGTTTGAAAATTTTTGTCATTATTTTCACCTGAAGTTAAAGCCAAAACACGATTTTTAGAACGATTCATGATTAAGCATATTAGTCTGTTATATTTAATTGTATATGCTTAGAAACATTATTTGCTGACTCGATACACTATATATATATATATATATATACAGTGTATCGAGTCAGCAAATAATTTTTCTAAACACACACACACACACACACACACACACACATATATATATGTATATATATATATATATATATATATATATATATATATATAATTTCCTACGTCTATTCCATGACACGGAGTTTCATGCGTTATGAAACCTCAGGTGTATATTTTGTACCGTGTATATTATCATTAAACACGCCCAATAGCTGAGAGTGTTCTAATGTATTGCTGAATGAACGATACGTAAATGCCAGAATATATATATATATATATATATATATATATATATATATATATATATATATCGATGTGTTTTGGTGCTTATGCATATATATACTTATTTACCTCCGAACCTATATATATATATATATTCGCTCAAAAATAGGTGTCATGTATAATATTTTTCATAGAATAAATGGTCAAAAACTGTAAGAAAAAACAGTATATCATCAAAATCTTTTTCTTTTTATTAAGACAAATGCCTAAAGAATTTATTTTGTTTCTTAAATACGTTTTATCGTTTTCAGAATGTTCGAAGTTTTAGTTAAAAGCTTGTTTTTAATCGGGTCAGCGGGGTACTATAAGTTTATATCGGAAATTTTAGCGTCTTTTTTGCTGTGAAAAAAATTTATTTTCTTGTAAAAATTAAATAAATGTTGGATTTTAATGAAACATTCAGGTCATATTTACAAATAAATCTGATTATTTTAGGGATGTTTCTTGTTTTAGAAAATTGTCTAGAACAATTTTTGAAATTTTGAAATTGTCTAGAACAATTTTTGAAATTTTGAAATTGTCTAGAACAATTTTTTTCTGTTGGCTCCCTACTTATTTAATTTTATAAAATTTGAAAAATTATTTTTTGTATGGATTAATGTTTATATTAATTATATAGATTGTATGGATTAATGTTTATATTAATTATATAGATTGTATGGATTAATGTTTATATTAATTATATAGATTGTATGGATTAATGTTTATATTAATTATATAGATTGTATGGATTAATGTTTATATTAATTATATAGATTGTATGGATTAATGTTTATATTAATTATATAGATTGTATGGATTAATGTTTATATTAATTATATAGATTGTATGGATTAATGTTTATATTAATTATATAGATTGTATGGATTAATGTTTATATTAATTATATAGATTGTATGGATTAATGTTTATATTAATTATATAGATTGTATGGATTAATGTTTATATTAATTATATAGATTGTATGGATTAATGTTTATATTAATTATATAGATTGTATGGATTAATGTTTATATTAATTATATAGATTGTATGGATTTACATTAATTATATAGATTGAACTCCTTACAGAATTTATTTTGTTAACATTACAAAACAGTACTTTTAGTTACGAAAATCTGCTCTTAATCATAAAATTTTTTTAAAATTCTATGAAACTAAACCATTATTTAATTGAAAATTCTTTTAATTGTTGTTTGAAGACGATATATTATGGGCACTACTATTTTAAAACATTTTATAAATAATTAATATTACAAAAATTATTTTCTTTTCTAAGATTTTAAGTAGAAAAATTTATAAAGCTTAAATATTCTAAAATCTTTCATTTTGGCCATGCATTCAGTTTTCTTGCAATTTATTTGTCATCCTTTCTTGTTACACTTTTCAGCTATCTTCTGTAGGAGGTCTTGTAGTTTTCTTTCCGTGTCTGCTATTAGCGCTGTATAATCTGTGTACCTTATGTTGTTTTACATTGTATCCTCCGATGACGAATCCTGGCATAACTTCCCCAGAATAGTGTCGCTGTAATAGTAAAATAGATACGGTAAAACGACACATCCTTGTCTCACGCCTCTTTCTATCTTTGTATATCGCTACTGAATTCGTTATTTGTCCGTATGCAGGCCGTATGCTGTCAGTAGAGATTCTTCATTACTCTTATGTCTTTACCAAATATGTCGAGGTTGCTTAGCATTTCTATCAATTCTTTGTGGCATACTTTGTCGAACGCCTTCACATAATCGATAATACAGAGGCACACGTCTTTTCTCAATTGTATTGCTCTTTCTGATAACATTCTAATCTTATATATGGCGTTCCTTCTTCCAGTATCTTTGAGACGAACCCTCACTATTCTTATCCTATATCTTGTCGTGGAAAAGATCTTTTATATATATATATATATATATATATATATATATATATATATATATATATATTTCCCATCACTGTAGTATTTCCTCTTTCTCCAATATGATTTTTCCATTCTTGGATTTTATCCATCCTGTTGAGGAGCATGATTTTGTCCTGTCTATTGTCTTATTTCGTTATGCATGTCTGCGTTATTAGTCCTGCTCAGTCTTTCTACTTCTACACCTTTGTTGGTGAGCCATTCTGCTTTAGCCTGTCTGTATTTGTTCCTTATTTCCTTGTGTATTTTCCTATATGCCATTTCCTATCTTGGCATCATTTTCTGTCTCCTTTGCATCATGTCGATCATCTTGTCAGTCATCCACTCGTTTTTTCTTTCTGCATTTGATTTCATTTGGGAATGTTTTGTCTTTTAGTCAGTCCAATTTCGATTTTTTTTTCAATTTGTTTTTCGTATTTGTTTTTCACACTGTTAGTGTGTTTTCTCTGCAGGTTGAGGTCATTCACGAGTGTGTTGTATTGCAGTCTTGGTTCGCTTTAAGCATCTTCATTCTCCGGAGTTTTAACCTTAATTTGCAGATGACTGGGGCGTGGTCGCTTCCATAGTCGGTACTTGGGTAGGTTTAGCATTGAATCACTGCATGTCTGAATCTCCTGTTTATGGTTATGCAGTCGATTTCGTTTTTCCTTTCGTCTTCTGGTTTTCTCCATGGCTATAAACGTTGTGGGTGTTTTTAAAATCAGGAATTAGTTATCACCTGGTCATTTGTTGTGCACGATTGGACCAATTTTTCTCCTCGTTCGTTGCGGATTCATAATCCAAAGTTGCCGGTCGTCTCCCCTTCTCTTTCTTTACCTTCTTTGGCGTTCACATCTTCCATTATTATTCTAATTTCTTGGGTTTTACACTGAGCTTTGTCATTGTCCAGTATGGAGTAGAAATATTATATTTCTTCCTCGGTAATTTGCATTGTTTGTGCATAAACTAATTTAATAGATATGTTGAAGGGTCCCCCTCTCATTCTGACCATGAGGACTCTCTCGGAAATCTGGCAGAATCTTGGACCTCATGTCTCCATTTCTTCGTCTAGTATGAAGCAGTCTCCGTTTTCGTTATTTTGCTACCTGCGTAAATTATTCTGTGGTTGTCACTGCTGAAGACTCCATTGTTAGGTTATCTACTTTCACATAGATTACTGATATTCAGTTTGCTCATATCCTGCTTGACACTCTCGAGTTGACCACAGTTGTTGAGCGACCTGACGTTCCATGTCCCCAAGGTGTTTGTTGCAGTGTAACGCAGGGTTACGACCCAGAGACACCTGTTGCACATGTTCCTTCCCGAGCGAGGAATAAACTCCGAAGAATTGCGTCTCCTTTACGCCGTTGGTGCTAACAATTGCAGGATGACGGTTAGGTGACACCTGTTTCCAACGTCGGTCCTTACCAAGCGAGAAATTAATTCCTTTGGATGTGACCCCTTTCACGCCGTTGGGTTTCATATGTCTATTTTTAAAGGCCATGATTTTTTTCGGGAATGATATTAGAGTGGTATCCATTGTGTTCTCCATGAGGATTTATCGAGACACCGCCTCTAGTGAGCTGGCCGTTTACTCGTTCAGTTCATCCGCCCTTTAAATCGGGTTGCTAATATCCCACCTCAGTCACAATAAGTTACAGTGGGTTAACCGGTTTAGTCGCCGGCGTTCCGTTGGAAAAAAAAATGAAGTACTTTTTTTTATACATATCTGTCTTGATCATGGGGATTAGACTTTACTCGTTACATTGTATATAGTTATAAGGGCGTGTTCATTGGGGATTGGGTTAGGGAAGAAAAATTTTATTAAGTTACAACTTAGTATAAGTCCACTTAGGCTCTTTCATGCAGAGGATCCTGCTTCCAATTTCAAAGATCCTACTGAGTAGAGTGAAATTTACGGAGAGGTTATTTCACTTTTTTCTACAGTTTTCTGAGGCTGTCACAGCTAGTTAAATAACTGTCTTCTTACCCATATTTATGAAGAGAGATAGAAAGAGAGAGAGAGAGATAGGGAGAGAGTAGAGGGAGTGTCGCAGAAAGAGAGGAATGAGGCATACTTCCCTAAGACATTACTATGACTAGAATCAGCCTTAGAATTTAAGACATTTACAAAGTTTCCGCCATTGGTGTTAAAAGTCTGTCCTTGTATGATGGATAGAACGGATAAGAAAGGAAAGGAATCACATATTTCAGTTAGAGAAAAACGAAATAAAAAACAAATAAGCATGAAAGTTTAATCAAATATAAACATGTATACCAAAAGACAGGTTCAACAATACTAATAATACGGAGTACGATAATTCAGCTTATTCTAACAAAGCCAGCTACAGGTCCTGGGTGTGACGGTAAACTGCATCCGGCAGCAAGGCCTTTGATTAGACTGTTGTGAGGAGCATGGAACCACCTCTTAATTGTTGTTGTACCCAGGTCTACCCTGACCCGGAGAGGTAGCACTTGTTAGGGTCCCACCTATGGGAAAATAGTTAACCCCCAAACTGGGGTCAAAACACAATGAAAGTATAAAAATACACTTTTATAAAAAATATATATTTTTTAAGGAAAAATCTCATAATACAGTTTTGAAAGAAAAATATTACCAGCAATACATTTTTAAATACTAAACTAGAAAACATCTTCCGTTTTCTAAAAAAATAAAAAAACAAAAAATTTACATTAAAATCTGACTAAATCAACCTTTTCTCTATGACCAAACATTAAAAAATGCCTTAAAACTCTCCTTTATGGCATTAAATAATTCACAGCAGTAGATATGCCGTTAAGCAAAAAAAAAAAAAGAAAAAAAGCCAGCTGCAGACTGAGTCAAGTGAAATTGAGAATATATATATATATATATATATATATATATATATATATATATATATATATATTTTATGGAAATATTGTTTCACTTTTATTACAGATTCTTGCGGCGGTCAGAGCTAGTTAAATTACTGTCTTCTTACTCATACCGAGATTAATAACAGTATGGTTAGGCAAAGATAACAAGAATAAAACTGTATTTTTTGTTCTGTTCTGTGATGCACTTTATCAAAAGTTGAAATTAATTTTCTTTAAATAACGTATTTATAAACAAAAATTGTAGTTAAGTAGAAAAAACGCTCATATGATTCGCAGAAAGTATTTAGCATTTAAAAATCTTCATAGTTTATATTTGAAGAGATTTTTTTTCATGTTCATTATAATGCCATGAGATGTTAAAATGATGAAAATTAACTGTTTTCTTTAGATTTTTAAAAATATTTTTATAATGCATGTTGGCCTGAGAAAGAACTGTTTTATAAAGAGAGGTGAGTTTGGGAAAAACCTCGGGAACAGATTGATATTTTGGTATAATTCTGAATGAAAGTTTTCGAAAGCGCCGCCATCCAATATTATAGCTACCTTTATGGAAATTATAAAATGCATAAAAAAGATCATTCCCCAAACTATCATTTCACGAATACCCACACCAGTATATTACCTTTTTAAAAACCTTTACAAATTAATTACTCTCTACCATTCAAACAGTTATTGTATTAATTCCACAAATGAATTTATTCAAAGTCTTCATTCTGTAAAACTAAAAAAAATAAATAATCACAATTTTAAATGTACAAAATTTATTTACTAATATTTCCGTTTAGGAAACGGTTGACATCATTATCCGTGATGTATACAGTCATATTACTCTTCCAGCCAGCAATATTAAACGCACTATTTTTTAAAACTATTATTACCACGCACCACTCAAGTACATTTTCATGATTCTCTAGGTAAATATATACTCAAATAGATGTTATTGAAATGGGATCTCTTATAGGTTATTTTTTTTCTCATTATTATATGGTACATTTATAAATAAAATACTAAATGACCCTAATAATAAAACCTCTCTCTCTCAGTCTCTCTCTCTCTCTCTCTCTCTCTCTCTATATATATATATATATATATATATATATATAAACATAAATAACATTTTCGTTTTAGCTAAAAGTATTGGTCGAATTCCATAATTTAAAAACAAGTTTGAAAGTTATTCCGTTCTCAAATTTACATTAGAACTTAATATTAATAATGAATTTCTATTACTTGATGTATTCATTCCAGCACACATAGATTTACTACTTGTCTATATAAGAAACCCACTAGCATTAACTCGTACATTCTTAATTATAATAGTGAATGTCTCATGCCCCCAATGATATAAGTTAGTGATGAGGCTCTGGGAAAAAGGTCACAAGAAAGACTCGGACACGGTATACAGTTGGAATCAATATTATATTACAAAAGAGAACAGTGTATAGAGGAAGTAGAGTATAATAGTACTTGGTGCCGAGACGGCATACTAACAAATGAGTGTCGTAGCTGCTGCTACTTACTACTACACCCAAGAGTAGATAACTCTCGGTATTTATGTAGTCCGGTAGAGTTCATATTAGTGTGAAGATAATTCCCCACAACAGTTAGCCGTTATAGAAAAAACTTAATCCAAATCTTACAAATGATATCTGCTTCCAAAGACATATACTAACAAAAATTACATAACATTAAACAAACACTTGTTAGCAATATATTTTTAACTCCGTCATTGAAAAATTAAAATATACCTCAATTAACTTAATAATACCTCAAACAAAACTGATAATATTAATAATAATGTACGTTAAAATAAACATAACACTGTTAACTTATACTATTGCAATCAAATGCATAAAAATTACAAACATAACACTCAAAAACATAATAGATAGAAAAGTTAAACCCATTAACAATAATAAATAAATTAAACTTATCCTATATTATAACAGATTTAAAACAATTGACCTCATAGTCTCGAATAACTCTACAACCGCACAACAAAATCCTCTACCGAAAACTAACTTAGTGTATTAATTTGAATACGCGTCAAGTTATGGTATCTCTAATACTAATAAAAAAAAAAACACTACATATATTGGTTTACTACAACCACGTTCTCCTGTAGACGTACATGTCAGTTTTTTTATCATAGTTTTATTAAACAACGTTTCTCGAAAAAACGTACGTAATATCAGACAGATATTAGTCACTAACACAACAATACTCGCACATCCACGCAGTAAAAATATTTTCAGATATTGGTGGTCCATCTACATTAAATCAAAGCAACCCACACTCAACAAAATCACATTTCAAACTAGTCACAACATATTACATTGGCTCTAGACATATGATTCAGTTGTTAATATTTCGGTCTATCACGTGGTATGATGTCATAGAACTGCATTAACAAATTCGTGACCGTTATCGTCGAATAACAAACGTTTATGTCAACATAACAGAATATTATCGTTGATGGTGAATGTCTCAACAGCCATTTTGAAAATGGCCAAAAGATTAGATCAAGTAGCTGCATAATAAAAAATATTCAAATGTTGGACAATTTTTGTCTTTATTAAATTAAAGCTAAAATGCGATGTTTAGAACGACACATGATTAAGCATATATACATTAATTGTCTGATATATCTAACAATATAATTTAATATGTACCATTCTATCTATCTATCTATCTATCTATCTATCTATCTATCTATCTATCTATCTATCTATCTATCTGCATGTGAGTGCTTACTTCAGATGTTTCTAATTCGCCCACTATTTTTACATATTATATGTGTATGTGTATGTGTGTGTGCGTGCGTGTGTATGTGTTTGTGTGTCAGCTTCTTTGTTTGCGAGTGTCTCTAGGTGTGTTTTGCGTAATCAATAATTAACGCAAAGTCTGTGAATATGTACAGGGTGTACTGAAATGTTAGAACGAATTAGAAATAAAAAAATATTTAAATTATATCTGATGTGTATTTTTGTAGACGTAATTTGCGAACGCGTTAAAAGAAGCATTTTGAAAAATTAATAAAAAAAAGAGTTAAATTTTAATTTACATACAGAATTTAATTTCACGTTTCGTGCTCTTATTTTTTTAAAAAAAATTTGGTATTCTTATTTTCTCATTTTCCTGACGTTTTCGGTTGGTTTGGAGGGTAAAATACTCTTTTGACGCCAGTCACAGGCGTTCGCCCCAAGTTAAAAGCCAGGGTATGGAAAATGGACTCAAACAGGTAGGATTTCTCAAATGGAATCGTTTTGCAATATATTTTATTTTCCCTGTTTGTCTTTGAACAGACATCAGTTATGCCAAATATCAGAAACCCGATCACGATTTGGGGGATTAACTTTTAGATTGAATTAAAATACCTTTTGGTTAAAATAATATATATGCAGTACCAACACAAATGTTTCAAATTTTAAATTTGATTGTGGCTTTATATATTCTAAAATGCTTGCTTCAAACAAGAATCTCGCAAGACGTCAATCAGCATTTCATTTGCCGTTAATTTCGTTTCTAATTTCTCGCTCAAGTTAATTTACTATTTGCCGGACTTGACTATTGCCAGGGAAGAACTAACATCATTCATTGCATCTTATTCAAATGAAATGTTTTTTTTCTTTTTTATATATTGTAAAAATTGCTACTTTGATTTTTAAATGATGTTCAATCTAATAGATGCTAGCTTGTAATACTGGAGCGTCACATTCAGTCAGTAAGTTGAGTTATCGCTTAGGCGATCCTGTCTCGAAAGAGACATGATTGACTGGGCAGAAGATTATCCCGCAGCAGATTGCCATTACATTCCGCAGTAGACTGGTTGCCAGCTAGGGCTATAGAACTCAGTCTGTTCTGTTATTTAACACATAACTGGAAGGAAAAGACGGAAGAATATTTTTTCCAAGGGTATTTGCGCGTAAGTGAATGCAAGGAATTCAACTGGAATTCTAACTCGGCAATCTGGTTTCGCGTACCGAGCTGAAATCCACTGCAACACAACGCAGAAAGACATTAAATTATATAGTTTTGTGTATGTTATTTGCTATAATTAATAGCTACATTTTTTTTATTAAATATGATTTATGTATATGATACATTTATCCATTACATATAAACGCACGAATATATGCCTAGGTGAACAAACAACAACATACAGTGATTAAGTAAGTTGTACTTAAATCAAAGAACAAAGAATCTAAGAACTTATAAATTTTCAATGTTTTTATGTCTATCTATCTATCTATCTATCTATCTATCTATCTATCTATCTATCTGTATAAATTTTTCTTTGGGTTTTTTTTTATTCAGGAATCAGTATAATTTCGAGCTACACTTCACCCTGTAAGTTCTTAGTGCATGTTTAGACTCAGCTTAATAACTAAATTGCTTTCAATTTGCTACTGACTACTCTCTTTCACCTGTTTGTCGACGAGAAATTTTCTTCGTCGCTCGATTGCGATGTTGAGATGAAAAGACCCAGGAAGATGGATGCCAGGAAGACGGGAATCGATTTGCACAATTTGAATTTTATGAATTTGGTCTCTCGCCTCAACTGGAATTTCTCTTTGGAGATAATTTGCACAAACAATTTGAGCATTTAAAGTAGTCTGGATAGAATGAGAAAGAGATCAAATTACAAAATAAATTAAATAAATAAAATATAGAAATTATAGAAATAAATAAATAAATGAAAAAGACGACGTAGAAACGTCTTTAGAAAAAGAACAATTTGAATGCTAAGAAAAGAACTACTTACAGATAAACCTGAATGATCAACAAAAATAAAGTGCAAAGAAAGCAGGCAACTGAGATTTCAAAACGTTCAAAGAAACGTTCAAAGAAAATAAAGAAGGCATAAACCTTTGAATCATAAAATGTAAACAAATCAAGAATTTGAGAAAGAAAAAAAGTGTCAGGCCTTGAATAACCCTTTTTAATTTATTTGAATTTTTTTGCAAATTTTGTTCTGCTTTTGATATCAGTAAAGTGTGATTGGCTTGCATCGCCTCAGAATTTAACGAAATCGTAAGAAATCTTTCATTTAGAAGGCAATTTAATTGATTCCACATAGAGTCACAAGAAAAGAATCCTTATAAAATCACCAAAGAATCTGCAGATAATCGGTAAAGAGCATTTATGCGAAACGGCTACAGACACATTGATATCAATTCGTTTGGCTATGAAAAAGTCCCTTCTTATAAGCTGAAAAATTATAAATTAAAAAAAAAATCATAACAGTCCAAATAAAAGTAAACCCACGCAAAGTGAAACACTTGATAGTTACATATTACACACTGAAATATTTAATAGTCTTCATTTGACATGAATGTCTAAGATAAAAGCGACTATGATATTACCTGTCACTTCCGTCTCCTGATATCTAAAGGACATAAATGACAAAGAGATGAATGCCGTCGTGGTCTGTTACGAAATTCCTGTCGTCGTGATCTGAAGAAAAGGACTGGTCTAACAATTCAAGGAACAAAAATATTTTGTTACAGAATTAATCTGATTGACAATCGTTCACCGTAAAACAAAAGAGTTCATGACACCAATCTCCAGAGTAGAACATATAGTAGCTAAAGAACGAAAGGCTTTTTCTGGTATTGGATAGTGGCTCAGAATAAAAAAATCTGAGTGGCGAGTTCGGTTTCAAGTCTCGTAATTTACGTGCACATATTGAAAAATGTATAAATCCGTCTCCTACAGCTGTGGGTTAAATAGTAGGAAGTGTATATAGAAAAATTCTTGTTATTTGCAAAAATAATCTTAGTGCTATATTTTCTTACAAATAATTCTAAAATTAAAATGACATATGATTCGGTTTGAATAAGTATAAACATTAGTAAGCTTAGTTTGGACTAGTACAAGAATAAACATCTGAAGCAGATCCTTAAGATTGGACTCTACACGGTACTAATAGAAAGCAAGTCTTTTTTTAATCATTTAACCCCAAGCAAAGTGTTAATGCCATTATGAGGGAAAGGGTTACTGGTAGTGAATGAGAACGGGAAAACTTTAGACGGAAACAGAAACCCAACCTTGAACAAGAAACAAGGAATAAACTTCTATTCATATTCAATAAACGAGGAAAGGTGTGAATCGTCCGACAAACAAACCTATTTACTCCTATAAAGGTCTACCCTGAAACATTTATAGCTGTATACAACATAGATTTCTTAAGGTCTCATTTCTAGTGCTCCCTCTAAGGATCGATTTCACTACTCTATATATATTGGGTATATATTAATGAAGAAACACCGTGTAGTATCAGATAGAAATTAGTAGACCAGTACGAATAGAGTATATTAAGAGAAGTATGAGGAGGAAAAAAGTGTTTTCACAAAGAACACGGTGGGTTGTGCTACAACTACTACTACAGACAAAGAAATGCAAAACATAACACATGGTAAGCATTAAAAAAATTGCTTCAACATTTATCAAATTATTTTATAAAACAAATATTTTCAAAGCTTTTTTGATAATTTTCTGCACAACTGTATAAATGAGTAATGGTGATTACTTTTGTAAATAGATATTACTAAGTAGTTCGTTGATATATGTGTAGTGGGCTTGATCCTGGGTAAATTTCTTTGATAATAACATTATACCTCTTCATACATATATATATATATATATATATATATATATATATATATATATATATATATATATGCTATTTATCATTAGCCAAATAAACATTTGACGCTGAAGATTTTATTTCCGTCTTTATTCTTTATTATTTGACGATTTTTGATTATGCTTTTTGTGTCTTGCCTTCTTCAATGTAAAACTAATGGCAGAACCAAAATACGTCGCATTTCAATGAATGAACTTGCTTGAAATTGCATGGCATGCGACTTTCTTCATGAAAGCTTCTGTTATTATAAAGCTTGTTAACCGAAATTCAGTTCGTGATGTTTTAAAATCGAACAAATGAGCTAAATAACAGTAAATGATTTGTTAATGTAACTCCTTCCCTTTGCAAAGCGACATTTATCATTGGATGTAAAAGTCTGCCCAAAATTCGATCAGACAGGATGAAATTAAAAATGTCTGATCAAAGAGAAAATAATACACATATGAGAAAGATGCAGTAATCATGGCAAAGTTGGCCAAAGTTCGGCTTTATCTCATTTGACAATAATAACATGACGTGGCCAAAACCAATTAATATCGTTCGAGGGCTTTGCTTTATAGACTAGATTATATTTATTTACATTAGCAATTTTTAGTTTCTGCTAGAAAATTAACATTTTGCCCGGCCTCACTAACGATTGGCGACAGTCTGTTTCATACTTGAGCACAATCTGTAGGGCTTGGTATGAAAATTACGTTTAGGCATGAAACAGCCTGCCATGACTCGGTAGTGACATTAATATGGGCACTTCTTATATTTCCACACACACTCTCCCGCTTACTGAGCACTTTTACCGTCTTTTTCCTTCCACTCCACTCTCAGTATCTTAACCCTGCTTTTATCCACTTCCAGACACGCGCTGTAACCTAGCACTCTTTATCATAACTTTCCTCCTATGTAACCTCCTGCGCACCAGTGGTTATAAAAAGAATAGAAAAAAATATACAATAGCTTAAATATATATATATATGTGTGTGTGTGTGTGTGTGTGTGTGTGTGTGTGTGTGTGTGTGTGTGTGTGTGTGCTTGTATGTGTGTACGTACGCCCGTGTGTGGTAATAATCAAACACAACATATTTAAAATTTTGGATTTAGTCAAAAGTTCGTTCTTTTACAATAAGAGACGTTTGAACGCGTGAATACGTTTCACCTGAAATTAAAATTAATGAGATATATATACTACCAGCCATAATTATTAGGCCACTCCATTTTTTAAAAAGAAATTATGTATTTCATACTATTTTTAGTATTTATTGTCAAATGAATAATTCTAAATAAAAATAGAACGGTCCTTTTGCTAATACTACACAATAACATGTGCATCAAATGAACTGTTCTGGTGTCCAGTCTTTGCGCTCTCTTCCCTATGCCAGTCTCTTCTTATTATTGGCTGGACGAAGCAAAGGTTTTCTGGCTGCTTTGTAAAATTTTACAAAGTAATACTAACAAAAGAACCATTCTATTTTTACTTAGAGTTATCCACTTGGCAATAAATACTTAAAATAGTATGAAATACATCATTTAAAATAAAAGACTGGGTTGACCTAATAATTATGGCCGGTAGTGTACATATTGTATATATTATATACATATTTTATATATTATTTACATAGGATGCGTATTGTGGTGTAATAGATATCGCCTCGATGTCAGAAATGGGAAAGCAGCATTCGAATTCGTTTCGTTCACTTAGGCATAAATACACATGGGAAAGATATTAATATATATATTCTCCCTCCGGCTATGGGTTAAATAGCAGATCGGGATCTATTGCCATGGTGAGCAATCTGAAAAACAATGCCAACTTTTTGTGAGAACATCTTCTGTAAAATAAGATGTTAGATTCAAGCAAGAACCGAGTTGGAACGATCAAAACCAATCGATCAATGAAAAGCGTCCAAAACTGGTCAATCTGAAGCATGCCGTTTCTATCAGAACAACAACTGATATGACTTTCTTACAAACTCGCCATAAATTGGTACAGCTTCGTTTCTTTATCATACTAACTCTTGCAGTCACTTTTAAATACACCTTGGGGTTACCACGTAATACAAGTCTCTTCACATTGTCTTTCATGGGAAGAATTCTCTGAGTCCAGTAAAAACAACTGAGAGCATTTCATTATATAGGAAGTTTGCAAGTTCTTGGATGATGGAATTATAAATCTTTCTAAAAGATATCAAAATGTAGAGGGGCATAATGG
This sequence comes from Ascarosepion bandense, assembly GCA_037127315.1. Classification (NCBI taxonomy): domain Eukaryota; kingdom Metazoa; phylum Mollusca; class Cephalopoda; order Sepiida; family Sepiidae; genus Ascarosepion; species Ascarosepion bandense. The sequence continues at coordinate 3,134,196 of JBBBDQ010001293.1, forward strand.
TGAAATTTGGGTTTGTATTATTATATGTAGACATATATTGAACCCCATTAGAAATTTTCCAAAAATTCAATAGATTAAAGTAATACCACTAAAAGCTCATTTTTGTGCACAAAGTAGGCGCCAGTTTTAAATTTCGATATTAGCATTTATTTACCATTCAGCGACATTATGTCAAACACTATTCGACTTTGAAATGTCAAACAACGATGTTTGCTGTCTGCTAAGAAAATTAAGTGATCGCTCATTCAAATGATTAATGATATTTTCCCTCCTAAAATTAAATATTTAAAAATTAAAAAAAAAACAATTATTAACTAATAACCTTCTGAGTTTAGTAAATTTAATTTTTAGTTTTTTGGGACATATTTCTCTGCTATAAATTTGACTGGGTATGTTTGAAAAATTAGTATTTACTTTTCTGTTTTACGGTCAATTTTCGATTAGGGCTTTTGTTTTGCGTACAGCTGAATTCTCACACCTTTCGCATAATTAATTACTCAACATTTCACTTATTTTAGTGAGTAATCTTCTTATAATGATCTGGAAAATTTTAAAGTAAATTAAGCACAATTAAAACATACTCACATCCGCCAACACCCTACTCAAATATAAGACTTTGGCCGTTAAAATCAGAGATTTTAAAATCAGCTACAATATTGTGTCAAAACACTATTAAAAACAAGTAAGCCTCTCTGTACATAAAAAAAAATGTAGAAAATGTCAAAGTTAAAGATTGAAATGAAGCAGTTATAAAGTCCCTTGCAGTAAGTTATATTGCCTTGTGCCATCTTGTTGTTATAAATGTTTAAATATCAGTGTTATTTTTTGAATCTTTTCCGTTGCTTTTGTTACATATGTCATTATATATATGAATATAGTTGATATTGTGCACTTTTTAAAACAATTGTTTATTTGTCTAATTTGACTGATCAATAACTGTTTTATTATTATTATTAATACATATATATTATTATTGTTATGGACTCTCCCGTCGATTTCGACGTATGAGCGTCTAACTCTGTTAGACTACCACACAAAGAATTGTTTAAAGTGGTGAAGGCTTGTGTAGCATCATCCACAAGTTTTTGAACTGCTGATAACAAACAATCGGTGCAGAAGTCTGCCACAGATCGCATGAACAGCAGACTTTAGTTATTTAACCCATAACTGGAGGGAAGGGACGGTTTAATACCTTTCCCAAGGGTACCAGTGCGTAAGTGAATGCAAAGTGTTCGACTGGAATTGGAACTCGGCTCACTGATTTTCCCCTCCGAGTCGATATCCACTGCACCACAACGCACATCCTCCAATAACGCTTATAGAACCTGCTATTCCCAAGCGGTCACCCAGCTAAGTACTGATCAGGCTCAACGTTGCATAACTTTGGTGATCGAGCGAGAACCGGTGTATTCAACGTGATATGACCGTAATATGTATATACGTGATAGGTGCTGACTTGGCGGCTCGACTACAGCCACTTCCCCACCGACGAAATGTAGCCTCCCTTTGTCTGTTCTATAAGTACTTTCATGGCTTCTGCTCAGACGAACTTAAGTCAATGGTGTCTCCTCAACAGGTGTTTACTCGTGTAACCAGAATGGCAACTGGGTCCCACCCATTCACAGTTAGGTTAGCCAAATGCAGACGACAATTCTACTCCTGCAGTTTTTTCTCTCGCACTTCACGCCAGTGGAACTCGCTCCCATATTCTTGCTTTCCTGACGGCCACAACCTCCAGAAATTTAAATGCAATGTCAATACTCATCTACTAACCACTTGACTCTAGCCCTTCCCCCACCCCGTATATCCTTCCCTTTCTCTCCCCCTTGCAACTCTCATTACACCTGCATGTTTATCTTTCTATTGGTTCTTTCTAATTGGTTTGTAATCCTCTTCTCCCTCATCTAATTAATTTTCTTTCATTCATGTAGCCCCCTGCACATCAGTGGCATTTACGCCATGCCCGGGGTGAAATGATTAAAAAAAAAGTATGTATGTATGTATGTATGTATGTATGTATGTATGTAAAACCCGTATTTTTATGGTTATGTTTAAAGCGTAAGGTCAAGTGCTTATTCAAAAAGCTCCAGTATATGGTTGCGTAACGTGTAAGTTAAAAAATGCGAAGTATTGGAATTTGATTCGGTAAAATAATAGATGGTTCTGTTCAGAATTTCCTATATGCTACCCAGATCGATACACCGCTGAGGAAGGCCAGAATAGTCGAAGCGTTGTGATAACAACTACAGACGAAGGCATAGACTGCATTTAAATAATAAAAGTTTGTATTTTATAAAGAAAATAGATTCTAGGAAACAAATAAAAATGCTTAAATTGATGCTAGGATATGCTTAGTAATAAACGCCCAGTACAAGTTCACAGCAATATGAAGTACATTAATTTTATTAGATACCAAATGACTTTTTTACGGGCAGAATGTGGACATGCCAGCTCTCTTGCTGTCCTCGAGGCTGCTGAATTTCCATTCTAATTTTAGTGAATAATCACCGAAGGGTTATTTCTTGTTCCGAGCCCCTCGTCTCGTTTAGCTGTTGGCGAAGGGTTGTTACCGAGTAAACAGACAAAATGATGAACCAATAGTTCTAAGGAATTCAATTTGATAAGCAAACACGGTGATGGTCCCCGAAAGAAAAGACGTTGGCATGGGTTAGTATTGGACGGTTGACAGCTATTTGGCCAAATAAATACTATTTATTTGTTCTGAGGCTACAAAGTACAATGCTAGGAGCAATCTTGTTACTGGTTTTTCCCATTTTATGGCACACGGCATCTGCAAATGATGTTCCGGCATATTGTCTTTATAGAACTGGTAAGGAGTATAAAATGATCCAGAGAATAGAGAATACAATTTTTCTGACCACTCATCGATTTGAAAATCTTATATTCTTGTTTTATTTTATTCATTATGTACTAATGCTAGTTTTTTTTATAGTGACTGATTAAAAATCAATTCAAGCTAATGCCGACAATCTTTCATAAGATCATTTAAACTGTAATAGTACTTTCCAGAAGCCATAGAATTTAAGTATCATAGAAGGTATTAAAAAGGACGATAGCTTAATAATTGAAATGACTCTTCTCATGATGATCAACCGGAAGTTATTTAGTTTTTAATAGTTTCAGCTCAAGTAAGGTGATAATGCCACTAAGACGCAGAGTGGGGTGTACAGAAAGTGAAAGAGAATTAAAAGTCTTTAGCTTTACGGTGTGACAACAAAGGAACAAATTTTAAAGAGGCAAATGACGATTAACGTTGCATTTAAATTTTTGAAAATTGTAGGTGACAAAGAATACTGGTGAAAGATGCAAGAAAAGAAACTGTTCGAAAGAAGTGCTTGACTTATCAACCCTTTGTGGGTCATTTAAAGTTAGAAAATATTTTGGGATTGTCAAGGTTCACTGAAATAATGTTGTTGTTGTGGATCATCGTAGCCAATTTGTTGTGAAGTTTTTGTGACTAAACTTCGCTGCAATGTTGTAGTGACCGGTTTGGCCGGAAGTAAGACACGGAACACTTGTTATACTAATATACTTTGTTGAACCTACCTTCTGTGTTCCGTGTCTTACTTCCGGCCAAACCGGTCACTATAACTTTGCGGCGAAGTTGGCCACAACTACTCCATAACAAATTGGCGACGAAGACCTACAACACTGAGTAACTCTTTGCGTTTTAGTAGTATTTATTGTGTTGCTTCGGTTGAATTGATCTTAATTAATCATAACTTGGCATCTCTACAAGTATTTTCTTGGCTTATGCTTTGACAAGCAGTTTTCCATGGTTCACGACCACATGTATTTACGCGTCAATGTTCCACTCTTTTACCGTCGAAATAACTAAATGTAACCGTCTCTTCTATTCTAAAAGTTTCTTTTCTTACTCTTCCTGTTTATGGAATTCCATTTTATTTGCTTGCTTCCTTGATAGCTACAATCTCCAAAAGCTTAAATGCAACGTCAATTGCCATCTCTTATCTCCTTGATTCCCATCCTTCTCTTATACTTTCTTCATCTCCTGTACCTTGTTTTGTTTTCTCATTGTAGCCCTGTGTACCAGTGAAGGTCATGCCTTTCTTAGGGTGAAAGAATTATAGAGAAAACCGGTTAATTTCTTTCTTTCACCAGTCAGTGGTAGACTTGAGTAAGAAATGACCCGTAAACTTTAAAGCTTTCAAAACGAAGCTGCTATCCTTTAAACATCATAGACAATGTTTCCTACTTGCCGTCAGCATAGATCACGCTAGTCTCCCTGAGAGCAATACACTACGCCTCCTCGGCCTCACTCTCTCAGCTGAAGTTCTCCTATTCTGAATCCATCATGTACATTTACAAATCTGCCATCGGCCCGTGCATTGAATACTGCTGTGATATCTGGTCGGGCGACCCTGCTGTTCCTTTTGGGTTCTCGACAAGATCCAAAGAAGAATCTGCAATGTAGTCAATCCTGACCTGGCGATCCGACTCCATTCTCTCTCTTTCCAATGAGCTGTATCTTCCCACTGTCTCTTCTACAAATACTTTTACGGATCTTGCTCCGACGAACTTAGCTCCATGATGACCTCCCATACGCGAATTTACTCGAGATACTAGACTGGCAACAAGGTCCCGTCTTTTTACTGTGAAATTAATCAAGTCTAACCACAACTTCTACTCTATCAATTCTTTTCTGGCACTTTCCGTCTTTCATATTCTTGTTTCTTTGATAGCTACTATCTCCAAAAGTTTAAATGCAACGTCAACTGTCATCTTATATCTCATTGATAACCATCCTTCTTCTCACTTTACACTTTGCTCTCACGTAGCTATTTACACCAATGTACTCGTCCTTCTCTTATCCATTTTCTGACACCTACTGTGACCTGTTATCCCCCCTTTCTTTACTCTCCTATTATGTAACCCCCTGTACATCAGTGATAGTTCTCCCTTGCTTCGGGTTAGGCGATTATAAAAAAATATATATAGAAATATGAGGTGGAGTTTTCATCGCGATGGAATATTAAGAACCGATTTCAGAAGCCTTTCTATCGTCACTTCTTTTAATTGGGAACATTAGCTCTTTGAATAAATCGTTTGGGTTACTAAGCTGCTAATAGCAGATGAAGTTTTCATTTTCAAAATAAGGAAAGCGTTAAATTTTGTGCTTATACTTCAGCTTTTGGAACATTTCAAGACAGTTAATTTTGCATCCCCGAAAACATGTTGCGTCTCACATTAATGTAAAGTATCAACTTTTCATCTAGCCCTAAGATTAGTCTAAAAAAATGAAACACCAGGATTCTAATGTATTTTTCGTTGTGAAAACATATAAAAATTAATGACGCACTGCAGATGGTGTAAATATTTTTACTCTTAATCAACAACAATTTTATGTTAATGTTGTATATTTTCTGTGTCATTATGCACCGTGGATTATTTTCTGATAATGACTTGATTGGTGTGACACCAATTTCCACTGCCGCGAAAAAAATATTCACAGTACATTCTCCACGTTTTTATCATTTGCGCAACAGTTCTGCGCAGAATCAATAAGCTAAAATACGCTGTTAAAAATAATCTAACAAAAAGTCTGTTTAATGAAACCTTCCTAGTAATAACACTTGTTATCAAACAAGTTTATGTTCTAAGGAGTCATTTCCTGACGTTTTCTAGTATCCCTTATGTTTTAAGATGGGAATACCTTGCTCTTATTATTTATTAAACAGGAAACACTCCCTAAAACCGAATATATTGTTATGTTGACGCCAATATTGCTAGATACAGTTAAGCAAATTGAGAGGTATTAGAACACAGATTTTATTAAAAAATTAATAGTGGTCTTACCCCTGCGCAGTCCTAGAATATCGAAAAGTAGACCTGCTTTTTATATCTATCTATCTATCTATCTATCTATCTATCTATCTATCTATCTATCTATCTATCTATCTATCTATCTATGCCAATCTGTTGATATCTATCTATCTATCTATCTATCTATCTATCTATCTATCTAAGTCTGTTTATATCTAGCTAGTTAGCGAGCGTAATTCAAGCTTATGTAATTTGTAATATTGTTTTGTTACTGTTGATGGTGATGATGCTTATGTTGCTGTTGATGATGATGATATTTCTGTTATTTGTAACTAAAGTTACTTCAAACTTTTCCAAGAAACAAGAAAAAAGCAAAAAAAAAAAAAACTAAAAAATAAAAAAACACTATTTTGAATGGACTTTAGGCTGGATCTCCTTAATTTGCATTTATGTAATATTTATGAGAATAGATTTGTCTGCAACTTAAAAGATCTGCTGGGTGAGGAAAGAGAAAATATGGCAAACGAACGAACGAAGAAATCTGACTCACGCTATCTATTTTCATTTGGCTTTCGGTAAAAAAATAACGTTGCCATTTTTTTTCTGAGGCATTGCAAATTTTTGGAGCCTTCAAGGCAAAACGATTAAAAAGGGCCGTTTTAGTTTTTTTCATAAGTATTCAGTTTTTCTGGGGAGAACAACGTGTACAAGGAGATGGCTAGCTAGTGCGCTTTTAGAGATTTGGTGGTAGAGGTAGTGGGTGAGATCGGAAAGAAAAAGAGAGAGAAAAAGAAACTTAATAAAATGTGAGTGGAACAGAAAAATAAAATAAAGAAGAAGAGAAAAAGTGAGAGTGGTAAAAAAAAGAAAGAATTGGAAGAGGGGAAAAAATAAAGATATATAAATTGTAAGAGGAGAAGAAGAATTAGAAGAAGAAAAAGAAGATCAAGAAGAAAGGAAGATGTCAAGGTTAAGATCGGGAAGAAAAGAGAGAGATCAAATAGAAAAATAAAAGGAAGAAGAATGAATGTGGTAAAAAAGAAAAAGGGAGGAAGAAAGAGGTAAAGAAGAAGAATGAAGAGGGTAAGAAATAAAGAGGAAGCGGAAGAAGGAACTGAGTACAGTAAGAAAAAGTAAAAGAGGAACGAATAATAAGAAGAAGACGAAGAAATAGAAGTGAAGAAAGGAAGGAGGAAGTAAAGGCAGAGTAAAGAAGTAAGGTTTAAGAGTTAGAGAGTAAGGAGAAGTATGGATTATGTAATGAAGAAGAAGAAGAAGAAGAAGAAGAAGAAGAAGAAGAAGAAGAAGAAGAAGAAGAAAGCATGGTTAGTCGGTAAAGGTGACATACATGACAAGCACAGACAACCATGCTTTATATGATAGAAACCGCAATGCATCACATCAGAGCACCTTCACGCCCCCAAACCTACCATATCACCAAATAACCACTAAAGAAGAAGAAGAAGATGAATGAATGAATTAAATGAAGAATAAGATAAAAGGTCGTAATATGAACGGATTATAACAAAGTTTAATTCTAAATGGCTCAAAAATATAAACATAATAGGAAGCTGAAGTGAGAAGATAGAAAATAATTTGATTTCTAGTAATCGAGACAATAATCGTAATAATAACAAGAGACGGATTATATTTGAAATAACTGTCAGTTCTTCTTCGAGTAATAATGTGAAGAGTAAGACAAATTAACAGGTGAATTCATTCAATAAAAGAATTATTTCAATAACAGTAAAAAAAAAACACTTAAATGGACTATTGCAAAACAGCTAAGAGCAACTAATATGCAAAGTTAAGATAAATAATGATTGACTGATGTTATAAACAGAAATGAAGAAAGAAAAATGAAATGAAGAAAGAAAAAATCAGCTAAAAAAGAGAAGAAAGAAAAAAAGAAAGACGAAAGAAAGAAAATGTTTCAAATGAAGAAGGAAAGAGAACGAAATAAAACTGTTAATAAATACATAAATTGATTAATAATAAAAAAGAAAATGGTAGAAAGAAAGTAAGCAAAGGAGAAAGCGAAGTAGAACGCTATGTAACAGACGGCAGTAGAAGAAAAGAGTGGCAAAGAAGAAGAATATACGCGGTAAAGAAGAAAATGAATGAATAAGGCAAATAAAATGAAGAATGGATGAAATGAAGAAACAGAAAATAATGAAAAGAGGCGGTGAAAAAGAAAAGGAAAGATGAGGTGAAGAGGAAGAAAGTAAGAAGTAAAGAAAATGTAAAAGTAAAGAAAAGGGAAAGAGATAAAGAGGAAGAATAAGAATGGATGAGTTAAAAAGAAGTAAAAGACCAGAGAAGAATAGGAAGGAAATCTAAGCGAAAGAGATGTGAAAGATATGCAAGGCGCTAAGTAGCAGACACGAAAAGAAATAAAAAAGGGAGAAGAATCTAAGAAGAAAAGAAAAAGTAAGGAAAAAAGAGGGTGATATATAAAAGTAAGAAGATTGGCAAAGTAAAGGTGAAAAAGAAGAAGAAAAGAGGAAAAGTAGAAAGAAAATCAAAAGAAAGAAGAGAGCAAGTAAGTAAAAGACTCAAGATGCTATGTAACAGATGCAAGACGAAATAAGTAATGAAAAATAAATAAAGGAATCACAAAGAAAGAAGAAACAAAATAAATAAAAATATATGAAATAAATGAGAAAGTACTAAATGTTTTTAAGCAAAGAATGAAAACAGAATTTAAGAAGGCACGGATAAAGAATTATGAAAATTTGAAACGGAAAAAGGGTGCCAAAAAGTAAATAAATATACGGAAGATAAATTTTCCGTTAGATGCAGTTAAGAAATAAATAAAAACACGTACAAAATATATACTAAAATATGTAATTTTGATATATGAAAAATAAGAAAAAATGAGAAATGTACGTCAAAAACTAAAGCCCAAAAGTTGATTGAATGCAGGGAGGAAAGAAGGATGCAACAGAATAAAAATAAAATTTCACAAAGAAAATGAAATATATTTGTCAAGTAAATAAACACAAAGTTGTAGGGAAAAAACGACTTGGAAGTTAAGTTGAAAGTGAAAGTGAAAGTAAAAGTAAATTTATGCTAATAAGGCAACATGCGTTAGATTGTGTGTTTTTCTGATTAGCATAATTGAATACATTATTTCCTCTGTCATATTTGAAACATCGGTGGATGGGAAAATTGATAGTCAGCTACTATTCTTTCTTCTATAAACCTCTTACCACGTTCGTTTAATGTATAAAACTGATAAATATACATGCAGCAGTGAGTGCACAAATATTAATTCGTTGCTTTTGTTAGTTGATACCAGTATTTTCTAATGTGCCCTGGCCTTTTATGACTTAGACGATCATGGTTCTCCACAGGTTCCTATCCCTTTTAGCTTTTAACAATATTTGTCATTTTATCTCTACTAATCCATGTTCCGCTATCGGTTTACACACGCTCGTTAAGTAGATTATTCAACAGACTTCAACATACCCTGCGAGTGTTAAATACTCAAACTCTCTCTCCTCATTATGCAGCAAAGAGATTTCAAATTTTTCTTTCTCTTTATAAGTATAAGTATTCTTTTTTTCCGTTTTCTTTAAAAGCTAAGTAGCCCACATGTCCAAACCATGCTATTACCAGCATCCTTCTGTAGAGCCTCAGTTCCGTGGTCCCAAGTTTAGTTTTCATTTATGAAGAGATTGTCCAGTTTTCACTGTCATATAGAATTACCGATATTACTTCAGAATCGAATATTCTTTTCTTTGTTTCTAACGAAATTTCATGTTTCTTAATATTTTTCCTTAATTTCGCTATCCTAACGCGCCTTGGGATCTATGAGTTGCGTTTTCCAGGAACGCACTTGAAAGATATTTAAATTTTCTACTTGTTTGATTTTGGTGTTTATAATTGGTGGTTAGCATCTAGAGCTGTTCCTTTTCCTGACAACCATATAATCCGTCTTACAATTGATGTTTGGTCTTTCATCTTTCTTTTCTTTTCCTATCCATCTAAATGTTTTTATAGCTTCCCTTCTTTGACTGCTATCAGTACCTTGGCATCTGCATTGCTTATGTTGCTAAAATTGTAGTCGCCAATAATGAATCCTGGTAGGACATTATCTCAGAATAGCCGCACTGTAAAGGTTGTATACTTCCGGCGAGGCTGATTCTAAAAGACACAAATGAAGCTAAAAGTCTGAATGATGTGGCTAGAATAAATGTGTTCTTCATTTTTCAATCGATAAAGTGACGTGGTCAATTCGTTTCAAGAAATCGAGTGCACTAACTCTAACCCCTGAGTAAATTATACACTTTTCTCTGTTAAAAAATTATCTTTAACCCATTCGCAGGCGTATTGAAAAATCGAGACGGCCATTGCACAAAACAGTCTGATATTTGATTTTATGCATATCTTCTTAATAGACTTACATATTATACGAATCAGATTTCGAGACAATAATTCCACAAGTCCTGCAATGGCGAAAAAGGCATTACCCACAAAAATTATATACAGTTTTGCGCCTTACGTCAGTGGATCAGTAAGTACTTAGCTTCATGAAGATAATATTAATGGCGAGACGTTCGTATCCGAAGATGTATGTTTACGATGGCAGCGAGCTCTCTAGGCCTCTGATTAAGCATATTTGTGTCTTTCAACACCCACAGAGTTCACCTGCAACTATGCTAAACTAAATTTAGTTAATTGAAAACTGAACAGTCTGATGAAAACATATACTGGATATTATTAATGTATGGTTGTATTGGGTGATTGTCAATAATATTACTGTAGCAGTAGAGCGGTCTACCCTTTATTAAGGTGAATTGGAATGCGGAACTGCACTTGTCTATGGACTAAATCTAACTCTTACACATGGCTCCATAAGTATGGGCACTGGGTTGGCCACATCCCAGTAAAAAGCATCTACTAAATTATGTGAGGTTAATCAGAAGAGTTTTTTTACCCAACCCTTAAAGGGGAACGCCTTTCGCTATCTCACATGTGCCAAGCGGCTATCGGTTAGTGGCCAACCTGAGCACAACAGCTGCGCCTCAGAGGTCAATGTTTTTTACCAGTGGGAAAGTATGTGAATAGGGATGAAAAAAACCCTCAACATCTTCAGTTTAAAAGGAACAGGCAAAGCAATGCCTTTTTTGTCTTTTATGTCACCTTAAAGCACAATCACAACAGAGGGAACCAAAGAGGCGCAAAATGTGCGAACTGAAGAAATGATGATGAATACCGTGAAAGTTTCACTTAATTTTGTGTGTGTTAATTATTCTTCACCGCGAAATTAAGTGCTTTAAAAGGAAGGATATTATGTTGGTATATATTGAGTGAAAAAAAGGATTACTTGAAAAGGACCTCCAATCCGTGGTGGATTGGGGTAAGAAATGGCTCGTAAAATTCAATTCTTCCAAAACTAAGTTGCTGTCAATTAACCACCACAAACAATCGTCCCTCCCCCCATTAGCATGGAACAGGCTTGCCTCCCAGAGAGTAAATCACTACGCCTGCTTGGCCTGACTCTCTCAGCGGACCTCAAGTGGAATGACTACGTCGAATCCATTGCGAAATCCGCTGCTATGAAAGTCGGCTCTCTGTGCAGGGCCCGGAAATTCTTTCCGTCTGAATCTATCCTGCACATATATAAATCTACCGTCCGCCCGTGTATTGAATACTGCTGCCACATCTGGTCGGGTTCCCCTGCTATTCTCCTCGGGCTTCTTGACAAAAGACAGCGGAGAATCTGTAATGTGATCGATACCGACTTAGCTGACCGCCTGCAGTCACTCTCTCACCGGCGTAACGTGGCTTCCCTGTGCCTCTTCTATAAGTACTTTCACGGCTTCTGCTCGGGAGAACTTAAATCACTGGTGCCCCCTAGGTGTGAATTTGCACGAGATACTAGATTGGCAACTAGGTCCCACCCCTTTTCAGTGAAACCGATGAAATGTAACCACAATTTCTACTCCAACAGCTTCTTTCCTCGCACTTCACGCCTGTGGAATTCCCTTCCGCATGCTTGCTTCCCTGACGGCTACAACCTCCAGGAGTTTAAAATGTAAGGTCATTAGACACCTCCTAACACACTAACTCGCACTCATTCCCTCCAACGCTCTCCCTGCGTACCTCCTAACTCGTCTATCACCATCCCTCTGACATTTCCTATACCCAATCGCTCTATGTAACCCCATGCGCTATAGTGGCAGTGGACTGCCTTGCTTGGGGTGATATGATTAAAAAAAAAATATTTTCCGGTGGATATATCGAGGACGAATTGACGAATTTTTTAAAAGGACGAACAGTAAATGATTCTCATAATAAACAATCAAGCCGCTCGATAACAGAAATGTTTGGTTTATGATAAAGTATTAATTTTATTTTAAGTGTCACATCAAACCAAACAAAATTAGTTTCCATTCCTTTACGGCAAATCTAGTTTCGTTCTTGCTTTATTTAAGCGGTCTGTGTCTCAAGCTCGCTGATCCTCTTATTGCTTCTAGTATTGCTATGTTATATCTGTCTCTCTGCATGCAAGTGAATGTTGGACGATCTCAGCAAGGATGAGGGAGAGAAATGTGGTTTTACAGATGGATGCTAAGGATACCATGAATTTAGCACGTGAGCAACGATGTGGTGTTGGAGAGAATGTAAATGGGAAGAAAATCTACCATCCGCCCGTGTATTGAATATTGCTGCCATATCTGGTCGGGTGCCCCTGCTGCTCTCCTTGGGCTTCTTGACAAAATACAAAGGAGGATCTGTAACGTGGTTGATACTGACTTGGCAGACCGGCTGCAGCCGCTCTCGCACCGGCGTGATGTAGCTTCCCTGTGCCTCTTCTACAAGTACTTTCATGGCTTCTGCTCCGATGAGCTTAGATCACTGGTGCCGCCTAAGCACGAATTTACACGAGATACTAGATTAGCAACTAGGTCCCACCCTTTTACAGTTAAACAAATAAGATGTAACCGTAAATTCTACTCCAACAGCTTCTTTTCTCGCGCTTCCCGCCTGTGGAACTCCCTTCCACAAGTCTGCTTTCCCGACAGTTACAATCTCCAGGTGTTTAAATGTAGGGTCAATAGACACCTCCTATCACACTAACTCCCAACTATTCTCACAACACTCTCATCTACCCAACCCTCATTCTTGGTATCCTCACCCGCCTATCACCCACCCTCTGTTATTTCCTATATTTAACCAGCCTTTCTCCACTCTACGTAGCCCCCTGCACAGTAGTGGCAGTGACATGCCTTGCTCGGGGTGAAACGCTTATAATAAAAAAAAAATCATACTCAACCTCAGAAAGAGACAGATAAGATGCCTGTGATTTAATGACGAAGGAGGGTCTAGAGAATTTAATACTCACAGGAGAAGTGTTTGGAAGAAATACGAAGAGGAAAACAATTGAGAGCGACAAGAGACAAAGCCAAAGGAAATTGCATGACCGCCTACGTCCTAAAAAACACGGCACATGAAGAACTCTGGAGTTAGATTCAAGAAACCAGGAAAAGACTGGCTAAAATTCTAATCCGTTGTTGATCAAAGCTTCATAAAAAATGTTAAATTCAGAAGATAACCAGAGTACTGTAAGACAAGAAAATCTCATTAGAAACAAAGAAAAGAGTGCTGGATTGCTATGTGATATCTGTCCTTCTGTATGAAAGTGAATGTTGGACGATCTTATCAAGCATGAACGAGAGGCTTGATGCAGCAGAAATGTGGTTTTACAAAAGGATGCTAAGAGTACCGTCGACTGAGCACGTAATCAACGATGACGTATTGGAGAGGATGCAATCGAAAAAAAAAACTCATAATTAACACCGGAAAGAGACAGATGAGGTTTCAGGGTCGCGTAATGAGGAAGGAAAGCCTGGAGAATTTAATACACACAAGACGGATAAAAGGAAAGAGGGACAGGGAAAAGCAGTGTGAGACCTACCTGAGAGGTCTGAGTAAATAGATAGCAGAGCGAGTTTTGGGAGAGATACCAAGAGGAAAAATATTGAGATCTACAAGAGATAAGTGGAAGTCCGCGATCGCCCACGTTCTGAAAGAACACGAGACACGTAAAGAAGTGTATGATGATGATGATGATGTAATGAACCTCAGTACGTTGTCGCATCGCCGAAAAAGCTGTCATTCATTACATGGACCAAAGTTTATAAAGGCTTTTACATCGCCAAGTGCTAATCGAGAAGATGAGAATGCTCATAAAACCGCTTTTCTTCAGCAGTCAGCCAATCAATCACTGATTGCATCGGTTCCTTATGGAGGAATTTTTGGGGTTGGGTTGCGTTTGAGGTCAATACAAGTGTATTCGATTGATAATGTCCATCGGGCAAATTGTAGGGTTAACGGTGATCTTGCTGTTTCTGTTATTGGTGGAAGTGATGTAATAACGAGTGTTTTCAATTGATTATTGCAATAGCCGATACTAATTCGCTGAGGTGAGGCGGCAGAAGTGGTTCGTTTAGGTATTGCACCATCAACTATAAGAATTTTGGCGTGGTGCCAAGTGATATTTTGTAAATCGTTAAATACATCTTATACAAAATTAAAGTGATTTGTTGAGAGAAAAATCTATACAGTTAAAAAAAGGGAAATGTCGTAAAAGTGTTAGAAGATAGACAAGAGTGAATATGCTATTTTTACTAAACATTACCCCAGACTTAGTTTCAATGTATGTGTTGTGATTTTTAAGTTTCTGTATTTGGAAGGTTCCAAGAATTTATTTGTAACATAACAATCATAGATACATGTCTTTCATGAATAATCCCGTGAATATTTCTCATAAGCTGCTGTACTACACACTACCCCACACGAGAAGAACACACACACACACACACACACACATCTAAACTTATTTATAAATGGAACTTTGTCTATATATGTCTGTGTGTGTGTGTGTGTGTCTGTGTGTGTGTGTGTGTGTGTGTGTGTGTGTGTGTGTCCGATTTTCTTGAAAATATACACAGTTGTACTATAAGCGTCTGCGAGTGTTCTTAGCTAGATTTTGTGTCGAGGTATCCCCGATAAATATCGAAAATCGATAATCGAAAAAGACGGGTTATAGAAGGAGTGGTCCGATTTTAATCAAATTTGATACACTCATAGACAAAGACATAAGAAACGATATTCAGAAGTTGCAAGGTTGCAGTTCTTACAATAGTGCAGAAAATCGATAATATATATATATATATATATATATATAAGGCAAGATGTTTGTATGTGAATCTGTCCATCTATCTGTATGTTCTTTATACGAATCCACATCCGATTCTCACCAAACTTTACACAAATATTCTTTAGGCTGAGTCTGAGCTTCAGGACCATGGATTAGTTTTAAAGCTTTCATTACACCCGAGCAACGTCGGGCTATACTGCTAGAATATATATATATATATATATATATATATATATATATATATAGTCATTTGTAGACAGTCCTGTTTCGCTGTATCATCACAGCCCATCAGTACGGTGAGACATTCGAGTGCTTCTAACCAGGATTGAAACCCGACTGAACTGACATCAGTCGGCGTTTTTATCTCTGAGCTATGGGCGGTAGAGGAAGGAGGAAATAGCAGGTCATATAAAATATATAATTTATTTGTTTGAAAATTATTTTTAACGGATAGTCGTATTTGTGTAGATTCTCTGCTTTTTATAATTAAACAGCATATTTATATACGTATACCGACCGAGAAATATGGATCCTCCGGCAAAATTCGGACCTGCGATTTCTAGACATAAGGGAAATCGTAAATTGATCTGCCATGTTTTAACCCCTCAACCACGAAGAATTAAGCCTTATAAAGACATAAATGCTTAATATTTTAATATTCATATCTGTTCTGTTTTCGTATCCGAATGTAAAGAAATGTAAGCAAAGACAATTTTATTTACCGAAATGATAGGGAAAGTCACAAAATGGAATTAACTTCAACATATTTTTATTTTTGTTTGTTTGAATATATATATATATATATATATATATATATATATATATATATATCACAAACACTAACTTTTTTCGCTATCGCGCTTTCCACCAATGAAGATTTTCTTAGGCAGGGAAAATTATTTATTGTTATAAAATACAACAATTTTGCCAGAAGGCTGAAGCAGAAGTGTTGTAAAGCTTATCAACATTAACTATCCTAGATCAAGCTAATCAGATTGACGCTATGTTCATCTATTACAATTAGCTTGTTCACCACTAAAACGTAAATCACGCAATTTCATATACCAGAATAACACAAATTCACAGGGAACCTACAAAAATACCCATAACATAAAAATTAATTCTGTAAAAAAATAGAAATGTACCATTTTTTTATAACGATATGAAATATATCAAAACATTTGAAATAAAGATATTAATAGGGCCCGGCCATACCTCCAAGAATAAGAGAAATCGCCAATAGCCAACTCATTAAAGGAGAGATAAATACGTGGCAGAGAAATCAAATTAAAGTGTAACATAATGGAGATGAAAAAGAAAGCCCAAACCAAACTGGAAATGTTGGGAAACTCGACATGGATCATAACAAAAGAAAATGCCAGGAATTAGATAAACACAGAGTGTCTATATTAACAACGGGGTTGTACGTCAGAAAACCGTTCCGTTGCGCCCAAATATAATTTAAAAGAAAGTCATGGCGTGGCCCTTTCACTTGCACCAAGCTCGCTACTTTCTTCCATCATTCACTGAAATCTATCGATAAAGGTTTTCCATCACTTCTGATCTTGATCTGATGCTCAAAAATCCGATCAGTTCTTGATAAGAATAGCGTTCCTATTGCAATCCCTTCGCGACGTCTATAATACTATTCTTGCCAGGGTTAGCAACGCTAGAAACGCCATTCGTCTCATCCCAGAATAGAGAGCAACACATTAATTGCCCGCGTATGCGAGATCGATAGGCACGAGATATTCGGATTTGAAACGAGCCATCAACTAACTGGTATAGTTTCATGACGGGCGTGTCTGAGGACATTGGCAGAATGCATGCAAAGCAGTTTCCTCTAAACCAAGGACACACTGATGACAAACTGAAAAATCTGCTCAGGCCCCTTTGTAAATTATGTCATTGAGCGGTAGTACGTTCCGAGTCAATCGCCAAGAAAGCGAAAACTCAAGGTTGCTAATATAATCACCGCTGGTGCCTAAAACTAGAAACAGAGCAACTCGGTGGCCGACCACCCTAACTGACCACAGAGATGACTTTTTGCGACTCCCTTCACTAATTCTCTCTACAAGAGTCTCCTAGGTAGATAAAGAAGGAATGACCCACAAGGTCATTCGACACATTCGACTGATACCGGGGCTTACAACGCCGCTTATCCCTAGAAAAAGAAGAAGTGATGGTAAGATGTGAAGGCGACCCGAGCACCAACTAGTTCGACTCTTTTGTCAACCAACGACATAAAAAAAGCTAAACCGGGAACGTGTCGATCACTCACTAAGGCTGTAAATTCCATAACAATACATGATGCGATACTGAGCCCAGACATCTTTGCATAACTCCTGCTTTCCACCACCTACACAAGAGTAAGAAAGACAAGTGCTCGAACGCCTTCTTACGATCCCAGGAGAGAGGGAGTACAGACAACCGGTAAAGGATGACATGAAAAATATAAGTAGTGCAACCTCAGTTCTACCCTTCATGAACAACTGCCTTTAGATCAAAGTTAGGATCACAACTCTTACCATTTTTTTTCATTTAATGCCCGAGCCCATACAAGACTCCAAGATTGGTGACGGGTCCGTCAGTCCAACTAATAAGCTATAGAAGAGCGACCCCTTCTAGGTTAAATCGTAAACCTAATTGACATTTTCGTATCGCTCAAGTTATCAGCGTGAGCGGAAACCCTGGCTCGAGCAACATTAGGGCCAACGATTCCATGTATGGCCAGACTGTACGTCCTGTTCCTTAGCCGGCAAAGGATAGGCTCCAATGCTAAAGCGTAAAAAAATGGCGACAGGGAACCACTCTGACAAACCAACCGAGACAGTGCACATGAACGTTATCCGTTCAGATGTATCTCAAAACTGGAGGAGTGATATAAGAGGCTGGTCTACCTGCAAAATTCGGATTTGAATTCTGCAGGACAGCAACCAGGTACCAATGGTCGACCCTGTCAAATTCCGTGGCAATCTAGTCGTTTTTTACATCCTCTAGGATCACGCGGACTAGATACAGTTTACTCTGAATTGTTCAGTCGTTTATAAGTCTCATCAACTGACTTCGAACGCTACTTCAAGATCTTGGCCAAAATCTTTAACTCTGTATTTAGCAGAGATTAAGGTCTGTAATCAAACCCTTGGAGATCCCGTTGAGAATGAACCCCTGTCGGTACCAGTTGTTTAACACCACAGTCAAAATCGACAAAATTATGTGGGACAGCCTTAAGGAGAGTTTTTAGTAGAAAAGACCACAAAGTCGCTGAAGTTTGCCATTGTTGTGTCTCATCAAAGTCAAGTAATCTTTTCCCTCTATGATCTCACCGTCTCAACTAGTCGCTTCAGTCGATAAAAGCCGAGGAATGTCAGCCAAATAACGATGAAACAGTTCGTAACAGAGATAAGGATCTTTGGTAACCCGACTCTCAATATGCCGCCGGAACGTCTTGCACATATCTATGGTAAACTTCAGAGTACGACCCCCCACCGGATACTGAACACCCGAACTTATCAATCGAAACCGCGACAGATCTATTCCATGCGCAATTCTACGTCCATTTTTTGTTAGATATTTTGTTTAATCTATGTCTAACTACTCCAACCTGGTAGCGTTCACTAGCCGCTCATTCCATGACCTGGCTAGCTAAACCTATATCGAGGGAAACCCCCAGGCTTTGACGCGGTATAATTTTCTAAAGGGGCTTTTTAGCCTTATCTAAGACGAATGGTAGACCTATAAATATGTATGATTGATACTGAAGAGACAACTTTGTGTAGAACGATACATTAAACCAGTTGTTGGTACAATAAAATTTCCTTCTGTCATTTTTTCAGTCATGTTTAAAGACAATCTCAGTAAATACTAAGGCAAATAATGTGTTTTATAGCTGTATCTCAAAACGATCTCTGATATTACCGATTTATTTTGTTCAGTATGATTGCCTTATTTTCGAAAACAACTACAAAAAAATACATCTCATCTGGAAATTGCCCCGAGGAGAATTATTGAATATGTTGGCAACTAAGCAAACAACACGGAAGCATTTTTGTCGTTTGAAACCCAGTGACCCAGTTTCCCGAAAAAAATTGTTTTAGGTCAACGATGTATTAAGTCGATTATTTAAGTTAACATCAGAGAAAAGATACTTTTTAAGATAAAGTTGATTGCTGATTGCTTCTTCTCTGGCATTCGACCATAATTTAAAAAAAATATTAAACAAGATTATCGATGAAAATCAAAAGAGAGGACTAACCATTATCTCTAAGAGGATTGAATGGATGTTTTTTTTTTTCAGTAAATGAACACTCGAAGGTACTAGTTAACTCTCTGGGACCGGAAGTAAAACAAGGCTAGAAGATCACTATTTCTTTCTGCGTTAGACTGGTTGTCAACTAAGGTTATGGGAACCAGTCTACTCTAATATTAAATCCCTATAGTATTTGTGTGTAAGTGAATATAACGAATCCGACTGGAATTCGAACTCAACTCTCTGATTTTTCATTCTAATCCTGCAAGGTATTAATTGATGGAAATGTTCGCAGTAGCCAAAAAAATGTTACTGTGAATTAGCTAATGAGATATTTTCTCATAACTTCTGAAGAAACTTGAAGCGAAGAAAGTGTTATTTTACTAGGTGATAATGTGAATACCATAGAACTAATATATGGAAAATGAGGAAGTTCGCGAAAATGAAACTCATGTGAAACGACGCCACTCCATCAGTGCGATCAAATGGATAGCCTAGTAAGTACGAGAAAAATGTAGAATGATAGCATAACTATTCATTAAAGTAGAAAAAAACAGGAATCTGTAAAACTCCCGGAATGCTCATGTTATGAAGGAACCCAAGGCAAAAAGAAAAAAACTGAGATAAGGAAACAATAAAACTAATAGCCAGCTTCTCACTACTGAGCACACCAGTTAGCGTATCTCTATCAGAGACAAGAGTATTTAAGTTTTATATAAATAATGACCAGATTTTCACTTCTGAGCACACCTACTAGTCAATCTCTATTAGATACGCAGATAAGATAATTGTAAATAAGTAATCGCCAGTTTTCTCGCTTGTGAACTTATCAATCGAAACCTCGACAGATCTATTCCATGCGCAATTCTACGTCCATTTTTTCGTTAGATATTTTGTTTAATCTATGTCTAACTACTCGAACCCGGTAGCGTTCACTAGCCGCTCATTCCATGACCTGGCTAGCTAAACCTATATCGAGGGAAACCCCCAGGCTTTGACGCGCAAATGACTTGAATTCAGAGTTAGGGAAACTGTATAAAAATTATAACCAGTTTCTTGTTTCTGAGAACACTTGCTAGTCAATCTTTATTGAAGACAGAGATAAGGAAATTATATATAAATAATAGCCAGCTTCTCACCTGCTAGCATAATTACATTTGTGGTTATTCAACATCGACATAGATCACGTTGATTATCTTGCAACCCTTTCTATTTTATATTATATCTTTCATGTTATCATATGTTATGTCCTAATTTATAGGGAAACTCTTTCTGAGATAGACTGTATCATCTGGCGTGATGAACAGTTAAAAATGTCAGTATATTCAAATACTCTGTCACGAGGATGCCTGACTTTCTACTAATAAAACTATAGTCCGATATTTTACTTAAAAGAGTTGGATCCGTGATATAATATTCAAGTACTTTCTAACTAACCCTCTTGATCGCATTTAGAAATCAGTCGGTTAAATCTAATACGTAATACACACTTAAGCGTTCATGCCTCGAAAGAGCTATGACTGAATTGTCAGAAAATTTCCCGCAGTAGGTTTCCATTACCTTCTACCATAGACTAGTTGCCAACCAAGGATATAGAACCCAAATGTTCTACTATTTATGACTGGGGTGGATGGAAGAATCTATTAATAACTTTTTCTAAGGGTATTTGCGTGTAAATGAATGCAACGAATTCAACTGGAATTCGAACTTTGCTTTTCGATTTCTCGTTCTGTGCCGATATCCACTGCACCACAACATCTTAAAATAAAACACTTTCCAAATAAACTGGCTATGGGGAGATTTGAACGCGGCTATTATGGTCAGAAATGCGAACATTGTAACCAGGCGACAATATTAGGGAATGTATTATAACGTATAGTAGAGAGAATGAATCAAGGAGTTAGAGATTCTTAAGGACAAAATTTGAGAAAGCCGTCCATAAATATCTCAGTGAAAATATCGATATATTATCTTTTGGTTAGAATTGTGTATCAAATATACACCTGTAATATGATACGGGGTTTTATTCAACATCTACTGCCCAATCTTTTAACATAATCTGGATGAGGAAAATAAATGACAAAAGATGAAGTTATCGTCTCAAACTTGAGGGAAGATTATGATAGAGTCGAAATAAGAGAGTCGAAGGCTTAGTATTAAAACACAAACCTGTGGACAGACGACAAATTAACCAAGATAAGAATAACATTTTTATTGATAGTCTTCTCAGTACAATAAAATAATTTACAATTAATAATCAGTGCGTTTGACTTATATTTTGTTACCTTTTAGCAGGGAGCAATTTTATAGTATAATCTTCTTGTCTTTCTTAGAGCAATCTTAGCCCACTGTGAAGTATAGGACCACAGCTGCACCACCCTAGGTGTTGCTGCTGTGGTTTCTATCTCAAGTAGGTTTTTATAGGGAGGAATCTTCAGCTTCACGCCCAACCAGTTTAGAACAGAGTCGTCTTTCTTTTAGCGGGATTGTCAATTATGCTAAAGAGCACAGTCTACTCTACTATTTAACCCATAAGTTGGTAAGAGTGATGGATTCATATTTTTCTCCTGGTTATTTGAGTATGTTTTTATGGTTTAGTTTTCTTCAGCTCCACGCCCAATCATTTTTGAACAGTTGTCTTTCTTTTAGCGTAATTGTTAACTAAAGCTAAAATGCGTAATCTATCCTACTATTTAACCCATAGGTTGGTGAGAGAGACGTGATGGACTCACATTTTTGTCATGGTTGTTTGAGATAGTAGATTTTTATGGGGTGGTGTCTTCAGCTCCACGCACAATCAGTTTTGAACAGTTGTCTTTCTTTTAGCGTGATTGTCAACTAAAGCTAAAAAGTTCAGTCTATCCTACTATCTAACCTATACGTTGGTGAGAGAGACGTGATGGATTCATATTTTTCTCATTGTTACTTGATTAAAAATGCTCAGAATCTATCCGAATTCGAACCAGTCACGCCTATTCCTTTTTCTTAATGCATTAAGTCCACCTCGCTTCGGAACAACAATGTAAATCTCGAGTTTGCCACTGATAAACACCATCAGACCATCACACACGTGCAGAAATCAGTCGTGTTATATTGAGAAAATTTAAGGAAACAGGGGTTGATTATTTCTTAAAATAGCTGGGATTATTAACACCAATAATTCGAGATTATCAATAATTTTCTAAATTGCTAAACTTTTTGTAAGGATGCATGGGTTTTCGTGGATCTGTGAATATAAATTTCGAAAGTGCGAAATTCTTGATTGATTGCTTGATTTGATATGTTTTACAGCTTATCAATCTTTTTGCAAGTTATTTAAAGCCTGAAAATATATTAGATTGTAAGAAATTTCTGGGGATAATAAAGCTTTACTGATGCATGTCATAATAATGAAGTCATAGTGGTGGAGAAAAGATTTAGATTCATAACATTTCCGAAGGTTATTTGCGCTGTAATCAAAACTCGGCTCACTGATTTCCAATTTCAATCCGTTTTCCATTGCATCAAGCGCACATCTAATTTTAGAGAACCTGGTATTTCCAAGAGATCACTCATTTAGGTGTGAACCAGGCTCAACGTTGCTTAACTATGATGATCGTACGAGAGCCAGTGTTTAAACGCGATGTGACCGTAAGCTCGAAGCCCCTGTAAAACTAATGAATCTCGGGAAAACTGGTTGTATTTTTATTAGGATTCGAACATTCCTCGGTGTTTTTGGAGGCAATAAATAGCCACACTGTTCCCTGAAGAAAATATAAGGTAAAAGAAGAATGGAGAAAGCAAAAAATGTGATTTTTATGATAAAGGCGGTACGAAAAAGACAAAGAAAATTCAAAGAAACAAAATCCAAGGAAAAGAATCTAGAAATAAATGTAAGACATTATTTGAGCTCTAAAAAGATAAATAGGAAAAAAGAATAAAAATCGAAAATCTATAGAAGAATCAGCAATATTATTGGTCCTGATGTAACATCTCGGTTTCAGTCACTTTTCAACCGCCCTCAAGTTGTCTTCTTGTGTCTATTTTAATAAATACTTTGATGGCGACTGTTCTGATGAGCACTTCGCCTGGTATCTAGACTTTATGAATTTGCGTCTTAGTAACTTTTTGGTCTTTCTTCAGGTGGACCAGATTAAAATTACTTTTTAATACTCAAATTAGGTTGTTTTGCTTTGTACGGCTTCCAAATGTTAAGCATATTATTAAGAAACATCAAACTTTGGTTAAAATTAAGAAAGTACTGACCTGTTATGCAATATGTGTACAGCTACGAGGTGAATGCCGAGTCACCTGATCACAGATGGAGAGTTGACTTGAGGTAAAAAATATGTGGTACTACAAGAGGATGCTGAGAATGCCATTGACTAAACACCCTAGTAACGATGAAGTTTTATAGAAAATTGTTGCAAAAAGGGCACTCATGTGAAACAAATAATTTAAAGAAACTGGTGAAATTTTTTAGGGAACAATAATGAATAAAGGTCTTGGAAAATTTGATATTTTCATTCTATTAATTCTTTAGAAATTGTTTTGTTTATGGTAAGATGCGGGCTTTCGGAAAATTATCTGGGTAAAGCAAAAAATCTCTCCTAAAAAACAAACAAAAAACAGAGGGAAATAGAGCTTCATATACTGAGTCCTTATTCGTGGCCCCAGAAATGAGGACACAGATTCACTCCCTAGCGGAGAACACATTTTTTATTGGGATTTCTTGAATGCGCTAGCCGATAGCTATTACTACATCTTGTTTAATAAATAAAAATGGGGTATATATTTCACGTACGAAGTTTCCCCTTCGAATATACGAAGTGTACAAAATATATGAGCCAAAAGCCACATAATATAGATTATTACTGATTGAGGTTGCTACGTGAACGTAAATGGAAGCATTTAGTGCAGATTAAGCAGATATATAAGATAGATAACTTGAAATGGTTAAAATTTTAGAGATCAGAGAAACATTCCCTTGGATGTCTACTCGAGTAAGTACCCGCTGAAAGGAAATTCCTTCTTATCGATAGAATATTATGAAAATTAGGATGATTAGCTGTAAAATTTCAACTAGCTAGTCTGAGTAATTGCTATGCACAGTTCTCAGGGTCATCTGCGTTAAATAATATCCTATATGCGTAAATTAGCATAATATAACGTGTAACAAATTTTATTTACAAATCTAGTAGATAAAGTTCACATAAATATTTATTTGTTTAGTACAATAAATATACTAAAATTAACATCTAATTCTTTTAAATGTTCGAATCAATAAACAAAAATAAACATAAACAAAAATAATTTAAATATTTAGAATTTTTTTCGGCACCTCTCTTTCGTTACCAGGCGTAGTTACATCAACGCAAATGTCTTCCTATGTTTTCCTTATATCCTTGAAACATTTTTTTGTGAAATTTTTTTTATGCAGATGCACCATGTAATATCTTAAATGAATGCGTTAATTTTTCAATGAGGTGGCTGCTTGACAAATTCTGCCTGGGCAGTTATTTGGCATACCACGGCATATGAACTTGTCAGGGAAATTGGATAGACGGAACTGTTCGGAAGCCGTTGATGGTTCATTATAACAGGAAGTCATTGTGACCGAGTGCTTGAACGTAACTGACTTTCATCATCTGCCAGATTATTGGCTAATTTCCAGAATCTGTAGTTTTGGGAAATATGTATACAACTGCTGTTAAAAAATATTTGTCACACACACACACACACACACACACAGAGAAAACAAAACAAAGCAAAAACACTCAAACAAACATATATAATTTGTGTTTTCATACAATATACTTATATATATAGTGTTATAAATTGTTTTTATACAGCTATATATATATATATATATATATATATATAAATATATATATTGCTGTATAAAAACAATATATAGTGTTATAAATTGTTTTTATACAGCAATATATATATATATATATATATATATATATATATATTTCTACTAGCACCAACTGTGCAATGTCTGTTGGTGCTAGTAGAAATAAAACAGCAGTTGTTGTAAAATAATTAAGCTACGGCTTGTATTGCTATAATAATAAAAATAATAATAGTAGCAATAATAATAATTATAAATCGAAATATGATGAAAAAATGACATAATAATAATAATAATAATAATAATAATAATAATAATAATAATAATAATAATAATAATAATACGCTATTAGAATTACAACGAGAATGACGTGTTTTTCTGAGGTCCCTGAAAACGTAACGTTTTTTTCCTAATGAAATTTTGTTTTACTATTTTAAACGTAAACCTGAATTTTTCTTAGTATATTTTTAATTCATCTGTTTCTTCTTTAAATGATCCGAGTAGATTCATCAACAAGTTTTCTTATTATTCATTTTTACCTTAGTTGTCGATATTTCGAAATATTTTTAACTATGATAATATTTCTTAAAAACAAAAAAAATAAGGCAAAACAACAGGAAAAATACGATGAAAAACACTACATTAGAAAGAATACGTATTTACTTATTTTAATTTATTCATTCATTTTATTTATTTATTTTTCGATAAGCTTATTTTCGACGACTTTAATGAAAGAATTGCAGAATATACAGTGGGCAAACAAGTTATTTTAAAATTTCACAGCAGTAATAAACTTAAAAACGTATGTCAACTTTTTCTTTTCCATTATTTTTTTTAACAATTATTTTTGTTACAAGGCCTAGTGATGGTAGCAACAATTTTTTTCTTTTAACAAAATAGTAAGTGTAGTCGTAGTGATATTTTTCCGTTGAGCGGCTGTTACGTCTAAGTTTTTTTTTGTTTTAACCAACGTCTTTCTCTTTGAATTTTTTTCTATATGAAATTTTGTTTTACTATTTTTAACATATGAATTTTTCTTCATGTATTATTTAATTTATCTGTTTCTTCTTTAAAAGATCCTAATAAATAGAATCACCAGTTTTCTTACTATTCATATTTCTCTTAGTTGTCGATATTTCGAAATATTTTTTCAAAATCTATTATAATATTTTTTAAAAACAAAAAACAAAACAAAACAACAGAAAAAATACGATGAAAAACAGTTTGATTATAATTTCTACGATATTCTCTTTTAGAAAGAATACTTATATATATATATATATATATATATATATATATATATATATATATATATATATATATTTATTTATTTATTTATTTATTTTATTTACTTATTTAATTTATTTTATTTTGATAACCCTATTTTCGACGACTTTAATGAAAGAATAACTGAATATACAGTGGGCGAACAAATTATTGTTTTTATTTTAAATCTCACAATACTAATAAACTTAAACGTATGTCAACTTTTTCTTTTCCATTAATTTTTTTTAACAGTTATTTTTGTTTCAAGGACTAGTCAGAGTAGCAACAATTTTTTTAACAAAATACTCTAGTGTAGTGATATTTTGTTTCGTTGAGTGCCTGCTACGCCCATGTTTTTTTTTTGTTTAGGTCTCTGTCAGCTGTCGCTTGGCAACCCACTTAGGAGAAGGAAAACTCCGAACAACAACCCGCAACTCAAGGTGTTAATTGTGCCGAGGAGTGAATGGCTACTGCATTATGAGGTCACAAACGATCCCCTACAGTCTTCGGGACCCTGTTTGTAAAAGACAGTTACCCAACGTGACGGGCAACTTTGGGTAGACTTTTGGACCCGTGCATCACTCGTAGGAAAATATGAGAATTACAAATAGAAATAAAATGTCCAGTATGGCTCTTCCAGTGGATAAAGAGGGAGCCCGTCCTTCAGGAGGGAACCTACCTGAGGTCGATAAATCTGCCATAGGAACAAACTCCTACACAAAGAATGAATCTTCAGGTCCCCACAACCAGGATAATCCTAATGATGGCCCTGAAAATTCTCTAGCTAGATCTATAACCGTATATTATAGAAAGAAAATATAAAATGTTCTCGTGAGGAGTACAAAGTCGTTATGACTGCATTTCTTGAAGCGTTACTCAAACCTCCAAAAAATCACTCGCCAAACATATGACATTTGGCGAGAAAAGTTTGTACAAACAAATAGAAAGTACATTGACAAAAATAAATTAGCTAATGTACGAAGATACACGCGAAATAACCGATTGACAGCGGCTGAAATTAACGAGACAAAAAGAATTGCAACCAGAATAGACGAATCAACAAAATATGAAAAGGAACCGGAATCAGAAATAAAAAGTAGTGACATAAAACAAGCCACAGGTCATAATGTAGAAACTGTGATATACACAAATCACCGTGAAAATAAGGCTGTAAGTTTAGAAGTGCTGGAAATGTGTGATCTGAGTCAGTTACAAGACCGCAATAAAATGTCTTCAAAACACATTGAACAAAATTATATTACGAAAAGCAAGAACAGTATACAAGAAGCCAAGGAAGAAAAAAAGAACCATATAAATCAGATACAAAATATTGCAATGGAGGAACGAGAACAGCT
Source organism: Ascarosepion bandense (assembly GCA_037127315.1). Taxonomy (NCBI): domain Eukaryota; kingdom Metazoa; phylum Mollusca; class Cephalopoda; order Sepiida; family Sepiidae; genus Ascarosepion; species Ascarosepion bandense. The sequence goes on from JBBBDQ010001293.1 coordinate 3,161,879, forward strand.
CCCAAAATTACAACCAACAAAGCATAACCTCGAAAATGTTAAGCTCTACAATGCAGCACTCAAATTAATTTTGGATGAAGAAGACACTCACATAAATCTCAATGAAGTAATATATGCATCATCAATAGCAGCAACAAAAAATGAACATCAAATTAAAGACAAGGCAGTCTCGCAGACATGAAGATCTACATTGGAAAAGAAAAATAGAAAAAGAAATTGAATAACTTAAAAGTGAACTATCAGTACTTGATGAACTGACAAGAGGAATAAATGTAAGAACTAGAAAAGGCAGAAAAGTCGAAAGAAAATACATTACAAATGAAAATGAGGTCCTTCCTACTAAGGAAAAAATAAAGCAAACGATACAACTGAAGGCTCAAAGAATAAGACACTATGAGAAAAGAACAAGATTCTACAGACAAAAGATTTTTCAAACCAATGCAAAGAAATTTTACAGGGAAATAGGTAAAAAAGAATTGAAGTGACAGTCCCCCCAAAAATGGAAGAAGTTATACAGTTGTGGGAAAAATATGGGCTTGCCCTAAAGAACATAACAAAGAAGTAAATTGGATTGCGCAAGAGTTAGAACGAATGAAAAATAAACCAGAACAGATATGGACTGGAATCACAGAAAAGGATGTTAAATTTGCACTAAAAAAGCACACAATTGGAAATTTCCAGGAATAGATAAAATTCCTAACTTTTGGCTATATTATTTAAACACAACATATAAAAAAAAACTAGACAAAGAACTTCAAGAAATGGTTAATGATTCCACTATAATTCCTGCATGAATGACCAAAGGAATTAGATTTCTTCTACCCAAAAATAGTGACACAAACAACCCGAAAATCTACAGACCAATTACATGCCTTCCGACAACATAAAAACTATTAACATCGATTTAAACAAAACAGACATATTTCTTCTTGAAAGGAAATGGCACACTACCACTTGAAGAAAAAGTGTGCAAACGTGGCTATTACGGATGTAAAGACCAATTACTTATTAGCAGAATGATCATGGAAAACCGCTACAATTCAAAGAAAAATCTTGGTGCTGCCTGGATTTGGAAACAACCCTTTACCTCAATCATATAAATGGAACCTGTAAGTCTGGTGAAATAAACATCAAAAGCGGTATATTTCAAGGTGACTCTTTGTCTCCCTTATTATTCTGCATGTAATTAATAACACTAACCAGTCAACTTAACAAGACAGAATGTGGTTATAAAATAGCCCAAAAGAAAATAAGCCATCCATGTTACATGGATGACTTAAAGTTGTATGCTAAGAATGATAATGAGCAGGAGGGTCTTCTGCAAACTGTAAAATGCTTCAGCGAAGACAGTGAAATGAAATTCAGTTTGAATAAATGTGCTAAGGCTACAGATTTACGTGGATCGCTACAACAAACAGCCACAATTAGCTTAGACTCTGCTTTAAAAATAAAAGATTTAGAGCCAGAAGAAGCTTATAAATACCTTGGTGTAAATGAGAGTGAAAAGATTCACCATAAAAATGAAAGAAATAGTGCGTAAAGATTACTACAGAAGGCTACGACTGATATTAAAAACTGAATTGAACTCTCAGAACAGAATTATGGCCATTAATAGCCTTGCCATCCCAGTTGTCCAATATAGTTTCAACATCTTAAACTTGATTTTAAACAACATCAGGAGAATGAATTCTAAAACAAGAAAGCTTCTTTCTAAGCATAAGATGCATCATCCAAAGGCTGATGTAGACCGTCTATACATACCCCGTAAAGAAGGTGGAAACGGTCTTATTCAGCTAAAATTTTCATACAAGGCAACAACTATTGGCTTACTAACAAGCATAGAAACAGCAAAGGACTGGATGATACAATTAGTCAAACAACATGAAAACAGAAAGAAAAATATTCAATAATAAAAGAAGGCAGTAAATACAAACAAGATTTACATTTTGTAGATTGTGTAGAAAAGCAAAACAGAAGCCAAGAACCAGCTATTGCGGCAAAAAATATGAAAATGAAAGCCAAAGATAAAGCTCTTGAACAGATGAAACAACACTGGCAAGACAAACCTCTGCATGGCCAATATCCAGAACGTGCCAATAAATCCAATGTTGATAAAGTTAATACTCATCGATGGTTACGTGCATCTTGATTAAAGTCTGAGACTGAAGGCTTTATTCTTTCAGCGCAAGAACAAATTCTTTTCACTACAAACTTTCAGGCAAATATTATACATAATAATGTGGATCCAAAATGCAGGTTCTGTGATAAATACCAAGAAACAATAGACCATCTAAACTCAGGATGTTCTGTACTTTCCCCAAATGAATATAAAAATCGAATTTATATGTTCCATTAGGCATAAATATTTTTCCGGATTAAACATTTCTTTAAAATTAAATGGAAAACAAGTAAAAAGATTTAAAACAGGGACCTTAGCGTTATCTTAGTTAGAAACCTATGGATCGGTCGAGAAGCGGTCATCATTCTTGGATAGTGACCATAAACACATTACATGCCCGCTCACAAGCACATGTATACTTATATACGAGTAACCCTACATATTAAAACAATCACGTATTTTATTTATATTCAAATACACACATATTCATACATATGTACATACAAATGCGTCTGTGTTTATACTTAAATATACCCATATATACCCATTCGTTGAAAGGTACAGTCCACGAGAGGACGTGAAATCAAGCTCTCCTACCATTCTGAAGATGAGATTTTTATCTCAAAATATTAATGAACAATAAATAGGTAATACCCAACACCTTTTTTACCTTCCTTTATTTTACTAAAAACATTCTGGTAGCCTTCAATACATACTCATCCACCTAAAATATACACAATGCTTCAAGCAAATTACAAAACTCTCCTATATATATATGTATATATATATATATATATATATATATATATACTACTTTACGAATAATGTCTTTCGTTTTCTATTTTTTAATACTATTTTTCGGTCTTGATGCACTTATTTTGGTGAAAACGAAAAATATTAGTGGTAAATTGCTGATAACTCTTAGACGGTGTAAAGATAGGTCCATCTACGAAACTCAGGAGTCAGGAAGTTGAAGGTAACATCAATCAACTTCGATATCTCATTGACTGTCAGCAATTTCTGAAACATACTATCTCCGACATCTCTATCATATGTATATATATATATATATATATATATATATAATTTATTATTTTATTGTAATTGCTTATATGTTGAAATGATGTATGCATATGATCTGTGGTTTACAATAAAATATGAGAGTGCCATTATTCACCCATATTTCTTTTCTTATTTCCTTCATCTTCCCGCTGATGAGAAACAAAAGCATCAATAGAGAATAGATAACGACGTCGATGCCGATGACACAATCAACGATCTCTGATCCCAGCACGCCAAACCACCCCTTCTAGCCCGGCTGATATTGCCGAAAAAATGATGCACAGTCCTTTCTTGATTCTTTTATTCTCACAAGCTCTTCTTGCCTTTGTTTTCAAATTTCACGATAACAAAAGCAGTTACGCGTTCATTTTCTTATCTAGTGCCTCACAACGACTTATCTAACCCCAAACTTTCTGTTTTCTGTTTGTTTGTTTGTTTTTTGTTTTGTTTTGTTTTTTTTATTGTTTTTGTTTTTCCGAGATGAAACTCTGTCTGAGTTTACAAGTTCTGCTGCCTGGTGACACACGGAGGCCAGATCAAGAAATGCTTTGTACTTGTACATCACCCCCACTCATATATATATATATATATATATATATATATATATATATATATATATACAGAGAGAGAGAGAGAGAGTGAGAGGGGGAGAGAGAGAAGGTTGATTCGTAATTGTGTGTGAGCGGAAGAAGTTTTTGTTACTTTGAGATCAGAACATAACAAGGCTATGGCCGATGTACAAAGTTTCTTTAATAATTGACAGGGCATATGCTTCCGATAATTTATCCTCTTTCTTCGACCTTTGTTTCAATAGAGCAAGCAAGATATCACATGTAGTGTCTGCAAAATGATACAGAATCGTATGCTAGAAGGAAGTGAGAATGACGGTGTCTGTATAAGAGCGAAAGAAAGAGAGAAGGGGAGAGAGAGGAAGAAAGATAAATGGAGAGTGATATGGTAAGAGAAAGGGAGTGCGACATAACCAGTAACTGGAGAAATGGCCGAGCTAAATGTGTTGAAAAAAGAATGTTAAATCGAAAAAAAAAATGAAAACAATTTCTCCTTGGTAACTAAGGCAAGATGGGGTCTTAGTAATCAGAGTGATCGAAAATGTTCTCAATATACAATAAACGGTAAGTTTTAATATATGGGTGTACCGAAAAAAATAAATTTAATGGTTTTCATAATAATCGTCGTAGTGGGGTGATTCCTCAAAATTGTAAACTTGCCCTTCGTTTATTAGGTACTTAACAGAAACTGTATGATGCGTATTAATTGACTTGTTTCTTTTTAATTTTTTGTTTTACGACTTATCAAACCTTTATAGTTTATTAAAGCCGAAAATATTTTTGATTGTAAAAAGAGTTCTTTGATTTTTGCATTTGAATGTAGCCTTAAATTTTGTTGATATTAAATAATTTTCCATTTAGAATTCCTACTATTTGATCCATAGAACAAGGAAGTGACACATACTAATCCGCAATGATAACTGATACAAACAGAATGTTGAATTAACAGAATTCGTAATTACAAAATGCGCTAATTGTCTATATCCGTAGGAATTTCACTAGAAAAGAATTTTGTATATTTATTCGTAAAAACAGACCTTGGTTACAGTATATATCATAAAGTTTGCACATTCAAAGCTACGACATTTTTAGTCATTTTTAGTACATGTTTTTTTTAGTCAAGTAATGTCTATTTTAACAATTCTTAGAACCTCCCATTTTCACTATTGATGGCGGTTTCCTTTCTAACATTTTGTTTGAAGTAGAACATCTACATCATAGCTTTGAAATTATTTTCTCTTCGAGTTACAAGTCCTTAAGTAATGTGATTTCTGTTCTCATATACAGTTCTTCGTTATTTTGTATAGCCAGTTCAAAATACCAGTGAATACTGATCAATATGGTCATGGATAAAGAGGGGAGACTTGCGAAAATAGAAATGGGGTTCTATAGAAGGATGTTGAGAGTAGCACGTACGGAACATGTGAGGAATTACTAACATTTAAGAAGGAATATGGAAACAAAAAAAAAAGAGATAGTTAAAATGTTAAATGATAGATAATGACTTAGAGTTGCAGAATTTGACATTCGCAAGATATGCTGAAGATGATATTATCATTGGATCACAGCGGGAGAGCGCCCTAACGAGCTTGGAAAAGCATAGACCGACAGTGATAGTAAGGGAACAAACTAAATGCTACCAAGGATAAGAAGTTGTGGAGAGTTGTTTTCTGAAGGGGGCGGCACCTAAAAATGTAATAAGGCTTTTACTGTTGTCAAATTTTATCAGATCCCTAGCAGATCCCTAGAGAGAGAGAGAGAGAGAGAGAGAGAGAGAGAGGTTATTTCTAGACAAAGATGAAGTAAGAGCAAAATTAATATAAGTAGGTATCTGAGTGCCCCACATAAAAGGCATAAAGAAATAATACTGTAAGTTAAAATACTTAGTAGCAAAGGAAGTGATTAATTAAATGGTTTATATTTCTCGGGAAAAATTAAGTCTAAACACCGAAAAATATTTTATTTGTATAGATTATTAAGATAACTAAGGAAAGTAATCGGTCATAAATTTACTAACTTAAGCGGATTCATCTTCCTTTTCTCTACACGTTGGACAGGAACTATAGAAATAAATAAACAGTAATGGTTATTATATGGGTTGATTATTATTATTATTAATAATGTGTTATTATGGTTATTATTATGAATATTGTTGTTAAATTTGTTTTTATTATTTTTACTTCTGTCTTGCCTTTAGTTCTAGAAATAAAATAAAAAATCTTTTACACCATTTTTACTTCTCAGGTTGGGTTTTGCTTGATGAGATTAAGGTCACTGCAGCCTTTCTACTTTTTTCTTTCATTTTGCTCTAGTTGCAGTCGGCGAATGCTTTTCTTTTTTCAAATCCTCGTTATAAAGGAAAAGGTTTATCCTTAAGCGGAAAATATTTTTATTTGTCTTTACTTATGTTTCTTTTTTTTTCTCGATTTGTGACGAAAGTTGTTATTTTCCGGCTTCATATGAGCAACCTTCCTCGTTCGAATCTTTAGCGTAAAAGTATCTGACTTTTTTCTTTCTACAAAGAAAGAAAGACAAGACATAAATAATTAAAATAAGTGATGATCGAAAAAGAAAACAAAAGGAAGTGTCAAAATAATAAAAAAAAGTAGTTCAATAATAATTTTACCTGCTCCGTTCAAAGAATAACGTCAGTTATGCAACATGCAATTGTCATTGTACTCGGCCCGATTCTCTATAACTTCAATCTTACTCACATGTAGAGTCCATAGCAGGGGTTCCAAAACTTTTTAGAATGGTGACCTACTATTAATGACCACATCTTAAAGCGACCCACAAAAATTTATTTGTTAAAAGCATTTTAACTTTTAATTATCGATATCTCTATTTTTTATTTCTTGATATCCTTTGTACGTAGATATATTACCTTTGGTAACAGACTGTTAACTTTTGACTGAATACCGAATGCGTAGGCGGCGGGGACGTATTTTATCTACATATAATCAAATAATATCTAGAAATATAAAAAAAATATATATGTATAATCCAAAGTTTAAATTCTGTAGTTAACTAATAAAAACGGCACGGTATTTACAGTATTGCATGAATAGGTGAAAATTGATTCTTTTTTTACGATGACGAATGATTAAATTAAGAGCACGATCAACCCGGATCAGTTAAGCTCGTCAAAACAACATACTTTTTGATGCAACAACATCCCGGCAATGAAAAACTGAGTCTTGAATTTTCTTAACAGATAAGGTTTAATCGAAGCTAATTCCGTTTTTGACCCACCAGTGGGTTTCGACTGATAGATTGGGAAACAATGGTCTATGGTATTCTCAGCATCCATCTGTTGAATCATATTTCTTTTGCTTCAATTTTCCTCTTTATCTGTGAGGAAATTGTTCAACATTCACTGCCATATAGGAGGACTGATATTAAACAAAAATAAAGTATTCTTTTCTTTTTTTCTCACGGAATAAATAAATATATTATCAGCTAAAACAAATCTTCTGTCCTTTTTAAATTATTTTTTTTACATAATCATTTTATGTCAAGCAAAGCAGGAACCCTACTGATGTGCAAGGGGTTCGAAAATAAAAAGAAAGTACCGAGGATGTCTAAGAAAGAATAAAAGAAAGATGAGAATCAAGGAGATGAAAGATGGCAATTGACGTTGCATTTAAACATTTGAAGATTGTAGCCGCCAGGGAAGCAAAAAAAAAACAAAACAAAAAAAACAACGAAAACGAGTTCCACAAACGGGAAATGCAAGAAAAGAAACAATTAGATTAGAAGAGACGGTTATATTTAACTATTTCGACGGTAAAAGGGTGGGACCTTAATGCCAATCTAGTAGCTCGCGTAAACACATGTGGTCTAGGCACCAGAGAAAGAAGCTCGTCATAGCTATTAGAAAAGACAGAGGGAATCCACTTTCCGTCGGTGAGAAAGTAACTAAAGGCGATCTTCCAAGTCAAGATCGATTATATTGCAGATCCTTTTTTGAATTTTGTCGTAAACATCAAGATGAATAGCAGGAGCATCTGATCAGATATGTCAATGCAAGGACGAATGATAGGTTTATACATGTGCAAAATGGATTCTGACGAGAAAAATTTTCTGGCCCGGCCTAGTGACCCTACCTTCCTATTGGTAAATGATTACACCACTTTCTATATTGGCGTATACTCGGAACATATATGACATTAATATAAATACAACCTACTCAATGTTACTCTCACAATATTAATAACCATTTTAAATGTGCCCTGTCTCTTCAGAAAGTGAGTATCATACTTCTCCACAACCTTCTGTTCTTTTAACCGCTGGGCAAGTTGTGCGTTGTGGTGCAGAGGATATTGGCTCGGAATAAGAAATCGGAGAGCCTAGTTCAAATTCAATTGAATTCGTTGCCTTCCCTTACGCGTAAACACTCTTCAGTCAGTCAGTTAAGTGCCATACGTGATACATGCTTGGGCGATCATGTTTTGAAAGAATCATGGCTGACTGGGCAGAGGATTTTCCCGCACTAGGTTGCCAATATTTTCAGCGGTAGACTGGTTGCTGATCAGGGCTATAGAACCCAATCTTTCCAACTCTTCCCGAATCATCTGTACTACCATCAGATTAACAACCAAACGCTCTGAAATGTTCATATTGGAGCTTCTGGCGCAAATAAGTAGAGCATCATGCTGTTTCTTGAAGAGTGCATTGCGCCAGGGTATTTTTTCACACAAACGGTGCCACACTGACGCTCCTATATTGTGCAGTCGAAAAACTCACAGTATTAATCGCCTTTTTTCAATGTGTCCTGTCCCGTCATGGTGTGAGTGTCCTATTCCCACCCCGACTGCTTTCGCGTGTTAATACTTGATGGTATATTCATGTCTAATTAGGCATCCAATGAAGATCAAATGCTTTACTTAGTAATACCTATCTACCGGACAAGACTGACTAAGTAAAAAAATAACATAATCATAAAAAAAAATATTGTGCATAAATTAAGTATTACTTTTAATGACCTTTACTCGCTTCCCTCATAACTAAAATCTTCAAAAATCTAAATGCAATGTCAATCGCCATCTTCTTTCTTCCTGAATCGAGTCCATCTTTTGTTCTTTCCTCAATCCTTCAATATTCAGTCTTTTCTTTCAATTTCATTGTCTGTAACCCCATGCGTACTCGTCGTATTTCTACATTGCTTGGTGTCAAATATTAACCCATTTCCAACAAAAACAAAAACAAACAAAAAAACTTGTTCTTTTAAGACGTATCAGTGACCCATAAAGATTTGATGTGCCGTTATACAGGCAAAAAGTTAAATTCTATTTTCACACGGATATCCGTTACACTGCCTTCATATCCTGCAAATCAATTACTGAAAATAGAGAAAATGAACATGAAGAAAGAACGAATATAAGTCGAAAAAATTAAGTAATATACGAAAAAAAAAGAAAGAAGGATGAATAAATAAAAATGTTATAAAAAAACGGACTAAGAAACAGATAAACAAAGAAGATAAACTAGAGTGGTAGACAGACGAAAACATCAAACTAGTTACTTTGATCAAAGTTTCAAACGACGTAAAATAAATAGTAATCACAAACCTCGGCTTCCCAATAATTGGCATACAGATCCTTGAAAGAAGAAATATGGCATGAGAGACGACCTTGAAAACCCGCACAAAGACGTCTTTTCTTTTCCCCAGTTCCACCCTATTTCCTACCTACCAGCTCGGAGTGAAATCTTCCTAGTTCAACAAAGGAATTGTGTGATGATGAAGAAGTCATCCCAGCAACAAATCACTACTTACAGAAGGCATTCATGACAAGGAAATAATACCAAAACAAAATCTACCCCCACAAAAAAAAAAAAAAAAATTCAAGAAAGTCATAAGAAAAATATATTTCTTTTTTAATGCAACAAAGTCTTCTTATTTCTTTTTCTAGTAATTATGCCTCGATTCATAACTTTGAATATTTTTCTAAGCAATGCAATTTTTCTGAAAAATTCCAACGTTATAATTCTGCATTTATGACGTCTACTGTCTGAATTATTGCTTTTTCTTTATCTATGCTTATCTATATGATTCTGAGCGGGTATTTTTTTTTTTTTTGCTTTCCATGCCATTTTCTTTAGCTCTATATGCGACAATCATCGTGGTCTACACGTTCTTTTATTGCTAATTTTATTTCCCCGTCTATCATCACGTGATAGTTTTGATCATCATATTATGAAATAGAGAATATAATGTGGATTTTAGAAGTACTTGGCAAAATAAGTGAAAAAAAAAACGAGTTTCATATCTGACGAGGTATCTGGATGATGGAACGGTAATCTAAGAAAACTGATACAAATGATATTAGCTACACAAAATAGGAAGTTCTGGAGATCCATGTTCGCCTAGGCTCTGAGGATTTGCGACACAGAGAAGAATATTACAGACTACAACTGAAAAAGTACACATAAAATTCAAGAGATTCTTCACAAGTAAACTGTTGTTCAGTCTGCAGAATCTGCAGAAAAATTCTCTTTTAATCTATTATAATATTACACACTTTTAAGTGCCAAAAGTCATAAGTTAAAATTGTTTAAGGTAGAGTAAGTAACAACAGCATACCTTGACGTCAGGTAAGTACACAGACATTTTTTAGTCACTCGCTACCACCTCCTGAGTCAGAGGGAATATTATTTTTGTTAAGTTTACCTAAAACAATGTATGAGAGCCAATCAAAGTAGTCCTGGGTGTGAAGATAAACTACAATGAGCAGCAAGGCGTCTGATTGTAGGTTTTGAAAGAGTAACCCACCACTTAATTGCTGTTGTTTCCAAGTTTACCGTTACCGTGGCTGGCAAGCCCTCTTAGGATCTCAGTTATCGGCGAACAGGTCAGATAGAGGAAAGAGAGACTGGGAAAAGCGGCGTGTAACATACTTGAAGGCTGTGCAAGTGGATGGCAAAGTGGGGTTTGGATGGGGTAACAGGAGAAAGCGTGCTAAGAGACACCAGGGATAAGGAGAGGTAAAATTTGATGATCGCCTACGTCCTGAAGAGACATAGAACATACAAGAAGAAGTGGACCCCTAATCAAACGCAAAACACTATGTAAATATAAAAATACATTTTTATGTAGTAATAATGTCAGTAATATATTTTCATATCGTCAAAATATCAGCAGCACATGTTCATGTAATCAAAATATCAGCAATGTATTTTATATAGTAAAATTATCAGCAATGTATTTTATATAGTAAAATTAGCAGCAATGTATTTTATATAGTAAAATTAGCAGCAATGTATTTTATATAGTAAAATTATCAGCAACGTATTTTATATAGTAAAATTATCAGCAATGTATTTTATATAGTAAAATTATCAGCAATGTATTTTATATAGTAAAATTAGCAGCAACGTATTTTATATAGTAAAATTATCAGCAACGTATTTTATATAGTAAAATTATCAGCAATGTATTATATAGAGTAAAATTAGCAGCAACGTATTTTATATAGTAAAATTATCAGCAATGTATTTTATATAGTAAAATTATCAGCAATGTATTTTATATAGTAAAATTAGCAGCAATACCTATAATAGGAATACCAATAATACATTTTATTGGAAACAACCAACAACACTTATTTGTAATTGAAGACATGCAATTACGTTCAAATATATTTACTTGAATGTTTAAAATTGGTTTTGAAATATTTAGATTTCGTTATTGGGTAACTCATAGAGATTGATATGACATTAAATAAAAACAATCAAGCAAGCAACCAAGCAAGCAACTAAAGTAGACTGTTTTTAATCAGATGTAGTGCAGTGAATGACGGCTCGGAATGAGAAATCGGAGAGCCGAGTTCATATTCCTGTTGAATTCGTTGCATTCACTTACGCACAAATATCCTTGGGAAAGGGTAATCCATTAATCTATTATCCCTTTTGCTATGGATTAAATAACAAAACAGATTCAGTTCTTTATTCAGAAAGTAATGGCAACCTACTGCGGGAAACATGATTGCCTAATTGTATATTACGCATGACATTTAACTGAGTGATTGACTGAATATGATAAGCTTGTGAGGTTTCAAGAAACAGAGGGGAGATATATATCATCCCTTATAAAACTTCATAAATGTTTCTGAATTCTATCAAAGCAGTTTCTTGCCCGGTAGAGCAGAAATACTCAATTTTCGATTTAATTTGATAATTGAATATAAAGCATGTCACAAGATATTAAATATTTTCTGAAGATGATGTGCAATGAGCTGATCCTTCTTCTAGCATCTTATCAATAGTTTGCAAATTTGAACGTAAATTGCAGTCGTCCTTCATAGCATGGTGACTCATTTAGAGTTCAATCGCTTATTGTAATTAGAGATACCTCAGGGTTTAATCAGTGAGACGAACTTGATGTTTGGTCTCAATTCAGCAATTTTTAGTTTTAATTTATTTTTTCAGTTACATTTAGTGAAAATCAGTTTTTCTTCTGTGAGTATTTTTAGAGATATTATTCTGCAAGCTCAGCTTGCGTCTGACCTGAAGTATTGCCTCCAATTCTTCGTCTGCAAGCATTTTTGGTGCGCCAGAGCGTTCTTTATCATCGACATCACAATCATTATTTTTGAAGCTTCTAAACCGAGTTGCGCTTTTTATAACTTTTCCATAATTCCAACCAATCAAACCGGAATAGTCGATTATTTATGAGGAAATAACGGGAGACGTTAAATTATTCATCTTCCCTTCTTTCTTTCTTTTATTTTCATATTGAAACCAAGTAGCTTCTTGGATATGGTTTTTTCCTTCTTTCCTTTGATCATAACGGAACAGTCTTTTATATATGAGCCACCTGCAGCGCTTTTATTTATTTTTTCACCGAAACCAAGAAGCGTATCTGATATGTATTTTCCGTCTTTCCATCCAATCGAAACGTAATAATTTATTGGGTTTTGACAAAAGATTTTAAACACGTTTATCTGCGCATGTTTTTTTTTTCTCTCTCTCTCTCTTTCTTTCTTTCTTTGCATGGCGTTTCTTTCCTTTTTTCTTTCTCAAACCGAGCAACATCGCTGATATGTAATTTCTGTCTTTCCAAGCGATCAAAGTGGTATAGTCTTTATTTATGAGGTTTTTGCAGAAGAAGTAAAACATTATGAACGTTCCTTTCTAGATTTCTTTCTTGTCTTATTTATTTTTTAAACTGAAACTAAGTATCGTCTCTGATATGTTTTTCCGTCTTTTTTTTTATTGGCAAAGTGTGATGTACGTACATGCTATGTCGCTAATAACGAGCAGGATAATAATAATAATAATAATAATAATAATAATAATAATAATAATAATAACTTTGATGCCACACCATTTATAGCACTCTCCTAGCTTAAGGTATTAATACATTGAATGCATTAATATGTTAATATTTCGTTTTGGCAAATGAAAACTACCTACAATCAATATTCCGTTCCGTCCCTCATCATCTATCGGACCGTCACTGGTTGGAACCACCTAAGGGCTGATTAACTGTGCATTCTATAAGGGGTTGGGTAGGGGGCCTGGTATCCGGGTTTCCAGAGAGTTGTTTACTTTTTAATTTTGAAGAATAAGGAAATCAAGTTGAACTGGAAGTCAAAGTGAGATATTTCAGAAAACCTTTTATCTAATGAGCAAACTCATATGATGTTACCCGTCGTGAACTCATTTCTGGAACCTACCAGAAAGTTTATTCAAAGCATTTATCAAAACCTATCATTATATCACGCACATTTTACATTTAGGCTTACCAATTGTCATCATAAGTATATTGAGTTTCGTCGATTTATGCCCCAGTGTCAATTTTTGTGTCCTGCTCTCTCAATCAATCAATAATAATAAAGCTTTTCTCTGGGGTACAAAATTGTATTATTGGTATAAAACAGATTTTCAATAAAAAAATGGAAAAGTGCGGGAGAGTTACATCTTCCTTAAACTGCAATATAGGTAGAACTACTCAATGATAGGAGAAGAGAATGAGTCAACATGTGCCAGCATTTATACATAAGAGTTAATATCAGAATAAATGCGTGAATACTACTGAGTCTGCTATAGCAGAATATCTTATAAATAATAATAATTTTGGAATTTCCTACCATGTTGATTTTTTGTGTATTAAACTGAATACATTTATTAAATATTTGCAGATTTCTCTGAATAAACAAAAGGAATGGCTGATAAGTCTTAATATGTTATGTTCATGAGATACATAAATCTTATATATATATATATGTGTGTGTGTGTGTGTGTGTGTGTGTGTGTGTGTGTGTGTGTGTGTGAGACATTTCTATTTAAAATACTTTCCTTTTCACTGTGGTGAAGCAGTTTTGTATTCATTTTCGTCAATTTACCTCTGAATACAGATAAATGTATCTGGAAAACTATTTTTTCTCTCTTTCTTTTATAGATGAATGTAAATGATATTTATAATATCCATCCTTTTTGTAATTTTTAGTTTCTTTTTTCATTTCCCTTTCATGTAACCATCCAGTTTATTTATTTAGCATATCTTGTGCTGCAGGGTACACCACTCTCTTCTATCTCACAAAATATGGCTCGTGGTGACATAGTTCAATGGCTTGCCAGTTCTTTTCTGCACCAAGGATGATGAGGTTAATCAGTCCCTTCTCAAAAAGGCGAATTTATTTTTGAAGTTACCTTCTAACCTTTGCTTAAAGAGGCAGGTGTAACAAAGCAGCAGGTAACAGAAGTTTCTTCTTCTAGAGTTTTTGCCACCCAATACTATATGACCTTGTCTGTCGACAACATTTGAACTATAATTCGGAGAAGTGATGGGTTCATCACATTTCCAATAAGTATTAGTACATAAGTGAATGTAATGAACTCTATCTTGAACTTGGCTCTGCGATTCCTCTAATCGAGCCGCTAACCATTACAGTACCGTTCCTCCATTTAAATTTAATAAGTTTTATTCTGACATCATTTAATAAGTTTAATAAGTTTAATTAATAAGTTTTATTCTGACATCAGCATAAACAATAGTTAGTCAGTCAGTTAAGTGCCATGCGAGATACACGATTGTATGAAGTAGACATGGCTGACTGGGCAAAAAGTTATCCCGCAGTAGGTTGCCATTACTTTATACGGTAGACTGGTTGCTAATCAAGAATACAGAACCCAAACTGTCCTGATATTTAACCCATAACCGAAGGGGAGAGACGGATTAATAACTTTCCCAATTCAACTGTAATTCGAACTTTCCCAATTCAACTGTAATTCGAACTCGGCTCTCCGATTTCTCGTTCCGAGCCGATAACCACTGCACCACAACGCACATAATAAACAATAACAATACTATTAATAACAATAATGAGAAGAACGAGCTGAAGTTTAGCAAAATGAAAATCCTGTAGAATATTCTGATGCGGGTGGAGGTGACTATTTATGGGAGAATAAATTATATTTAGTGTTGCTACACAAACAGCCAAAGATTTGCTGAAATCTCCCGTCAACGGGACATAAAAAGGGAACTGCAATAATTCCAAGAACAGAATTTTGAATGTAAGAGAAGAACTAGCAAAGAAAGTGATTAGAGTACCAGTGATCATTAGAGCACTGTTTTTTTTTTTTTTGCAAAAAACATTGGAAAAAGTAACAGATATTGCATTGTGGTTTGGAAATTACAAAAAGCTTGGCTGATCGGAAGAGTGAGGGTATTTCGGAAAATATTGGTTACAGCACATCGCTGAAACGAAGAAATAATGTTTATTTTCTCAAGTCACGAATAGTAACCTAAAAATTAACTTTGTTTCTAGCAACAACAGCTATAATAATAATAATAATAATAATAATAATAATAATAATAATAGCAAAATAATAATAATAATAATAATAATAATAATAGCAAAATAATAATAATAATAATAATGATAATAATAATAATAGCAAAATAATAATAATAATAATAATAATAATAATAATAATAATAATATTGAAAATATAAAACAAAATTCAACACAAATATTCACCAAGAAAATAAAAGTCGACATGAAGCTAAAATTGCTCGGACAATGATTATTGTTATGCAAATAACAAATGGTGGTATGGGACAAATGAGAAATAACCAATCAACACATCGATCACTTGATCAATCAAGAAATCGATCGATCGTCATCATGTCTTCCTTTACATTCCAACTTTTTACTGCTTTTCATGAATTATAGCAGTTATGGTTGGGTTCAAATCTAAATGACCAAATTCCAGAATATAACAAGAAATATAGAGAGGGATCGAAAAAGGAACGATTAAGTGACGGAATCTTTCATGTATGAATGACACGAAAATAAAAGGCTACCAACGAGAGAACACTCATAAGTAGAGTGCCATTGATAGTGGTGTCCGGGAATAGATGGTGTGTGTTAGTCGGTTCATGCACGAACACAATATTGACAGACAGGATGAAAGGAACTAGCGAAGAAATGCGAAACATTCATCATTATTAAGAAAGAGTAGTCGTCTGAAAAGTTTAATATTCAACGATAAAATAAGATAAAATTCTCAGGGGGATTTAGGTATTTGCTTGGTTTGTGGCAAGGCTTTGACGCTTCTTCGGATTGGTCAGTGTTGTGGTTTAAGTGCCGTAAGCCAGAAGAGATTTAATCAAAGCAGAGGCGAGAAATGTGAGTAGAAGAAAAGAAAAGAAAAGCTAAAAGAATCGAAATATACCGATAAATATAATTGCGAAAGAAATGCGAAAAAGTAATCGAATGGGGGGGCGAAAGAAGTTAACGATAAAATTAGTATTGATGACACGAATAATAAAAATGAAAAGAAGAAAAGATGTGAGTTAGAGAAATAATGGGTTAAAAAGATACGTATGTATGAAAGAGAAAAAGAGAGAAAGATGGAGGTAGAATGAAAATAGTTGTCGAGACATTCTATATTAGTAGAAATTTAAATCAGATATTCATAAGTTTTAAAAAAATCATATAATTTTGCTTTTCGTTTCTTTCGGTAGTACAAAAAACCATTTCGTCTTTTTAATACTTCATAAATAATGGACTCTTCCCGTTTGACAAAAGACATATCAGAAACAATACTTGTTATTTAATAAAGCAAGAAATGAAAACAAAAGCGTTTAACGTTCGCTGCTAATATCTTAAAATAATAGACTATTTCGTTCTTATCACTTGAGAAAATAAAAGAAACAGAAAATGAAAGACAGTAGGGAAGATAGAAGTGCTTAACACCTGCTTCAATGAAATTTTAAAAGTTGTCAATTTTAAATCTTTTCATTTATAGAGTTAAAATTAACAACAAGCATTCATAATTTATAGGTCCTGTGTTTGACGATGAACTGCAACCGACAGCAAGGCCTATGATTGGGAAGTTGTGAGGAGCATGGAACCACCTCTTCATTGCTGTTGTTCTTAGGTCCACCATGATCCGGAGTGGTAGAACTTGTTAAAGTCCCATCTATGGTCAAATAGATAACCCCCAAACTGGCGTCAAAACACTAAAAATATAAAAATAGATATATTTTTGAAGGAAAAATTCTACCAACAATTTATTTTTTAAGGAAAAAAACATACCATAACACATTTTTGAAGGGGAAACATAACCATAATACATTATGGAAAATATATATTACCAACAATACATTTTAATAGAAATATAGAAGACATCTTCAGCTTTCTAAAAATAAATAAAAATTCATCGAAATTTTACTAAATAAACCTTCTCCATATGGATGTGCGCTGTGGTGGAGTGGATATCGACTCGGAGCGACAAATCGGGAAGCCGAGTTCGAATTTGTTGCATTCACTTACGCGCAAATACCCTTAGGAAAGGTATTTATCCGTCACTTCCTTCTAGTTATGGGTAAAATAACAGGACGGATTGTGTTCTATAGCCTTGATTGTCAACCAGTCTACCACAGAAAGTAATGGCAACCTACGCGCAAATACCCTTGGGAAAGGTATTAATCCGTCTCGTTCCTTCCAGTTATGGGTTAAATAGCAGGACAGATTGGGTTCTATAGCTTTGGTCGGCAACCAGTCTACCGCAGAAAGCAATGGCAACCTACTGCGGGATAATTCTTCTGCCCAGTCAGTCATGTTTCTTTCGAGACATGATCGCCCAAGCGTGTATCACGTATGGCATCTAAACTGACTGACTGCGGGATAATCTTCTGCTCAGTCAGTCATGTCTCTTTCGAGACATGATCGCCCAAGCGTGTATCACGTATGGCATCTAAACTGACTGACTGCGGGATAATCTTCTGCCCAGTCAGTCATGTCTCTTTCGAGACATGATCGCCCAAGCGTGTATCACGTATGGCATCTAAACTGACTGACTGCGGGATAATCTTCTGCTCAGTCAGTCATGTCTCTTTCGAGACATGATCGCCCAAGCGTGTATCACGTATGGCATCTAAACTGACTGACTGCGGGATAATCTTCTGCTCAGTCAGTAATGTCTCTTTCGAGACATGATCTCTTAAGTGTGTATCATTTATGGCACCTAACTGACTGATATACCAAAACCCAGCAGTTAATAGAAAGAAAATAATTTATACTCCTTTGGGATTTGTAAATTTAAACTAATCCTTCAATCTTGCGCAGGCGAGAAAATGTAATCATCTTCAACAAAGAAATAAAATCGGGACATCGCCGGTCTTGCCCAGTGTGGTAGTATCTGTTAGGGTCCCATCTATAGGTCAAATAGTTTGTGTGTGGGCCTGAGTGTGTGTGTTTGTTATATGATTACACTGCGTGATGTGTGTGCACTTGTGAGACGGCTATGTAAATTCGTACTGTGTGTGTAGAATATTTGCATCGTGTTTGTATGTATGCGTGTAGGGGCTTTTCAAAGTCTTATCAAATCATCAGAATCGCACCCAAGCCACCGGCCCTCGTCCTAGAGACTGCCAATTCTGACATCAAAATACATTATGTATATTGTGTAGTCCACCATGCACTACGCAATGTATTTAAGGCCCCGGGGAGGTTAAACTCCGTGATAATATAACAGGCGGTCATCACAAACAACTAACTCGTGGCACTGTACTGTAGTTTTGATGGGGAGAGTGTGCTTTGTGCCACATAAGCCAATGACCAATTTAAACAAATTTTAATGCAGTGCAGGTTGATCGGTAACTTGATGGCCAATATTTCAATACAAATGGATGCAGGACAGAAATCCCATGCGTAAGTGTATAACGAAAGGCATCATCCACTGTTGACCCTTATTTAAGATAAGAGGGTCCACCACATAAAAATATATATGTGTGTGTGTGAGCGTGTGTACTGAACTCTCCTGGTGATTCGACGTATGAGAGTCATGCAGATAAAGCCTGGCGGCCCGCACATATCATTTTATTATGGTAGGGTTAGGGTTGCGCACATCAACCACACTTTTTGGAAGATCCATATGCAGAAAACTGGGGCACAGCATGAGGAAATAAGTTGAAAATGCAATTGCTGTTTTTTAATTTCTCACCAAATTACGAGAAGCGTATTTGAAGCCTACCAGTATGCTATATTGAGTGAATATAGCATACTGGTAGGAATCGACACACAACTACAAAAAATTAGGAATCGACACACAACTGCTACAAAAATCCAGATTGCACAAATTAAGAAAATTTAAAAAAAATAAACGACGCAAAAGAATTTAGACAACCACAAGACGATAATTGACAAATACAACCCGCGCCCACCTACCTTTGGCTAGCGGGGCACATCTAATTAAATTTTTGCTATTGCCAGAAACCATGAACTTTTGTCATACAAAAAAGTGTACAAAATTACTTTTTGAAACTATTTAGAAAAATATTTCTCTTCTTCACTTTAAGTAGTTTTCTTTTCTGAGGTCTTTGCAGTACTATAATTTTAATTATAAACAGGAATGTTTCAATGTTATCGATAATTTATATGTTTTTGGCCATCATTAGGCATACAATCCACTAAATTTGTGAAATTCTTTTTCTTGTATGAATGATAACTTTTATTGTTGTTTTTAAGCTCAGCTGCCGTCGTCTGTGCCATTTGAGTGCTGATAATGTTTTGGTAAATCAAACATTTGTTTGAACTATTTTTTGTATATATATATATATATATATATATATATATATATATATATATATATGCTATAGTATCAATTATTTGATGATATAGCGTTTCAGTTGAATCACTGTAGAGTTTCTGGGATAATCTAGATAATGACCCGGTAAGAATATGATTTTAACTCCAACGGATACTTTTAGCCTGCAAAAGATAAAAGTATATCGAAGTTACAATTAATTGAAATCTTTTTTAATAAACAGACTAGAGTATCTACTACATACCTATTTATGAGGAATCGCAATAAATTCACGTAGATTAAATCGGAAATGCCCAACAGTTGTAGATGTAATCGCAGATGATTAAGTTTCACCGTTAATAATTTAGCAGAAACATAGTTTATCTGTTTAACATTGGCAAACTGTTTCGCCCGATGACGTTCATTGTATTCGTTCATTACTGTGCACAGCTACTAATATGACACCATATAAGAAACCTTTGAATGAATCCCGTCATTCACAACCGGAGATTCACTAACCCCATGGTTTTGTAACCCGTGATCTTTTATCTTGAAACATAATATTCGAGTGAAAAAGACGTATAATTTAACTGGAACTTATCCGGTATCTACCAGACGATTAACTATAGTTGAGGCTCCTATTAATGAGGTATCCAAAGAGATACATGTAGATGAAGTCGTCGAACCACAAGAGATGCTTCTAAATGCAGTGAACATTATCAAGTTTTGCCGAAAAAAACATTATCAAGCTAGATAATACATCGCAAATCATACAATCCTTACTGAAGCTCCTGACGAAGCCGTATTTCCAGAAAGATCAAGATGTATACTTTATCCTCTCACCAATCTATAGCGCACCTCTGACCCGGGGTGGTAGCATCTGTTTGTGTTCCAGCTATGAGGGTATGGCGAACCCGCAAGCAAAAGCAAAACACTATGAAAGTATACAACTACATTTTTACAGTAAAAATACCAGTAATATTTTTCTATAAAATATTACCAACAGTTATCATTTATAGTAAAATGACTAACGATGCATTTTATCGATAGCTGAAGACATAAGAAAAAATGGATTTTGGTATTAAATTATCGATAAGGAGTTGATATGCTTTTAATGTAAAATCCGGTGCCTTTCCTATAAACACTTTCATTGTGTTTTTTAAGAAATTTTCTCTCTGATAGCTGGATTTTAATAATTATCAGCATTGCTAGATTGGTGGCACGATTTCATCATTTTACAATTGAAATTAGTAGACTTAACAGTAAGTTCTCTTCGAACAGTTTTTTCTGAAAGTGTTTACTGAAATCACTAGATATAGCAGTAAGTTCTATTCTATCATTTTTTTTTCAAAGTGTTTATTGAAACTACTAGACTTAACGGTAAGTTTTATTTAAACAGTTTTTCTCAAAGTGTTTATTGAAATTACTAGACTTAACGGTAATTATTCTAACAGTTTATTCAAAATATTCATTTTTCAGCATTAAATAACCCATCGAGTTTGATATTATATTTTTTATTTCTTCAAAGCTCCCAAAATGTATAATTCTGGCATTAAATTATCCATAAGTAGTTTATATGTTGTTAAAACATCTGGAGTATAAGTTTGGCATTAAATTACTGATAAGGAGTTGATATGCTCTTAATATAACTTCCTGTCTATCTCTATAAATACCTTCATGGTCGTTTTGAAAAACTTTCCTCTATGATAGCTAGACTTTATGAATACTAGATTGGCGGCATGATTTCAGCGTTTTACTATCGAAATTATTAGATTTAGCAGTACGTTCTATACTAAGTTTTTTTCTCTCGCAATTCACATCTGTGGAACTCTCTTCCGGGTTCTTGATTTGTTGTCAAGTTTGATATTCACGTATTTAAATACAATGTCAATTGTTATCTTCTGTCTTCTAAATACTTGTTCTTTACTTTTTTCTTCTCAATAACATTTTCCTTCTCTAATGTTCTTACACATTCACTAAACTCTTCCGTTTTAGTGGCTTCATTGCTTTCTTATGGGGAATGATTAAGAAAAGCAAGTAAAAGCATGACTATTGGAGAGTATGAGACAGTCCAAAAGTCATTTAAAAATGAATAAATAAAAATGCAAAATATAGCGCTCCAACGAAGAGTGGACACATTTTATAGAACAAGGATCTTGAAGCCAAACCGGTATCAAGGATCGTTACATTTTCATCGGACCCTATGTTTTCTTATTCAACATTATACCGTTCTAAGATATATGACGCAATACAAAGAATTCTGAGACTGGTATTGAAGTCATGAGAAAATGGATAGTTTATTCTCAGCGACATTTACATATTAGCGTATAGAAATAGGGTGATTAAAAATTAATTCTTTATTTTATGTATGAGTCGCCAGTCAGGAATCTTGACTTAACAACCTGTGACTTTCCTTTAGGGTCGTTTAAAGAAGCAAGTATACTATTCTAAACAATGACACTGGAAGAACTTGAAGCACAAATACGAGAAGTTATGTCTTCCATACCACAAAGGTTCCTGATGAAGCCATTTTGACACTATTTCTGGGCAGCTTTAGAAGCTGGTAGCCAAATCAGATGTCCATATCGAAATTTAAATAAAACTTTATGCTAAACTTTTTCATCCCATATCTATTTGTTTAAAAAATACAGTTAATAAACAAATTATAAGTATTTTAAAATAGGGAGTTATTTTTCATTCACTCTGTATAATATTTAAACATGAAGACAGTAGTACAGACAAGAAAGAAACGAGATGAGCATATGTGAACGAAAGCCCAAGAAGAATGGAAAGAAGAAAAAGAGAAAAAGAAGTATAAAGTTTAGAACGGAATAAGATAAATTGGAACAACAAACGAATAACGAAAAAATGAAATAAAAAAAATGAACAACAAAAAAAGCTAAAACCGGAGAAGAAAAAAAGAGGAAGTTAAGGACCGGAAGTAAATTCAGCAAAACGGATTAATACCGGAAATTGAAAAGGTTTGTGGGAAAGTGTTACGCTGGAAGAGCTCATAAATTCAACTTGCGAAGCAGAAAAAATAAATAAATAAAGGAGACAAAAATGTAATACTTTTATGAAGATGTGCAAAGGGCTGATAAAAAAAAAAACATTGAAGGGAAGCAATGAAAAACAAGTAAAGATATATAGGTAGAGTTTGAAAATGGAAATATTCAGTGATTTTCTTTTTTTTTTGTTACTGGAGATATAGTAGAACACATAATTACTGAAGCAATTGGAACGTTCCCAACAAGGCTAACAAAAAAGGATAAATTAGAAGCTAGATATTTGAAAAACGCTCAAGACCATCGTAACTATGACAAGAAAAATGATGGAAAACTGCGGAAATTTTCTGTTATTTAAACTCCAGTGTAAAACATTAGATACTACGAGTGTGGACATACAAGGAATAATAATAATAATAATAATAATAATAATAATAATAATAATAATAATAAAATGAGCATAAACTTCAAGAAAACTGAATGAATAGTTATCAGCAAAAAGACACCGAAATGCGAATGCTAATAATAATAATAATAATGATAATAGTAATAATAATAATAAATCTTACATTCAAGTACAGATAACACATTAGGAAAAGCTATATTTAAAATATGAGTGATTTTAATATTTTTTTAAGTGATCAGTGGAAAATGAAAAAAAAAATTTCTGACATACGGTCTCTTGTTGGGACCCTGAAGTAAATATTAGTGATAATAATAATAATAATAATAATAATAATAATAATAATTATTATTATTATTATTATTATTATTGTTGTGCTAGCACGAAATTACAAGTCACCGTGACCGAGGGTTTGATCGTTCTAGCCTTGCTTAGAGATAGGACAAAAACCGTGTGGCTTCGTTAAAGATACTAGAAAGAGGAATGCGATATTCATGTTCCGAATACAAGCTAAAAGAGCAAAGCAAATGTAGACAAACCTTTATTTGTTCTTTATAGACTACGCAAAGACGTTCGACAAAGTACACCACAAATAAATAGACATACTCGAAAAATCTAGACATTTTCGGAAAATGTTCACACTAGATAACGTGCTCTCACTCAGAAACCATAACTAAGGTCTGCTCAGCATAGTTTTACTATAAATTAAAGATGGGCTCTGTGGGTGTTGAACAAGCACAAATGAGACTGAGTAGTTGTCTGCAACGGGGATTAGATAGCTACCCTTGGATACGATTGGCCAGCCATATACAATAAAACTAATGGTTTAAGGCGAATGATCAGTAATTCCAGTCGTGTTCATTATATTTCTTTTATATGTGCCCTATCCTTTCAGGACGTAGGCGTTAATGGCTTTCCACGTCTCCCTATGCTTGGTGGCTCTGCGCACGCCTTCTGCTGCTACACCATGCAAACCTCGTTCCATCATCGACCTGATTAGGTCCTTCAAATATGTTATCCTCTGCTTTCCCCTGTCTCTTTTTCTGGCCTGTTAGTATCAGGTTCACAAACCCCTAATTTCTCATTGAATGTCCCAGGAACTTTAGCTGTCTCTTCCTGATGCTGAGTATTAATTTACTTTTCGTTTTAATCATTTCATACATGCTCGATCCATGATATTTGCAGCATCCTTCTTTAGAACCACATTTCAGTTGCCTCAAGTTTTTTCCTTAATCTTCGATGATATTGTCCAGCATTCACTGCCATATTGAAGAACTGACATGAGATAGCAATCTAGTACTCACTTCTTTGTTTCTAGCGAAATTGTCCTGTTTCTTAATACTTTACTCAACTTCTGAAATGCTTCCTTCGCCATGCCAATTCGCCTTCAGATCTCTGTGTCACACTTCCCGTCTTCTGTTATAACACTTCCCAGGTATTTAAATTTTTGTACTTGCTTGATTTTAGTATCCCCTACCTATATTTGGCATATTGGGCTGGCCTTTTTACTGATGACCATGCATTCGTTTTATTTTGCAATTTATCTGTAGTCCTTTCTTGTCACTCTCTTCAGATGCTTAAATATCATTCAAAATGGCATGATTTTCCCTTCTATACTCAGCGATGAGGAAATTAGTAGAATTTGTATCAGTAAATCATTATTACCACCAAAAATTAATCAGAGATAGGACAAAAACAGTGTGGCTTCTTTAAAGATACCAGTACGAGGAATGCGATATTCCTGCTCAGAATACTATTTGGAAGAGCAGTGCAAATGCAGAAGGACGTTTATTTGTGCTTTACAGACTACACAAAGGCGCTCGACAAAGTATACCAGAAATACTTGTTAGATATATATATGCTCGAAAAATCTCGACATTTTAGGAAAATACGTTAGGATAATCAAGAATCTATATTGGCAGTAAACCACTTGTGTACAGGTAAGAAGTGAACTCAGAAAGTATGCAAAAATAGCAAGAGGCGAAAGACAAGGATGTGTTTTATCACTGGGTCTACTCAACAGCGAAACATTTCTGAGCGAAATAAAATCTATTCCGAGATTCGTCATTGGCGGCCACAAACTCAACGAAGTAAGATACGCGGATGACACGGTGCTGATAGCAAACACGGAAAGGATATTCAGGACCCGTTAATGAAGATAGCAAAAGTAAGCGCGAAGAAAGAAATAAGCATAAACTTCAAGAAAACTGAATGTATAGTCATCAGCATAAAAAGACACCAAAATGCCAATTACAGGTCGGAGAAGCTAAATTAAAACAAGTAAAGAAATTTAAATACTTGGAAAGTATTCTGACGGAGGATGGAATATGTGACATTAAGAACCCAAAACGCATTGGCATGGCCAAAAACGTATTTCAAAAGATAACCAGAGTACTGAGAGCTAGAAAAAATGGAAACAAAGAAAAGAGTGCTGGATTGCTATGTGATATCTGTACTTCCGTATGCAAGTGAATTCTGGACGATCTCATCAAGGACGAAGAAGCTTGAGGCAGCAGAAATGTGGTTTTACAGAAACTGTTGAGGATACTATGGGCTGAGCACGTGAGCAACGATAAGGTGTTGGAGAGGATGCAAACGAGAAGAAAACTCATACTTAAAATCAGGAAGAGATAGATGAGGTTCCTTGGACACTTAAAGAGGAAGCAGGGCCTGGAAAATATAACACTCACAGGACGAATAGAGGGAAAGAGAAAACAGGGGAAGGCAGCGCGAGATCGACTTGATAGGTCTGAGAAAATGGGTGTCTGAGTAGGGTTTGGGAAAGATACTAAGAGGAAAAATACTGAGAGCGATATGAGACAGACCCAAGTGGAAGTCCATGATCGCCTACATCCTGAAGGGAAACGACACATGAAAAGAATAAGGATTAATTTTATATTTCTATAAGGATATGATTTTAGATAAACTGCAAGAAAGTCGATAATCCGTATAAAACATGTCAATCAACCAATCTGTATATCTGAGATTCAGCCCGAGTACTCGAACAGAACCCACTAGCAGGCAGAATCTTCAAAACAATCAAACATCAGGAAGAGGACAAAAAATGGAAAGAAAAAACAGGTTATAGTACACGAGTTGAGAAGTTGTGTCTAAAGCATTTAGGGAAGTTAGAATAAAATTAAAATCCTAGAATTATATCAAATTAACAGAATTTTTAATCTTCTGCCTGTTTTCGGTCTTAATCTATTGTTTGCTGTCACTACTCTCTTCTGACCTCCAGAAATCAATAAATAATAATAAAAAAAAGCGGAATATCTTCTATCTGAATGGTGGTCATTCAATATCTAGCTGATGGGACGCTTGTAACGACTTCCACGCAGCAAAGATTCAAGGCGGATAACTCGAGAACCATGGCAATACGAAGATCTTTGAAATTAGTTTGAAAGATACCAAAGAAATGAGAATACTTGCTATCACTCAATATCTAGTGATAGCCACAAACCTCTGTTATGAACAGGCAAATATATGAAACACAATGCCAGTAATTGAATCTTAGTTTGAATTATCATTAATTTAAGGAAATTTGATACAGAAACAGCAGAAGTACAATGAGTTGTCGTTTGATTTCCAACCATAGGCACCAAATACGATAAGTGTGAAAAAAATCAGCAAGGAACTTTCATATCCATGTTAATGAGAAGAAGAAGAAGAAGAAGAAGAAGAAGAAGAAGAAGAAGAAGAAGAAGAAGAAGAAAGGTTGGTTAATTGAATGATCTATATGCATTGTGGTGCAGTGGATATCGACTCGGAACTCCAAGTCGGGGAGCCGAGTTCGAATTCCAGTTGATTTTCTCTTGTTCACTTACGCACAAATACGCTTGGAAATCGTATTTATCCGTTTCTTTTCCCCAGTTATGGGCTAAATAATAGGACAGATTGGGTTCTATAGCATTGACTGGCAACCATTCTACTGCAGAAAGTAATGGAAACCTACTGCTATCATGGATATATTTTGCCTGCAATACTCACTAAAAATATTCCTTATCCCAATCTGCATTTATTCAACATTTCCCTCACATTTAAGATAATAAATTTTGTGAAGAGATTGCGTTGGATAGCGCATTTCTACTTATTCCCCTCTGATACCCAAGACCAAAACATGGTTACCTACAATCTCAAAACTCAGCAAATGCCACCTCCTTGCAAATTCCTAGATCTATTTATGTAAAACCTGTCTAGTATTGTGTCTAAGATGAAATTAAAAAAAAAACATTCGAACTCCTTCCAAATATTGTCAGAGAAAGACATTAAATACATCAGGGACTCGAAGGACATTTAGGTTAAGGCCGGTAAGTCCAGAAATGTTTATAAATGTAACCACTCCCACTATCCTAAACTTCTGACTAATAAGATTACTAGCATATATAGGATAGACAAAAAAGAGAATATAATTACCGAGATTGATAGTGATAATTCCAAATTTACTGGCAAGCTAACATTATTGATAGAGTAGGAAAATTCAGGGCTAGAAACGCGAACCTCATATTTAAAGATCATAAAACCAATTTCGAGAATAGTGTATAATCTAGGTTTATTAACCAAATTGAATAAGGATTAATCTCGAAAGATATTATCAAAAATATATCGCTAAACTCCAACACATCCTTCGAACAAATCTGCGAAAACATTCTTCCGATACTATCCATTGGTTTGGCAATAATACTAATAAAACTAGAAGAACAGTTCTTAAATTTGATATTGTGGACATCTATCCCTCTATATCTAAAGATCTCCTAATAAACTATATTAATTTTGCCAGAACATGTGTAGAAATCACAGACGAAGAAGTTAATATTATTCTAGCAGCTAAGAAATCCCTCCTTACTCATAACGATTCTACCTGGACTAAAAGCTTCAACAGTAAATTTGATGTCCACATGGGAGCACATGATTCAGCCCAAATTTCCGATTTAAAAAGCATCTATACCCTAGATACCCTTAGCAGAATAGTGAATCCTTAACAGGTAGGCTAATACCGAGATAATGAACTTATGTTCATCCCGATAAGTAATAGCCCCTTGACTAAGAAAATCCAGAAGAAAATCATTGAAGCCGTTAAGATTTAAAATAGAGATAAAAATTGTGAATTACCTAGACATCACACTCATTCTCGATAATAATTATTTTAAACCGTAGCATAAGTAAAATGAAACCCCTAGTTACATCAACATTAATTCTAACCACCCTAACGCCATTATAAAACAAATACCAAAGACGGTTAATACTAGAATTAGCCGATAATCTTCTAACCATAGGATCTTTAGCGATAACAAAAAACTATACGAAACTTTAGGCAATAAAAACAAAAGTTGTATATGCAGAGACGCGACAGTTTATTTAGCAACAGTTAAAATTACATACTGCATTATTTTGTAAATGTAACTGCCGCCGCCGTATGTAACTCTAACTTGCTAAATAAACCATCCGGTCTCTGCATATACAACTTTTGTTTTTATTGCTTATTTTGTTTTCTTTTTGTCAAGTGTCGGATTTTGCTGCAACACCCTGTATATACAACACAAACCAAAAGAAATAATAATAATAATAACATTATTATTATTAATAATAATGATGATGATGTTGCTGAGAAAATCATGGTGAAGTTTAATGTTCAAAATCAGCACAAAAATGTGAGATCCATATGGGAAGAATTGTTCTTTTTCTTTCTTTCTAGATTCGCAACTGCCATTACACCTGTAGCCCATCCTTCTCTAGCCCTTTCTCTGACAACCCCTTTAACTGGTTTGTCTTTCTCTTCACTCTACTTCTGTTTAAACTTTTAATTTATGTAGCCCCCTGAGCATCAGTGGCGGTACTGTCTTTTTGGGGGTGAAACGATTAAAAAAATAAAAAAAAACTTAAAAAAGAAATAATACGGTAAAAATGTGAAGAAAATATAGACGAAGAAAGAAAAAGAAACATCTGAAAAAGAAAAAATAGATGCAAAAAGAAGAGAAAAATAATCGAATTAAAAAGCGAATAAGAAAAGAAAGAAGACAAAAAGGAAAGGAAAAAGAAAAAGTAGAAAATTATGTAAAAAGAGGGGGAAGCAAAAGAGAAAGAGAGAAAAAAAGATGACGAAGAAAAAATGCACGATCAAGAAGTAAAGCGAAACATTGTGGAATTAAAAATAGAAGAAAAATAGTTAAATAAAACTAATAAAAAAACAATTGTAGAAACGTCTAAAAAATATCAGCTTATCCCTGAACAGCCATTATGACTCCTTACTTATGTTAATGTGTCCGTTAAGTTTTCTAAATGAGAGCATTTGTCTCGGTATGTAGGTACTTTGCACAGACATAATGCTTTTGAACAAAGGAGAAGTTCTGCTGCTTCGTTTTGGAGCCGCACCTTCATTTAGTAACCAACTATTCTGAGTAACTCTTCTGTTTTTAACTGGATAAAAGCAAGAAAAACACGAATATATATAAATACAAAGTCAATTGGTAAGATAAAGAACAATTGATAAACTATAAAACAAATATTATACCATTATCAAACTAGTAGGTTTCACTTTTGCTAATGCTTTATCAGACAATGTGATATTGAGAAAAAGAAGACATTCAGATATCTTACTTTTGCGTTGTTTGATTTTCATTCTTCTGTAGCAACATTAGTAAATTTTGTGAAGTTCCGAATACAAGGTGATTAAAATATAAAAAAGGAATATAATAGAAGAAAAATCTATTTACTCAGCGTAAGCGTAGTTGTGGCATAAGACCGAAAGTATGGAGTATCTAGTGACGATCGAAGACTATTCAGTCGGAACCAAACTAGCAAACAAGCTTGGTAACCATTACAAAAAACTGAAGTGCCTGAATCACAAAAAAATATGTAAAATGATAAAAATAATTGGCACACAAAATAGATAAATAAAATATAAAAAAGTGAGTAGAAGAAACAGATAACAAAAGAGAAAGATAACCGAAATAAAAAGGGGAAAAGAAGAGTAAATTTAAAGAAATAAAAAAGAAAATAAACAATGAGTAAAGTAAGTGAAAGTGAAAGTGAAAGTGAAAGTGAAGATACCGAAAGAAAAAAATTAAGAAAACAATATAAATTTAACAAATATGAAAAGAGCAAAATAGAAGAAAAGAAAAAATCTAAAGAATCTAATATAGGAGCAGGAAAGTAGAAATAGAAATAAGAATTTGAAGAATAAGAAAAATAAAAGAAATATAAAGTGAGAATGAAACGCTGAAAACAAAAAAGTAGAAAAAACAACCGAATGAGGTTCTTAAAATTACTGGAAAAACAAAAATGGTCTCATGCAATTTTCTCCCAAAGCTGTCCATTGTACAAGTCAGAGTCTGTGATCACTTGGAGGAAGTCTTTTAGGTTCACCATTATTGTGATTGTTAATGACTACTGCAGTGAGAAGATTCAAGAAAACATTCTCCTGTTTTTCTGCTAAATTATTCATGGAAATTTTATTTTCACTTCACCAAATTTAATAACGCGCTCATATTTTTATTCTTTATTTAATCATTGACTTTAATTTTTTACAGTTCATGTTTTCTTTAACTTTTCAACGGTGACAAGTTCTGACCTTCAGATTTGAAATTAGTGCTATTTCTTCTTCTTGTTCATGTGCGGTGGCCCTTTAGGACGTAGAAGATCAAGGACTACCACTTGTCTCTGTCGCTTGTCGCTCTCAATATTTTTCTCTTGGTATCTTTTCGAAAGACTAATATAAATTTCACCGTCCAAAATATTACACGCATATACATTTAAAAATTGTCTATTGCTTTGATAATCGTAACTCGAATCTAAACAATAAGTACTAACCCAAAATCATTACATACCAGTATTTTGTCTCTTAGACTTCTTTCATTTTTCTCTCAGTTTCTGAAAAACCTTTACTAAATGGGAACCATGTTAGATTGAGATACTTTTCCTATTTAGTCTTTTACTTTTTTCTATCGTCTTGTCTGATTCATATCTCGATATCCAACGAGAAGTGCGATAGAAGAAACTGTTAGCAGAGAACTTAAGGTTACATCTAGCCATTTCAGCTGTAAAATGATGCGACCTTGCCGCCAATCTAGTATTGCCTTTAAATTCATAAAATCTTGGTACCATCGAGAAAACTTCATCAGAACAATTGCCATGAAAGTATGAAAAAGATAGGCACTCTTTATTTCTAATTAAATGATCTTTTATTCGTAATAATTTGTTTAACTTTTGAATAATTATTTTTATATTTTGCTATTCCAGTACACCTTCGGATTTCGATGTCACTTGTTAAAACATTTCCTAGATTTTGGTATCTCTAATTCATAGCTGGCATATTGGTGTATCACTCCTGCTAACAATACTTTTCATTATATATTTTAGCTCCCAAACAAAGGAATGGCTATAAATTTTTTGCAATCTTAAAATAAATAGTAACAAGAGGAGCCTTATGCTTAAAACCAGAAAAAGAGAGCTGAAAATTATTTTGGCACACACTGAGGAAGGGAGGCTTGAAAAATTTAACCCACACAGGGTATATCGAATGCAAAAGAGATAGGGGAAGCCAGCGAGCTAATTATCTGACGATATTTTGTAAATAGTTGATAAATTCAGATATTCCGTGATTCATTAGAGTGGAAGTGGCACCACAGGTACTGCAGTATAGGTTGTTTTTCCATTGGTATAAAACCTGACAGAGCTCAGCCCTCCACAGGCTGGTTTAAATTCAGAGATTTTCCTTCTTATAGACAGGTTGCCATCCAAGACTATAGAACCCATTCATTCCTGCTATTTTACACATAGCTATGTGGAGAAGTGATGATTTCATACTTTTTCAAGAGTATTAGCACGAAGAGAGTGAAATGAATCCGAGTAGAATTCAAACTCGGCTACCACTAAGACCCCGAACAGAGGTTAGGAGGCTTAAAAAAAGAGAGAAACGCTTAGAGAGAGAGAGAGAGAGAGAGAGAGAGAGAGAGAGAGAGAGAGAGAGAGAGAGAGAGTCATAATAGAATAATTTTTAAAGTTTTAATTTTCTCTCTAGATTTATTTGTCTATATTTCTGTGATGATGTTTTGTAATTATTTACATTGTTTTTATTCGGACTGTTGTTTCATCATTTTTGCCATATTGTACGCTTCGTCCTTCTTCAGGTGATTGCAATTTTGAACTGAACATCTTATTTGTTAATATTTCTGAGATGAGGTAGTATTTACAGTATCTACATTATTCGGTCTAATGTCCTCATCTTTGTAGCCATTTGTACGACTTTTCGGTTGTACGCTCCGGCCATCTTCAGGTGCTAGGAATTTCAAATCGAGCCCTTTATTACAATCACTGGGGTATATGATCTTAATTCCTTAACGAATGAACTTTTTAAGAACATACGGCCCAGTGGATATAGACGTTGTGACTTGGCCCAAAGAGTTGTAAGTTCAATACAAGGCTACAGCAGTAGTGAACAAGTAACTTACAGGGTTAGAGGGAGATAACTCATGACTTCCAGAAGAGGAAATACTACGCAAGAAATGAAGACCATATACCCCAGTAATTGTAATAAAGGGTTCGGTTCAAATTTCCTAGCACCTGAAGAAGGCTGGAGCGTACAACGACCGAAACGTCGTACGAACTTGGTTGGATCCAGTGACTTGAATCAAAAGAGTTGTGATTTCAATACTTGGTTACAACAGAGATGAAGAAAATCTTAGAGAACTGAGTTAAATGAAGATAACTGAGACATTCAGAAGCATCATGGCTTATGGAACGAGAACAATCTATCTCTTGAACAAAATAAAGTTTTCAGTTCAAATTTCAATCACTTGAAGAAGATGGGACGTACAGCGACCCAAAGGTCTTGAATATGGTAAGAAGATGAGGACAACAGTCCATATTTTTGTTAACTAACAGATCTAATATGACACTTATAATATTTCTGTATATTTTCAAAATCAAAATTTTAATTGGAAATTATGCTTTGTCAAGTGGGTGGCATAAATCTTTCCTTTAGCTTCAAGGAGTAAATTCAGAATTTAACCTTAACCTTGTCTTAAACATAGGGACGGATATGGAGTCAGGTCTTCCCCCACCACACACCTCGAAGCATTTAAGTATCTAAGGATTTACAAAATAATCCTGAAGACTTGATTTGATGGGGATTTACAGCAGAACAATAATTGGAAGTGGAAAATGAAATATTTAAAATTGTGTTTGACAGCAAGTGATTTAAGATGAACTCTGATGAAGAAAGGGACAAGTGGATGGGATGCACGTTTGATTAATAAAGCTTCGTCAGTTGAATCGCGATCAAATAAAAGGCAAATTTGAGTTGACACGAAAGCGGTAAATGGACAAACTTGCTTATCATACAGAATATCATAATAACAAAAAGAAAAATAATAATAATAATAATAATAATAATAAATATAAACTATCAAAATACAAGGATGTTGAAGTTAAAATATCAAAAATGTCACACAGAAGGACATCAATAATTCCAGTTGTAGATGGTGTAGATGGTAACATCAGATTAACTGAAAAGGGTCAAAATAAAATCATTAAACGTATTCCTGGTAGCCCATATCTTAAAGAAAAAAAATGTACCCAAAATCCCAAATTATGAATAGCTTTATCAATCTAAAATTTGTGTGGTCTTAGAATGGTGAACAAATTCAGAGTTGAGTTAAAGAGAGATAACTAAGATATCCGGACCTTGCATGGCTCATGGACCGAGAACAATATACCTCAGTAAGCGAGATAAATGTTTTCAGTTCGAAATTCGATTCAGCTGAAGAAGGCCTACTTTCCTGACTTCTTCAGGTCGAAACTTCGTAAATGTGACTGTGGCAATAAAAATGAGGACAATTGTCTGAACAATGTAAATAATGTAAATACTACCTAATTTCAGAACTTTTTTTACAAAAATGATTAGTGAAAAATGTCAAAGTCGTTTGTAATCGTTTGTAATCTTTGATCGCTGGTAGGAAATCTGTATACAAAATAAAAATAATAATAATAATAATAATAATAATAATAATAATAATAATAATAATTGAGGGTACTGAAAGGTTCTCAGTTATCTAAAAAACAAAAATTGCCCGCAACACTATTTTATTGTTTGGTCACAACCACAAAAAAGGTTTTAGAGTGTTACAATAAAGCCATAAATAAAGAGGTAAAATTTAGATTGAACATAATAAGAAAAGACGGCTTGGAAAATGTGATACACACAGGATAGATTGAAGGCAAGAGAGAAAGAGAAAACAACGCATGGCCTACCCAGCGTGCTTGAGAGAATAAATGGCGGAACAATGATTAGAAGATATAAAAAAAGACAATATTTATAAAGTGCTCCAAAAGACAGAAAAGTTGTGATCGACAAAAGGTCTGAGTGGGCACAACACATAGATGTAAAATAATAGAGACGGATATTGTAGGCAAATTCTGTCTGCCTTCAAGTGGTGGGTATTCATGACTCTCCACTATTTCCTCTATTTTACCGCTTCCAGTTTGAAATTGACGGGTTGGGACGATTATTTCTTTTAGAGAAAAATGCACTCAAAATATCCTTATACCAAACATCATGAAGCGGATTTGTCCTGGAATATTCACAGCTTAATTAAAGGAATGACAGTAACTTTTCTAAATATTTTCTAAATATTAATAAAAGGGTTGATTGGAACAAGAATATCTCTAATCAAACAATCGTCCATGCTCGTTAATTTGAAATTGAAATCTTCCTTCTTTGTCTCTTTTCTTACATACACTCACGCACACAAATTAGGTAGGATTAACTATTTTTACTCTACTGTCATTTCCTTTAGTAAATCTATAAGCCGTTTTTTAGTAATATTTCCTATGCGGCGCTCAAGTCAAATTCTTAAAATCGTTGTCAGAATTTAGGTTAACTGTATTGTGTGAGACAATTTTTCTGGTGTATTAGATATTGAACCCGTTCTGCAGGGTCACTTGTTAGACATTGACATATTTATTATAACTGTTTTATTTTTCTGAAATAATTGACCTTGAATAAATATCTTGAATATTCATGACCTTGAGTAATCATTCGACTCTCGCGTAATTACTTAAATCTTATTAGTTATTTTATGATTCATTAATTACTGCTCGATCTTGTAACTAGTCATTTAAATGTTATTTGCAGACAATTTTCGTTTTTTGTTCTGCCTTTTTCGCATGGCGAACAAATGACTACTTTTGAGCGTCAAGTTATCGTATCTTTTAAAAAACATGGGGATTGACGAAATGTGAAGAACTTTTTCAGGATTTTCCATTTACATCAGTCGTCACCAGTTTTCAACGGTTGTTTCACGTCTTTCTGGATTTACCGCTTTTTTTTTTTTTTTTTTTTTTTGGTCAACATCTTGTCTGGCGCTTCTACTACATATCAAGAGATTCTTGAAAAATTGAAAGAATAATCTGCATGTAATCTGTCCTGAAATAGTATATCTTCAGTTATATTCACACTGCTATGACCTAGTTTCTCCGCGAGTTTGTTAATAATATCGCCATAGTGATTCTTCTGATAAATCCTTCTCTTTTAGACCTGGGCATTACGGTAAACCTCATCTGGCAGCAAGGCCTTTAATTGGAAGGTTGTGAGAAGCATAGAATCACCTCTTAATTCCTGTTGTTCTCAGGTGCCCTCTGACCTGCAGTAGTAGCACCTGTTAGGGTTCCAGCTAGGAGAAATTAGTTAATCTCCCATACTGGGGTTAAAACTGTCTTCCGGCTTCTTGCCTTTCGTTCAACTACGGTTTTCAAAAATCTAAATGCAACATTTGCGTCTTTTCACCATTTACAAGTTTGGTTTTTCTTTCATATTTTTTCCCTTATACTTTTAACTCTGGTTCAAGTTTGATAACCTAAGTTAACCAACGGTGATACTATTTAGTATCAACATGGGTAACGTCTTGTGAATACTAGGTTATGTTAACTTGTGTGTGGGGGTTATGTCATAGATACGGCTTGGAATAAGATTTGAGAATGTCGAATTCGAATTCTAGTCATGTTCGTTACATTCACTTACAGGGAAAATGCTCTTGAGAAAGGCATGGGTCTATTACTTTTCTACTAGGAATATGGACTGTAGGACAGACTGGGCTTAATAGCCTTGGTTGGTAACGAGTCTACCACAGAAATAACCAAAACGTTTCCTGTAAATGCCGTCTGTGAAGTAAATCTAGAATCAAAAAGAGACATGAGCACCAAAGAGGGCATCAAACATGGGATCTAAAAAAGAAGACTTATGGCCATATCCTATCAAAACATTGGTTCTGTTACGATCTCCGAGGGGTTAAAACTCTATGAAAATATAAATGTTCATTTTGTATAGTAAATATACAAATACATTTTTGTAAAAGAAATTAATAATTAATAATGCTCCCAAGAAAATTAAATTTCAGCATTAAATGACCCATAAGCTATTGATATGCCGTTAAACTAACCAGAAAATACACGAAAACAAATTCCGTAATTGAATTGGTGACGTAGTTGATGATTGAAGTATGCGTATTTAGTACGATTCATTCTCAATAACTTTTGGAAAAGACAATAGAACTATTTTGCTTGACTGAGTGTAAAAATTTTATATCTATTACGATGAACATATCTGTAGTTTGAGAAAAATGTGAGTGTTTTATAACTTTTCCCGTGTCCATTTATCGATGCTTTTAATTTTTGACACGTTTACAGTTGTCAACTTTACTTCAAACAGCATTTATCAAAAATGCAATCTGCTTTAAATATAATGTATGGTTGTGTGAAGGAACTGAGACAAAGAGGAAAATATGAGCAATCAATGCATCCAATATTTGTTTAGATTCAGAAATTTAAAGAATACAACCGTATATATATATATATTTAGTTACGTGAATTAATGAATATACTTATGAAGGTACATAGATGTGATATTTAATATTATTATTCAGGTGTTTTTATATATATATATATATGTTTGTGTGTGCGTGTGTACATATATATATAAATATATAGATATATCGAAAATAATATTATATATATATATAATATAATATTATATAAATATTATATATATTATATATTATTATATAGAACATATATTTAATTACACATATATATATAGTCATCCGCAGACAAATATGTTTTGCTATATCACAGCTCATCAGTACAGTTAGACTCCGACTGCTTCTAACCCAGGATTGAAACCCGACCGAATTGGCGTCAGCAACAAAGAGCCAACAAACCTAGTATTTATTTTTTTCTTTTAACTATATCATTGTTTTCATGTTGCCGCTTTTTATGTTGGTCGTATCATTCTCTTGAAAAATCGTTTTTTACTTTGATTTGAAAGAGTCTTAAGGTTTTCTTCTTTCCTACGTGTATTTGACTTTTGTTCATGTAATTTGTTTGTTTCTTTTTTTTTTATTTCCCCTCCTATTCCTTCCGAGTTCGTTCCCGGTGGGTTTTTCAAGACGAATTTAAATAAAATATAACAATTACTAGTTGTTTTTTTTTAATCATCTCACCCCAAGCAAGGCATTCCACTGTCACTATTGCGCATGGGGCTACATAGGGGAAGGTAAAGAGAAGGAGTGGTTAGACATAGGGAATGTCAGGAGGAAGGTGACAGATGAGTAAGGATAGCGAGAATGAGGGTTGGGCAGATGGGAAGAGTGTTTGATAGAATGGGAGCAGGTTAGTGTGTTAGGAGGTGTCTATTGACCTTACATTTAAACACCTGGTGATTGTAGCCGTCGGGGAAGCAATTGTTTGGAAGAGAATTCCACAGTCGGGAGGTGCGAGGAAAGAAACTGTTGGAGTAGAAGTACTAGTATAAGCATTATTATTTTTGTTACTCTTAATATTGTTATTATTATTATTGTTATTATATATTATAATTTACGCTAGCACACCTTGAAAAATAGTAGACTTCGATAAACAGTAGCTACTCTGGCATGTACGCATCGCTCATTCAGTGAAATGAATTAGACCGATTTAGCTATTGGGCGCGTATAATGATATGCTAAAAAGTCTGCCTACTTCCACCGGACGCCCATAGCCCAGGAGTAGAGTCGCCGAATGACTCCATTTCGGTCGGGTTTCAATCCTGGGTAAAAAAGCAATCGGAGTCTAACCGTACTGATGTTCTGCGGCGAAGCAGATCTGTCTGCGGATGACAATGACAGTATATATATATATTATATAATAGCGATGTTAGAATTAAACAACACACTAATATGCCAGCAGAACCCTAATAATTTTATAATAGAAGATACCGTATTTTTAGAAAAGAGTAGACATAATTAACGCATATGAATATAGGTTGAGAGCGCCGTTATGTACGAATCCTCTGCAGTTCACATACGACCAAACCACACCAGTCTATCACACGACTGCTGTTGCTGTTGCTAGGTGCAGTCTGTAAAAAAAATTAGATATATAATTTTAATTATTTCACCCCTTGCAAGGCTATCATGTCACTAAGACACAAGGTGATAATGCAAGGGCATAAGAAGATTTTAGCAGAAGAAACTGGAAAGCAAATCCTAAGCAGAAAACAAGAGATATGGACATGGCAAACGCATTCTATGCGGTTGCCATATCTAGTTTTTGTGCTTCTGCTATACTTCTCGAGGTTCACAACAAAATCCAAGGACGGATCTGCAATGCAATAGATCCTGACTTAGCATCTCGACTTCAGTCACTTTCTTACCGATATGATGTGGCCACACTTTGTCTTTTCTACGGATATTTTCATGGCAACTGCCCTGACGACCTTCATTTCCGCGGTGCCTTAATCACATAAAATTAAGCACGCTGCTAGATTGGCATCTAGGTCCCATCCTTTTATCGTTGAAATAGTTAAATGTAACCACCACTTCTATTCCACCTGTTCAAAGACAAACCGTCCTCATTTAAAACACGGATACAATTAAAGTAAAATGTTGGGTCATTAAAAACAATAATACAGTTGAAGTTAAAACCGGCTTCTTATAAACAATGTTACAAGTAAACAACCGGCAGTATGAAAAAAACAATGATACAGTTAAAAAAATGTTTTTTGAAAACTATGATACATAAAAAAGTTGGCTCTCAGAAAACAATGATACACTTAAATTAAACATCAGACTCTTTCAAATCAAAGTAAAAAACGGTTTTCAAGAGAATGATACGACTAACATAAAAAGCGGCAATATGAAAACAATGATATTGTTAAAAGAAAAAAATGAATACGTCTCTTTAAAAACGATGATACAACCAAAGTAAAAAAAACGGCAGTACGAAAACAATGATACAGTTTTAGTAAAAAAAATGATTTTTGAAAATCATGATTCAGTTAAAGTAAAAAAGCCGGCTCTTTTAAACAATGATACAGTTAAATTTAAAAAAAAAAACGTAAAAAAGGCCTTTTTTAAAATACAATGATACATCTAACATTAAAAAGCGTCAATATGAAAACAATGATACAGTTAAAGTAAAAAAAAGCTAACGTGAATCCAAGTCACTCTCACTATTGTAGATTTTATTGAAATAAAACGGATATTAATGAAGAACCGGTATAAATGAAGAGCCTTGGTAACTTAAATCCCCAAGAGACGTTTCATTTAAAAAACATTCGAACAAACAATTATTTTATTTTCAAATACACTTTAATAACAGATTGTGAATAGTCATTATCTCGAACATTTTTAGAAGAAAGTGCATTAAAAATGTATTTCACGAAAAAAAAAAAGTAAAAAGAAAAAGAAAAGGATTTTAGACGTTAATTCTTGGCATAATTCTTTAGGAAATTCAGACGA
Source organism: Ascarosepion bandense (assembly GCA_037127315.1). Taxonomy (NCBI): domain Eukaryota; kingdom Metazoa; phylum Mollusca; class Cephalopoda; order Sepiida; family Sepiidae; genus Ascarosepion; species Ascarosepion bandense. The sequence continues at coordinate 3,201,844 of JBBBDQ010001293.1, forward strand.
GATTAATCCGTTAGGGGTTAATCCTCTCAAATGATCAATATGCTGAGACATAATAGAAATATGTCGGCTTATTGAGCATTTTCCTTGTTATCTTTGATTATCTGTATAAGATATGACATGAATGATTTTGCGCAATGTATCATATTTCAGGAGTCGATAGGCACAAAACATTTTCATAGCCTAAATATGACAAGAGAGATTTGTGTGTTTTTGGTTTTATTTTGAACTTATTTGTACTTTGTAACGTCATCTAAAATCTACTTCAACGTCTAAAGTCTTCTAATGTTTCTGCCTAAATTCTGAAATTTTAATTAAAATTCATCTCACTATGAGTAGATAAATTCTTCCTTCATCCAGTTCACAATCTTCCTGGATTTTTCGTATGAAACATTATTTCGAAATATCGACAAGGGAAATATGAATAATAAGAAAACTATTTGATGAATCTATTAGGATCATTTAAAGAAGAAACAGATAAATTAAATAATATACGAAGAAAAATTCATGTTTACGTTAAAATAGTAAAACAAATTTTCATATAGAAAAAAAAACGCGACGTTTTCAAGAGCTTCATTAAAACACACCATTGTTGCTTTTTTACGTGAGTTGTGTCATTGTCGCTTTTTTACGTTAGTTGTGTCGTTGTTTTGAAAGAGCCGTTTTTTTGCTTGTTTTTTTATTGTTAATTTGAATTTCACTGTATCATTGTTTTCATAAAGTTTGTTTCCTGTTTAGGGGTAGGGTTTTTGATTCCTTTTAAAAATCTCTTCCTTACTTGAGTTCCCGCCTTGGCTTAGCAACTTTGTTATTTCTACGCATTCCAGAAGTTGAGTAGAGTATTAGCAGACAGGAAAATTTCACTAGAAACAAAGACGAGAGTATTGGATTGCTATGTGATTCAATATGGCAGTAAATGCTGGACAATATCATCGAAGATGAAGGAAAAAGTTGACACAACTTAAATGAAAGATGCTGCGGATATCTTAGACCGAGCAGAAGGATGCTGCAGATATCCAGGGCTGAGCATGAGAGCAATGAAAAGGTTTTGGAAAGGATGGAAATCAAAAGGAAATTAATAATAGGATAATAATAGCTACTATGCAATTGCCATTCTTCTTGAATCCCGTTCATATTTTATCTTTTTCTCAAAACTCACTGTAACCAGTTCTTTCTAGGACTGTAACCCACTCCGCACTGGTGGCGCTCCCCACTTGTTTCGGTTGAAATGATTAATAATAATCATATAATAATTCAGCTTGTTCCTTCCTTAGTTACTTAGTTCCTCCATCTGTTACGCCACTGAAAAAGATAACACACTTTCTCTCTATACAAGCTTTTCCTTCCCCTCTATCTTTTATGATCTATAAACGCTACTGTCCTCAGCCTTTCTCTCACCTTTTCCAAACGGAACGGTAGTAAAAAGTGAGAGAATAGGAGGAGAGAGCCTATAGCATTACTGTAGCAGTAGCAACTTAAGCTGGTGGTTGTAGCAGTAATTGTATATGTATATGTCTGTCTACTGTATATATAGGTTTTTTGTCGTATCCCGTGACATAATAACAAAATTTCTGGTCTATACACACTTGACCATTACTCAGTTGGTCTTTTCTGTTTACAATGGACACAGGAGCCATGATTTTTCACTAATAAAAAAAAAACATTTTCTCTTTCAAAGTCTCTCACAAAACAGCGTACAGTATTTTGGTTATGGTCTGTGCATACGCCGCTTAATATAAGATTACAGTAAAGTAGCTTCTATGGACATTAGTTTTATAGACATTTTAATAAAATTACACTCTGTGTTATCGTTATTTTATTATCCAATACCTTTTTGTTTGAAGACGTTACTAACATTTGTAGTATGGCAAAGTAAAATTTTTCCAAGAAATAATAATTATCCTTCTGTGGAAATTCCATGGGCCCCGCTAATAATAATAATAATAATAATAATAAAGAAAAAGAAGAATCTTTACAGTTAGGTAATCTTAAGTGAGCTAGATGTCTGACCAGGATTTATTCTCGGTGGGAAAATCTTTAAGATATCCCGATTTATGCATGTGAATGGGAAATAAAAAAGAAAAAAAATAATATATCTGGTACTATTTCGGAATATTTCGCTTCTTTTCGTAATTTATATATATGAATCTTATTACTGTATTACATTTTACATTGTTAATTCAAAAGACTGATTAATTTCTGTACTATGACTGGAAAACCAAATTATATTCAAATCATTGGCGAATGGTAAATTATTTTATTAATTTTCTATTACTTTTTCGGGTTATTTAAAGCCAGCTCATATTTTGAGATTGTAATATTTTTTTTTAGATGATAATAGGTTAGTGATACGAATATTACTTATTAACCCATAGCTAGGAAAGAAAAATGGATTTATACATTTTCCAAGGAGATTGGCACGTAAGTGATTATAATGAACCCGATAGGAATTGTGACATTGATCTCCGATTCATATTTCCTATCCATCATCCATTTTGCCGCACACTTAAGCTTATGGCACCTCGTATTCCATGACGGTCACCGTCTAGATACTGATCATATTCCTCGTTGCTTAACGTGCTGTGGCCGTATGTCAAAGATGGCATACTTGTAAGATAGATTAGGGCTAGTAAAAATAAAAAATAAAAAATAAAAAATAACGCATCCTTACTGACAGTTTAGTACTGCACATAAATTTCTAAAGTCTAGGAACCAAAGAGCAAAGGCCCCTCAAAATAATTACCAAGAAAATTTTTATAGAAAGGGCACAGGAAAATTTCGTTACTGCTGTGTGACAGAGACTACACTGAGATGCATATATCGAGTTTTCTTTTGTGTTGAGCATGAATTTTGCTTTCTTACAGTTAATAAGAAAGTTTGGCCGTCTCTGTTAATCAACCAGGAGTATATTCCCGTCTCATGGATAGCTGTACGAGCATGCACAATAAGAACGCAATATCCAATCATCGGAATGCACCTTCTGTCCAATCATATTTTCTAATCTATAAAATGTGTTCATTTCGCGTGAAGAAAACGTGTCGAACAAAATCGTAAACTGGATCGTCAGGATGCCCCCGTGTCATTCGGAGCAGTGTCAAGTTATTTTCTTCGTCACTTCATGAAAACGGAACGCTGGCATGACACCAACTATTTTGATCCCCTGCAGAACCCGCTGAGTCAATCCGTTTACTTGCCTTCTGCTTTCCAGTTTTATTTTCTTTTTTTTTCCACTACTCAAACCCGACGCCATCTTTCTTAGACTATGAATATTTTTCTGTCAGGCTGCGTGACGTTACTAATCAGTTCTACATCATGGTGGAACTCGAACGACGTTGATCGATCAAGACACGCGTATAAAAATAACAATTTATACCAAGATGCTAACTGCATAAACGCCTGTCTGGTCACATCTATCTATCTATCTATCTATCTATCTATCTATCTATCTATCTATCTAATTCATTTCTTATTTATCTATTTATAAATCCATCTAATTCACTTCATATCTATCTATCCATCTATCTAATTAATTTTACATCTATCTATCTATCTATCTATCTATCTATCTATCTATAAATACGTACATTTATTACATAAATTAAATTATTTCCCTCACTGATTCCAACAGTAAATAACCAAATTTTTACAGGAATGTATAAAATATAGTCAGTTCCTACATTAAAATTATGGTAATAAGTATCACGTTATAAGATCCCAGAAACTGACACACATACAGACATGCGGACACCCCACACAAACAGGCACACAAAATTAAAAAACACACACACACACACACACACACACCTCATATATATATATATATATATATATATATATATATAACTTATCACTATACTCGTTTCGTAAAACCTTCCGCGTATATACTCGGAAGGAAAAAATGGTTGTAAAAAAGAAAGAGCTAAGCACATGAACATCAGCCAAAGCGATTTGGACTGAGTCAGTAAGTAGCCCAAAGAAAGAAAACGGGACGAGTAATCAATAAGAAAAAGGGCTCAATACGTAAGTAGAGCAGAATAAGTAAATTAACGTAGTGTAGTGAGCCAACAAATCTACCAACGTTTCACCTAAACGGATCTTCAAGGTAGGATGGCTAAAGAGAAAATTGACAACGACAAGATAAAGGTTAATTTACTTTTATATATATATATATATATATATATATATATATATATATATATATATATATATTCTAATGCTAGGAAGGTCGGGTCACTGTGTCGGACCAGGATATTTTTTCCACCTGAAATCATCTTGTACATATACAAATCAACCATCTGTCTGGGCATGTAATATTGCTAACGTATATATGGTCAGGCACCCCCGCTGTTCATCTCAGTGTTCTCGACAGGCTTCGAAGGGGTATCAGTAATGTGATAGGTACCGACTTGGCGGCTCGACCCCATCCACTTTCTCACCAATGGGATGTGGCTTTTCTCTGTCTGTCCTATAAATATTTTAATGGCTTCTGTTCCAACGTACTTAAGTCACTGGTGCCTCTGTTACAGAAGTTTACTCCTGCAACCAGACTGGCAACAAGTTCCACCCTATTCACAGTTAGATCAAACAAATGCAGCCTACAATTCTTCTCCCTCAGCTTCTTTTTTCTCATTTTTCGCCTGTGTAACTATCTTTCACATTCTTACTTTGCTGACGGCTACAGCCTCCAAAAATTTAAATGCAATGTCAATACTCTTCTCTTAACCACTTGACTCTAGATTTTTCTACATCACACATCTCTTGGTTTCTCTCTATCTTTGCAACTGTCTTCACACCTATATTCCCATCCTTCTCTTACTTCTTTTATCTGACACCTCTGTAACTGGTGCGTTCTTTACTCTCCTCCTATCTAATATTTTTTTCTTATGTAGCCAACTGGGCATCAGTGGCATTACCACCTTGCTTGGGGTGAAACGATTAATATATATATATATATATATATATATATATATATATATAGGATGTTGGAAAAGTTTTGTCTTTATTTTCACCTGAAATTAAAGCCAAAATACAATGTTTATAATGGCTCGTGATTAACGATAATAGAAATTCATTGTCTCTTATATTTAATAGTATATGTTTAGGAAATTATTTGCTGCCTCGATACACTATATATATATATATATATATATATATATATATATTGTAACAAAGTTGTAGAACTCGTAGGTTTTTTAACCTTTTGTTCATGCATTTACTTTTATAAAGTCTGCTCGATACAAATGTAGAGCGTTATACTGTAATAGTTGTTACAATGGTTTATAAATACATAGTATCACAATGATACTATGAATTTATAAACCATTGTAACAACTATATATATATATATATATATATATATATATATATATTGTAATTTTGTTATTACAATGGTTTAAAAAGCATAATACACAAACATTTTTATATTTAAGTACAATACTTACTATTATTCTTCAGGTGATATGTAAATTGAATGGTGAAAATGATTTTCAAAAATGTCATGTATGCCAAATACAGGTGGGGGATAACAGAATCAAACAAGTCCAAGAATTTAAGTACCTAGGAGGTGTTCTAACAGGAGATGGAAAGTGCGACACGGACATCCGAAGGCGAATTGGCATGGCAAAGGACGCGTTCCAGAAGATGAGCAAAATACTAACACACAGAAAAACCTCAATAGAAACGAAGAAAAGAGTGCTAGACTGCTACGTGATGTCAGTTCTTCAATACGGCTGTGAATGCTGGACAATATCATCGAAAATGAGGACAAAACTGGAAGCGGCCGAAATGTGGTTCTACAGAAGGATGCTACGGATATCGTGGACTGAGCATATAAGCAGCGACGAAGTGTTAGAAAGAATGGCAACAAAAAGGAAATTGATGCTGAGCATCAGGAAGAGACAACTGAAGTTCCTGGGACATGCAATGAGGAAGGAGAGCCTGGAGAACCTGATACTGACTGGACAGATAGAAGGAATGAGAGACAGAGGAAGACAGCGGATAACATATTTGCAGGGTCTGATCAGGTGGATGACGGAACGGGGGTTGCCAGGAGCAACAGGAGCAAACATATTAAGAGCCACAAGGGATAGGGAGACGTGGAGATCCATGATCGCCTACGTCCTGAAGGGACAAGGCACATAAAGAAGAAGATATATATATATATATATATATATATATATATATGAAAAAGTGTAATGGAAATTTTCTTTAGAATTTCATATAAATAAATTGATGATTACATTGAAATTACATAAGCGCATGAAGTTTTCTTTCTTTTTTTTTCTTTGCAATCACATCAATGTAAACATCATTTTGGTCAGATAAAATCCTAAACTTCTTAATGCGTCACACAATTTTTTCCGCTTGGTCATGTGATTCGTTTCATCCCTTAGGACTTTATCGTACTAAATTTATGTTGATGCGACTACACATACGCAAGGACGAGGGATGCCGGCAATTTGTTTTTTCTTATATCGCCGAAATTATTTAGTTTTTTTAGCTTTTCTTTTCCTTTTTTTATAGCACTTTTTTTGGTACATATCCCACACGATGATTATAGAATATCGACCTAAATTGGTGAAGTGTAATATCTAGAGCGCTATATTACTGTCGATGTCCTAAGGCACTGTCGACTAAGGCACTCTCTAAACATTTTCCTCGCAATGAATTGGTTTCTCCTTTGTAACATTTTTATGACAAAATTATGGTTATTCCCCTTACGGTGTGCAAACAGCGAATTTGATGTATTGTTTTGTAAATTGTACCTTTTGTTTTTATATATCATTTTACTAAGATTTCCTTGCGGTTTCACCTCCGTAATTTGTGAAAATTATTACAGACGATCAAGTACATTCTTCTTTCAAGTTTTAACTTATTGTTTTGTTAAGTCTTTCATTGTTTTAGATGTATTAATAAATTTTTATTGAGTTTAGATATATTCTTTTCAATTCTTGATGTGATAGAGTAAGTTGGTAGGCTCTTAATATTTTTTTTTATTCATTAGGTTTGTCAGTAGGAGTTGGTTTTCTATTATCGAATATTTTATGAGCTTTTTCTTTTGCATGAAATATAAAATAATTAGGGTACTGAATAAGCTTGAATGTCTTTCCAATTAATGTTATACTGAGGTCTTCAAATTGAGAATATGTGAATATGCCGCCATATTACAACTCTAAATCTTACAGAAGCTTTCATTGCGCCATTTTGTTTTATTTTGTGTTATTTATCTGATTTTTGTCAAGTTTTTAAAAATGGCAATTGATTCTAGATATTGTACCCATATAACTGCCACTGAATTTTAGAATTTCCTTCTGTAAATGAGAACCTACAATTATCAATTTTAACAGATACATGTAATTTTGTATTCAGAGGTATTTTCCCTGCAGAAAACAAAGTCGCAAGCCTATATTGATTTCCATAGCAACGACGAACGACATTCTTTATTTGCGCCAGTACAGATATTGCCATTTAAAATTCCCGTGTTACGTTCAGGTTGGCAAACTTCACCCACAGTGCATGATTTTTTTTTAATCATATCAACCCGAGCAAGGTGGTAACGCCACTGATGTGCAGGGGCTACGTAAAAGTGAAAAGATTTGGGAAAGAGAAAGCCGGAAAGAACAGGGAACAAGGGATGAGCCTCTACACCTGTACAATAGACGTGGGTGGAGTGTGAACCGGGCGATAGTTTAGACTATCTACTCCGATTAAAGTCTATCTACTCCAATTTCCAGAATTAAATTCTTTAAGTTAAGGAAAAATAGCTACTTATATTCGATATCCTCATCATCTTCATTTTTTACTTAGTACATTCGTATCACGCATATAATTCAGTAATTTCTATTATGTGTGGCTCTTGAAATTTGTTCTGGGTTAACACTACTATATATATATATATATATATATATATATATATATATATATATATATTGATTGTTTAATTACTTAATTTTTGGTCATAATAAAATTAAACCAAGGCATATTTATATTAAAATGTGTTCAATACAATTGTAAAACTTTTGAATATTTTCCATTTGTAAACGAGTTATTAGGCTACCCATGTTTCCCAGATACAGTCACTTTCTCACCGGCGCTATGTGGCTTCTCAGTGTCTCCTCTGCAAATACTTTCACGTCTTCTACTCTGATGAATTTAGCTCACTAGTACCTCCTATATGTGAATTTACTCGAGCCACATGATTAGCCACTAGGTTCCACCCTTTTACTGTGAAACCAATAAAATGTAAACGCAAATTCTACTCCATCAGCCTCTTTTGCGCACTTCTCGCATGTGGAATTTTCTTCTGTTTACTTGCTTCCCCGACAGCTACAATCTCTAAGAATTTAAATGTAAAGTCAATAGTCATTTCCTATCTTAGTAACTTACATTCTCTCTCTCTCATGCTTTTTCTCCATCCACTCTATTCTCAACAGTATTCTCATCCTTCTCTTACCCACTTCCTGACACCCCCTATAACATCTTAATTTTTCTCATAATTTTCCTTCTATATAACCACCTGTGCGTCTGTGGCAGTAAACCGCCTTACTTGGGGCGATGTGATTATAAAAAAAGTTCTATTAATGATAATTTAGAGAAAAGAAACTGTTAAAATATAATTGGCGATTGGAGATAGATATTTATACAGTAAAACAGTGATAGCTAATTGTTAATTCAATAGCACGCTTAAATTCAAATAGTCGCAACAATTGGAATAAAGTCTCATCAGAAAAATTGTCATGAAAATATTTGTATATCACGGCAGTGAAAACGTGAGTGACGCCGAGATACCCGGTCAAAATCGATTATATTGTAAAGTGTTATAAATATAAAATAACCGATACGTATAAAATGAACGAAAAAATAAAAAAAAATAAACACAAAATATATATGTACAATGAATGATTTTTCCTTATCTAATATATTCACTATATTAAGATAACTTAGAATTAAACATTCAAGATTTAAAATTTTCTATCTTAATATGCCAATCAATTTTTTGTATTTCTGTCAAATGCAAATGACAGGATTGCTTAAATATTTAGTGTTGCATAGAGCTAAAAACACATTTGCTTCTATTGCCAAATATTTATTGTTTGATTTTATAAGACTAGATTCCGGATTCTTCTATCGACCATTTCCCAGGATTTCTAACATCTATTCCATTTTCTAAGTAACTCTAAAATATAAGTAGAATTATATAAACGCTATAGACCGTCATTTATATTGCACGTGTATCTTTCAAACCTGCTTTTGACTACCCATTTGATGTATCCAATGAGACGAATGGTATTAACAAGACAGGAATTAATACATGGCAATGTGGCCTACTGTAATTACAGATTCTGTTTGTGGCTGGGTGGCTCAGGGTCAAGAATTGAGGACCCTAGTCTTGCCGTAGCGGTGCTTTATCAATACCTTGTTTTAGCTGTCAGAGCATTTCATAAGTGATGGAGTGGAAATGTCCAAGTGAGATCGACCGGTCGGTCAATGAAAAGCAATTGGCTAATCCAGATCGTAATTCCATAAGATATTTTCCTTGGAACAAGTTCAACAGGGACAGTGGAGCTTTAGTGGTTATTTGGTGATATGGTAGGTTTGGGGGCGTGAAGGTGCTCTGATGTGATGCATTGCGGTTTCTATCATATAAAGCATGGTTGTCTGTACTTGTCATGTATGTCACCTTTACCGACTAACCATGCTTTCTTCTTCTTCTTCTTCTTCTTCTTCTTCTTCTTCATCATCATCATCTTCTTCTTCTTCTTCTTCTTCTTCTTCTTCTTCTTCTTCTTCTTCTTCTGCCTACACGTGTTCTGCACATTGGTGGTGAATCATCTTTATTGCCGTCTTCATCACATTAGCAAAAACAGATTCCATTACGGCGATGATAGGAGCCGCCATTTTCATCTGCTCTGCCTTTCCGTTTATTGACAACGGCGTGGTGCATGCCAGCAGTATTGTCATTTTCATCAGAGCAGGTGTCGTTATTATCATGGCGTCGATTTCATGCGACCTCTTGTCATCGTAATCACCGAATGTCAACAAGGCTTTTCCTTTGTACGATAACTACAAGGGAGATCGAAACGAAATCGTCATTAGTTACAGGACTCAAAGTGAGGCATACAAAAGCTGAGCAGATAATATTGGTCTTTATTGAAAGTTTCATTTTAAAACGGTGCATTCTTTTCTAAATTTAATAGCGGAGTTAATCTTTTTTTATTATTGTAGAGCTGCCACAAACGTCCAATGGAGATGAACTCAAAATTATTCTCTATAACATAACAGCCATAAAATACCCAATGTTCTTTAGAAAAATTGAAGATTTTTTAAATTGCTTACTGTTGTTAAGATACTCTTGGTGAAAGTGAATGTTCATTTTGTATACTTACTCTAGGTAATTCAATGTTTCTGAAATTTGTTTTTTTTCTTTCTTTGGTTAAAAGGAAAAGGAGTGCTGAATTTTCTGTATTATGTGTACTCTGACATGGTAGTGAATGCTGAACAATCTCCTTACATACTTCAAGACACAGAATATGGTTCTACAGAAGGATGCTGAGTATGGATTGAAAGTAGGAGCAATAGCGAAGTTAGAGATCATGAAAATAATAACGACACTTAAACTTAACACCGGAAAGAGGCTGTTTTTTGGCATATAATGAGAAATGAGGAAGTGGAACATTTGATATTCACAGGACAGATTTAAAGTAAAAGAAATTGGAAAACAACGCATGACGTATCTGATGAGCTTGAGTGAATGCATGACGAAGAGGGGTTTGTGACAGATGATGAAAAGACACAATATGGAGAAAGCTAAAAAGGACAGGATGTTGTGAAGAGCTTCACAAGAAGAAGAAGAAGAAGGAGGAGAAGAAGAAGAAGAAGGAGGAGGAGGAGAAGGAGAAGAAGAAGAAGAAAAAAAGAAGAAGAAGGAGAAGAAGAAGGAGGAGGAGGAGAAGATGAAGAAGGAGGAGGAGGAGAAGAAGAAGAAGAAGGAGGAGAAGAAGAAGAAGAAGGAGGAGGAGGAGGAAGAGGAGGAGAAGGAGAAGAAGAAGAAAAAGAAGAAGAAGAAGCAGAAGAAGAAGAAGAAGAATATTTTTGTTTCAATGATTTTCTGAAGAAAACTTTTCGGAAAAATGAACCTGTTTTTCCTTTACTCTCTTGTGTTGAGACGTATTTTAAGAAAAAATGAACCTCTTTCGCCTACTTTTTAATGCTAAGACATTTTTGTGAAAATAAAGTTGTCCTTCGAATACTTGCTCTTGTTATGTCCGCTTTTCATCTAATTTCCACTTCATCTTTCACTATGCGTTTTCTGCAAGAATACATTCTTCCTTCTCCTGTAAGATGGAAACTCTTGGGTACAAGTTGTACCTGAAGTAGTAGACATGGATTAGTTTAGATTGCATATACATGGCCATTTTTCAAATTTCCATTTCTTTGTGTTTTTTTTTTAGTGTAAGAGAGAGTATTCCATCTGACACGGGTAATATATCTGATTACAGTCAACGAATAAATTGGTCAATATATTGTGCTGTCAGATTTTCCGGAATATCCTAATAATATATATATATATATATATATATATATATATATATATTGTGTGTGTATATTTAGGCAGCATTTTTTCATTAATGCATGCTTCATTAAATAATATAGACAAGTTTTGTCTAATTATTTTATGTAAATTTTTTTCATATTCTCTGATATGCTTAATAGCATTATCAATAAATGTATAAAGAAAATTACAATATTCATACATACTTTTTTAATAAACTTTCGGCTGACATAAGCCATTTTCAAAGATGTCAAATTACATTATAATGCCTAAATGCTTAAATGCCTATAATTAATAACAGAAGCCATTGGTTTATTCCATTGGCTTCCCTACTTAATATTTCTCGTTTTAACTCTCGCTTGGTCATGTGTAACGTCATGAGCTGTGATTTGACATTCGCTTCGTACGAGTTTGTTGTTGTTTGAAAGATTTCATGTAACGAAAAAAGTTTGTCATTATGGTTTGTCCGTGTTTATAATATATAATGTATTTTGACATCTTTGAAAATGGCTTATATAAAGCGGATACACGCCGATAATATATATAAATATTAATCATATCATTCTTTAATCATTTTTAATATTTAATCATTTCACCCCAAGAAAGGCGGTAAAGCCACGAGTGCGCAGTTTAAGATGGACGGGATTCCAGGAGAAAGAAGATGGTAAGTGTCAATGCATTTCAATTTTCGTAGATTGTACTTTGTGGAATGACGGAGCGAATCTATAGCTTCCTCGAGGACTAGTCAGAATTCATTTTGCAAATTTATAAATCTACCATTCGCCCGTGCATTGACCACTGCTTCAATACCTGCTCGGGTGGTTCTCTTATTCATCTCGACGTTCTTGACAGAATCCAAATAAAGATCTGGAATGTAATCTGTCCTAACATATCATCTCTGTGTCAAGCAGTAACTCACCAACTGACGTACACACACACACACACACACACACACACACACACACACACACACACACACACACATATATATATATATATATATATATATATATATATATCTGTTTGTGTATGTGTGTGTGCGTGTGTGTGTGTGTAGTTTGTTATGTATAGATGAAGAAACGTAATATATGAAATGACAAGTTATGTTACATTTAAAATATACCTGCATATTTTGTTGAAAATCTTCAAATTTAATCGATTTCTTATTAACAGGTGTAATATATTTTAGATATTTATCGATCGAATCTGAGGATGTGTATGAAGTTTAACGGTTATTAACGCAGAAAATTAAATTCCCGTGCCGGGTTCAAATTCTGACTGAGTTTGATCCTTTCACTTTGCAGAAATATCCTTGGGAAAAAAATCTACTTATGGGTTAAATAGCAGATTAAACTGGATTCTCTTGCTTTCAGAGAATTAAAATTCCATAATTATGAAAATGGACTGGATTCATTAGATTTGGTGGGGTAAATAATATTGAAAATACAACTTTGAATTAAATACCAGCCTGCCGTGAGATGGCTTCTGCTAATGGCTCTTTGTTATGTTTGGACTCGTTTAACCCTAAAAGATACTCCAGTGCAGATGATCCCAAACTGTTACAATATTAACTTTGTTAGTCAAATAACAACCGTTACTTCTCTTCCATATCTTCATAATCATTACTTACGTCTTATTAAATTCATATCACACATCATTCAGTAACCCTTTACTATGAGTGATTTGATTTTTGTATTGGGTTTGCATTACAAATGGTAATATATTTTTCCACCAAACTGCCTGACCATCATTGAAAATCTATTAGAACCACAAAAGGTTAAGCAGGTCGTGTCTGGTCAGTATCTAGATTTGTTACCGCTTTGGAATACAACGTGCTGTAATCTTAGATGTGTTGGTAAAGAAATGAATACTTTATTCCAGTTATTTTGGTTTCTTTATATTGTAGTGCAGGGATGTGCATTGTGATGCAGGAGCTCGGAACGAGAAATCGGAGAACCAATTTCGAATTCCGCTTGAATACCTTGCATTCATTTAGGCGCAAATGCACTTGGGAAAGTTATTAATGAGCCTCTTCTCCCTCCAGCTATAGATGAAATAGCGGAACAAATTTTATTTTATCGACTTGGTTGGCAAGGAGTCTACCGCAGAATGTAATGGCAAGAAACTGCGTAAAAATCCTTTACTTAGGTGTATCACGTATGGCACTTAACTGAGTGAATGTTACTTGTAAGTACCCTTGGGGAAAGTATGAATCCACCTCTTTTCTCCCATCTACCAGTAAAGCGTTTTCATCTCAAACAAGTTTCTTACAATCCTAAATTATTTTCTGTCTTTAAATAACCTTCATAATGTGGATAAGCCGCAAAGACAAATCAATCAATGAAAAAAAAAACTGAATTAATTTAAAATTATTTTGATAAATTGCCATTATTTTAATGCAGAAGTCTTTGTCAAACATTTCATTTGTTTGATGTTTTCTTTGTTGGATAACAACCATTTACTTCAAGATGTTATCTTTTCACTGCTATGCTCTATCTACAGAGTGGCCCTAAAAAAACTAACAGTGATGAAAGAAAAAATATTTTATTCAAAGTAATTGAAACCTTAAAACATACCATTTAAGAAACAATGATGGAATTTTCATTTTTTAAACATTACGTCCTGTAGATGGCGTCCTCCTGTACGAATGCATTCTTGAAATCTGCTGTTGAGATTCCTAATTGACCGCTGCAACATCTCAGCTGGGATGCTGCGAATTTCATCCTGAATTCTCTGTTTTAACTCATCCAGAGTTCTTGGTCGAGTCGTGTACAATTTACTCTTGAGATAGCTCCATAAGAAAAAGTCACAACAGGGGGCAACGGAACATTACCAAATCTTGAGTTAACACGGTTACCGAACAATTCTCGCACAGCCTCCAATGATTGCCGTGCATGTGCGATGTCGCCCCATCCTGTTGAAACACAGGTTCTTGAACGTGTGAAAAATTGTTCAATTCAGGTGTAACGAAGGATTGTAAAATCTCCTCGTAACGATTCGCAGTGACAGTGACTGAGAAAACATTTTTATGTCTAACGCACGCTGTTGCTCGTCCCGCTAATCCATGGTTTATTCGCGAGGCCAGTGTTTAGCTGTGCTGCCACTTGCTCATTTCTGCCAATACACTTAAAAAATTCCCGTTTTTGGGGGTCACCCTGTATATTCGGGATATATTAAGATGATTTTGACACTCTGTATCATAATTCATTTAATGAACAGGACTTCGTTAATTAGTTTTACTAGTTCTGAACTAACATCGCCTGAAGTACCAGAGTTCAAATAAAAGGTATGTATGTATATATTTGAATATAGTTTACTTACATAAAAGGAAAAGTTCATTAAAACATTACATGACACTTTGAGCGATAGCGTATCAGCAAAAATAACAAGACCATTTGGAGCGGTTCGCCTGAAGTTGTCGGTACCAATCTGATCCTTCTGAAGTGAGTGTGTTTACTGATTTCGTGGCTGCTGACCTTGATTTTATTTATGCTTATTGGATCTAAACGGAAGTCTCTTGAAAACTAAAATAGAGCAGTCTGATTGGTTGGATATTCATCCATCTTTACAACTGGAATGGTTTTTAGAACTACACAGAAGATAATCAGGTTAACGGATTTAGTATAAAATACACGCTTTAATTAATAGCCGATCAAATGTCACAGAATGCCCAAGGAAATAATTTGTTTCTGGATTTTATATAATTTAAATATTTTCATTTAAGTCTGAATTGCAGCATCTTTTAATAATTATTGTCATATACATTATATTAACTGGGTGTACGTGTTTCAGAATACATTCCCGTGTCTAAACATTGCAATGAATGCTTTCAAGTTTGGATATTCGAGAATCATAATAAAACAGTTGTGCTATTCAGCGTGATTCGAACCTGCGTCAACTTTATATTTGCAAAAACGCATTTAAATTACGCGTGCTTTAGACCGCAGAGTTAGAAAAGACTTTACAGCAAAGAAAGACTCAGTTATCTTTTCAAAAAATTGAACTATTCTCGTTGCGATATTTAATTGATTTTTCCATGGGAATATTTGCTCTGAATTCTATCATGGCTGAACGTACTGAAGAACTTCTAACTAAAAGATAGTTTCCTCCTAAAGTAAATTCTTTATTAAGGCTTCCGAATACTCAGGCTTCTCGAAATCAATTACACGAAAATGTCTACGCAAACATGTGTTCAGTGAATATAATGTTTATAGTAATAAAGAATAATTTTGAATTAAAAATAAAATACATTTATTCCTTAGAAATTCTTACGCTTCGTATAAGTAACACGAAACAACACGTTTGTTAAAAAAGAATTGCAGCTCGAAAATATTTGACTTGATGGACATTTTGTAGGACACTTAAAAACAGCTGAAATTTTTATGTGTCCATCTACATATATTTTTAGAAATATTTTCACCATATAACGAGCCGCGGTTATCTTTCAGAAATATTTCATTGTAATCAAACAGAACATTTTCAATAAAAAATGTAAAATCTCGTAAATTATTTTATGAAAAAAAGCACTCTGTTGTCAGGGATTCGAAGTGCCCCCATTAGACAAGTCTTATGATAAGGAACAACAAAGTGTAAGTCCACTGATCTATACTGCAGTTTTAAAAGTTCAGATCAGATCTATTAAAAAGCGGAAGATGTTCCAATCTTACTTAGATTTTCGAACAAATACGCGCGTTTTCTCTGCTACAAAGGAATTTGATTTAATTCACACGTTGTCCCTAAAGTAATTACGTATTTTCACCGGTATGAATTGGGAGTCAACCAACAAAGGCCGAAACAATGATAAATAACTGAGTTGAGAATTAGATTACCATCTCGTCTATCCGATAGTGTGTCGTTTATAGTGCATTTCAGAATTTAATTTGGAAAACCTTCAAAAAGAGAATGTGCGTTTATCATGAACTTTCGCTTAAGATCTGAATACAATCCTTTTTAAGATTATTTTAAGTTTGAATGACGATTTTTCATTTTTGCATCTAATTATTACAGGTGATGTATGAAATATTACACATGTGAAAAGACAAAAATGGCCAGTGGTTAGTATAAACTAGTGAAAACATCAAAATCAAGATGACATTTGCAACAAGACTTGCTTTCTGTCTGGTAATATATGAATAGTGTTGTGGTGAATATGGAATTAAAAGTAACTTTATTCTCTTCACTTTATTCTCTTCACTTTAACAATCCTTTGTGAAATTTAAATTTTGACCAACAAGAAAAAGTAATGACCCCGTACTGATGCCAAATTTCGCGATCAGACGTTAAATTAATTCTCTAACCAATGAAAGGAAGCAATTTGAAAAACTGAGAGAAAAGTTAATAAACCTATTTGAAAAAATGACCCGCTATAAAATAAAGAAAAAAGTCGAATTAGTTAGTCAGATGGAAGCAGAAATTAGAGACGCCACTACCAAGATGTGACAAAAAAAACTTCAAACCACTGACCCGGTCATAAGGTCCCGTCACACATAAGTTCTCCTACTTATCGGGTGCTATTTTTACTTCTTCTTTATCTTCACCATTATCGCAGTCAACAAAGAACAATAGCAGGAAGATACTTCAACTGACTCTTAAAGATTTACTCTGATAAGTACAGTTTTCCTTTAGTGCTTTACCTTTCTTTTCACTTTCTCGCCGGCCATAAAAAGCTTAAAACTAGAACTGCTACCTACAGCTACAAGCCTAGGATTCACTTAACTACATACGTACATTTTCTCTTTGAACATTTAACTCCTACAATTGATATTATTTTCTTCTGTTAACAAAATTCTACTATAACATACAAACGAAATACTTTTATTCTTTCAACCTTCAACCTTCTCACGATTCTTATAAAGATTAAGTTGCAGAGATTTCGGTTATGTTTAACACAAGGCCAATTTAATAAACATTCAACTTTCTTCTTACTTCAGTGTAATCCATTACAAGCTCATGGGACACGAAAGGACCATCAGTTCAAACGTTTAAAGCTGGCAACGATTTACTTTAACGAAGTATTGATAAATAGAAAAATGTTATTTTACATTTGTGATCACACATATTGTAAAACAAATAAAAATATATGTTTCGGTTATGAGGTCCCATCAAATCCATACAAATTAGATTTGGCACCTATAGATGGTAAAATATGTCGTTTATTAAGAGTTACTGGATCATTGTAAGAACCATCACAACAGGCGTTTATTGAAAGCAAAAAGGAAAATTGATCAGGTAAACGAAAAGATATATAAAAAGTGAGACATTAGTATTTGTCTATATTTCTGAGATGAGGTAGTATTTACAGTAATTACATTATTCGGACTATTGTCGTCATCTTTGTTGCCATTTGTACGACGTTTGGGCCGTTGTACGCTTCGGCCTTTGTCAGCTGCTAGGAATTTCGAACCGAACCCTTTATTACAATCACTTGGGTATATCATTCTATATAGACGTTAGTTAGTTCTTGTGACTTGACACAAGGAGTTGTAAGTTCAATACTAGGCTACAGCAGTGGTGAACAAGTAACTTACAGGGTTACAGGGAGATAACTTATGAGTCCATTTGAGGCATTACTAGGCAAGGAATAAGAATGATATACCACAATGATTGTAATAAAGGGCTTGGTTCGAAATTTCTAGACCCTGAAGAAAACCGAAGCGTACAACAGCCGAAACGTCGTACAAATGGCAACAAAGATGAGGAAAAATGTAAATACTGAAAAAGTGAGGAGCTTTATTAAATGGGTGTTTTTTTCAGTAACGACACATTATGAAGTGTTCTTTACGGTGTTAGTTACTTCACAATTCTTCATACAAACAAGCATTAGCACCGACATATTTCAATGTCTTTCGACCAAAGAATTATTATCCTTAAGAAATAAAGTAACAATTGAAAACAGTGAGCAAACTCTGGTGTTGCAACTGGCTGAGTCTTACTCATAAAATGAAGTGACATATAAAGTTCCTTTTGTTTTTTTTATTAATAAAAATATTCTTCACTTATTGATATGTTGATGATTAACTTTCAAAGAGGAAATGTTATTTGACGCTTGGCAAATTGAATTGTTTCTCATTCATTCACTAAGAAAGACTACAGTTAGAAAAAAGTGCATACATGAATTTAGCTGTAATTAAAAAAAAACAGTCAATATAGACGCAAAGATAACCATCAGAAGATTAACATCAGACGTAAAATATGAAAATGTCCTTAAAAGAAACCAAATTAGACTAAAAAATGGCTGCGTATGTTGAGAGACACCGCACATGCGCATTTACAACAGAGCTTGAATGTGCCTATTCACTTTAGCCCCAAATAATTGCATGCAAAATTTATCGCTAGCACTTGATACCACCTCGTAAACATTGTTTTTTTCATTGTCGTTTTCCTCATCATCATTTTCAAGTAAGTGAGATGGGGGCATTTTGCACTAAATTTGCACATGACCACTTCAGTTAATTAAGGCTAAGTTAAATCGCCTGCTTATGTTAAACGATGAAAAAACATTTCAACGAAGAAATGAAAAAAAAACATCGATGCATTACAGGCGCAATACATCTTCTTACCCTTTCTGCATGTGTGCCTATTTGTTTGCGTATGTGTGTGTTCATGTGGATCACGAACTGTACCTAATCTCGGATTTCTTATAAAGCTTTCAGAGATGTTTTACGCCTCATCGCTTGAACCAGTTTTTGCTTTTTCTTATCTAATAACTATGTATGAGTTCGAGAGTGTTTTTTGTTTTTTATATGCTTTTTCCTTTCAAGGTTTGGGTAATCATGTCTCTATATTATATTTAGCTGTAAGCCATGTATATTCATTTTCTATATCTTCTAGTCCCTATCCTGTCATACAAGCTCGTTAGGTAGCTAATTCCGAGTATCCCAGTGCTTCCATTTTGTTTTAATTATATCATGTGAGTGTTAAATTCATTAAAATCTTTTTGTTCTTTTTTTCTCTCAAGTTCCTAAAAATTTCTAATGTTCTGTTTATGGTATGATCATCTTTCTGTAGAACTACATCTCTGTTACAGTGTCTTTTCAGCTTGTTTTAGAAAATTGTCCTGCGTCCACTACTATATAGGAGAACTGAAAAGACGGTCAGTCAGTCAGTTAAGTGCCATACGTGATACACGCTTGGGCGATCATGTCTCGAAAGAGACATGACTGACTGGGCAGAAGATAATCCCGCAGTAGGTTACCATTGCTTTCTGCGGTAGACTGTTTGACGACCAAGGCTACAGAACCCAATCTGTCCTGCTATTTAACCCATAACTCGAAGGAAGAGACGGATTAATACCTTTCCCAAGGGTATTTACGCGTAAGTGAATACAATGGATTCAACTGGAATTCGAACTCGGCTCCCCGGTTTCTCGTTCCGAGTCGATATCCACTGTACCACGACGCAGATGTTCTTATTGATTGCTTCTGTCAGATTTTGGAAGGCATACTTTAGATCGCTTTATTCTTCTTCTTCATGTACCGTGTATTTTCTGGACGTAGGCGATCATGGCTTTCACTTGGCTTTGTCTCTTATCGCTCTCAATATATTTCCTCTTGGTACCTCTCCCAAATACCACTCCGCTATCCATTTGCTCAAGCCTATCAATATGTCTTCCGCTGCTATCTCTCTGTATCATCTGTCTCTTCATAATGTTAAGTATTAATTTTCTTCTCGTTTGCATCCTCTCCATCACCTCATCGTTGCTAGCTGCTAAGTCCATGGTATCTTCAGCATCCACATTTCTGTGCCTCAAGCCTCTCCATTATCTTTGATGAGATCGTCCAACATTCACTTCTATACATAAGGACAGACATAATGTAGCAATCCAGTACTCTTTCTTTTTTTTTTTTTTGTTGTTTCCAACAAGATTTTCCTGTCTCCCAGTACTATGCCTAGCTTTTGAAATGAGTCCTTGGCCATTACAATGCGTCTTCGGATCTCAACGTCGCATTTTCCGTCTTTTGTCAAAAAGCTTCCTAGCTATTTGAATTTTTTTACTTGATTTTTATTAAAAGAGAAGTCGGTGAGGAATTAGTAAACATGTGTGAAAACATTTTAATTTATTCTCATGACACTTTCTCTTGTATTCCCCTCGTTTCTTTAAGAATGTGTACAAAATACGTCTCTTCTACATTTTAAGGAAATAGGTGTAAACAGCTCTCTAATATTTCCTGTCTATTTACACTTACATTGTTCATGTCCTGACATCTATTCGTTATGTATACGATTCTCTTTTACGGTGTTTATCTTGCCTTCATCATATGTTTTAATCCACAAGTCCTCTTTCCTTCTTATGTATAACATATGTTTTAACTCTCACTTTTAATATAATTATAAGATTGTTTTTTATTTTCTTGAAGCTTCCTTGTTAATCAGATGTTCACTCTATGAGATTCCCATTGTTCGGGATAAAACTAAATTTCTTTCATTTCAAGAATATTTATCATCAGTGAGGAGAATGCTCGAAATTTTACTGGCTCCCGGCCATATCGCGTTTAAACGTATGATCACGGAAACTTAGCAACGTCGAGCTTGATCAGTTCGCAGATTCGTAACTGCTTGAAAATACCAGGTGCTGTTAGCTCGGATGTGCACGGAGTCTAACTGAATAATGACGTAGAATTTTTAATCGGGGATCAGAGTTTCTATTTTTGTTGAATTCGTTATATATCTTTATCCGCAAATAACCTTGAAAACCGTAAGAAGCCACATCTTCTCCCTATCTATAGATTAATTAGTAAGAATTTTATCACTAAAAAAACAATAGTATTTGAAAGAAAATTGGTTACAAAAAATTTATATATCGGTATAAAATAAACCATAGAGGCTCAACACAACCAACCACACAACCATTCAACATTTAATTTAGGAAGTACGATACTGAAGAGTAGTTCAGTATACTTAAATGCAAGCGAGATAAATTCTATTGAAAAACATGTGGGTCACCTTGAATAAAGGCTTAGAGCTAACATCTTTTGGAGACAACATCCAACTAAATTACTGCTCTATGGATATTTGATATTTCTACGAGCTTACAAGAAGGCAGAATGCATTTTTCTGGGCACAAAGCAAGAACTCGCGAGTGATTTACCTCGCTGGTCGCTTAGCGCTGGCACAAGACGGTTTTTTCATTGCCATTAAGCAACCATCTGATGACAGGGTGCTACACTCACGAACTTGCAGGATCACGATGCTTGGCGTGAATGACTCAGGAATTCCCTAGTTTGCTCGACCGAATAAATATATAAGATGATCATCATTGTAAAAAAGAATTGTTACAATTTTTTTTTGGTAGATGCTAAAAGAAAACAATAACCACGTTATAGATTTGATGTTGTATGATATAGCATATTTTGGTAAAGTTTTCAGTTTTACTGTTTGCGGCCATGAAACTTAACCATAACTTAAATATCTTTGTGCTAGAGTGTATTCAAATTTAGACAATTTTTGTTTCAGTAAAAAATTTCAGTTAAAAATATATTAAGTAACAGATTTTCTTATTGCTTATGTAATGCTTATTTAAACAAATTTCGGCTCTCATTCTGTACTTTGTGTTACAGAAGATGATCGTTAATGACTAACAAACAGTCGATGGCTGGACGAGCACAAGACCACAAGCCTCATTTAATGGTGAAATAGAAGCTCTTTAGCCTCATCTATCTAAAGATGATGTCTTGATAAAAAATCCCCAGTATCTTGGGTATTCGCCAGTATATATCGGCATAAACAATCTCAAATTTAATGAAATTAATGAAAATAAACATCGTCCTGGTTATGTCGATGAACCATATCCAGTAAGAAGGCGTCTGACCGAGAGTTTTTTGGCGAGTCGAACCACCTCTTAATTGCTGATATGCCCAGGTCCACCCTGGAGAGTTAGCCCTCAACCTTTGATCAAATTTGCGTAACTGTGTCGGACCAGGATATTTTTCTCGCCTGAGTCCATCTTGCACATTTACAAATAAACTACCCGAATGTGTATTGAATACTGTTGTTATATTTGGTCAGGCACCCATACTATATATTTCTGGGTTGTCTATATGTTCAAAGAAGAATCTGCAATGTGATCGGTCCCGGCCTAGCAGCTCGACTCCCACTACTTTCTCACCGACGGGATGTGGCTTCTTCTCGACAAATATTTTCATAGCTTCTGCTCCGACGAACTTAGCTCACTGGTGCCCTATCCACAAGAATTTACTCGAGTAACTAGATTACCAACAAGGTCCCACCTTTTTAAAGTTAAAACAATTAAACACAGTCGCCACTTCTACTCCATCAGCTTCTTTGCTCGTTCTTCCCGCCTGTGGATCTCTCTTCCATACAGTTGCTTCCCTAATGGCTACAATCTCCAAGACTTTAAATGCAAGTCAATTGCCATCTCTTATACACTTGATTTCAATTCCTCTCTCGTCCTTTCCTCATCACCCCGTGTATCTTGTTATTTTGTTTTCTTACTCTATCTTCGCAACTGACATCACACCTTTATTACCATCCGTCTCCTGCCCTTTATTTGACACCCCCTGTAACCTGTTCGTCTCTCTTCACTTTCCTCCTATTTAAACTTTTACTCTTCTCTTATCTAGCCCCCTGCTTCCAATGGCGGTACTGCCTTGCTTGGGGTGAAACGATTTTAAAAAATCTATCTCAGTCAAGATGTTCAAAACATGGCGAAGATATATGGAAACTACTCTGCTCTCTTTGCCATAAAGGCATCTCAATTCACAGATAATATAGAAAGAAAATCTGTGGAGAGCCATGGTCGCCTATTCCATGATGAGATATGACTTTTTTAGTATAAAAACTGCAGAATATATAATCACAGTTGTAGCGAGTCAATTCAAAAACCTGCTTTTTCTACGAGAATAAAAATATAAGTGAAATTTATATCCACTAACGGATATAGAAATTATTTTAAAATTCTTCTGTTACTGCTGACATTTAGCGTGAAATGTCAGCGACAGTTTTAAAAACGCTTATTGATATTTAAAGAGAACTTATTTAATCGTTGTGAAAGGAAATATCGTAAATTTTAAATATGCAGCCATAAAATTATTTTCTTTTTCCATTTCATTGGCATAATTTACTTCCTCAGTATTCGTCTAAAAGAGTATGATTTTATTAATAATTATTGTTATGATCAGAGAGATTCCTGCCACTTATATAATTAACGCAAACAGGCAGCCTATGGAATACAAATCAAAGTAGAAGTTTTAATACCGTAAACTACTTTGTACAAATTATTAAAAAATGTATTATTATCACCACATGCAAGGCAGTAGAACCACTACGACAAAAGAGGTTACTGAATATAGAACTTGATAAAAAGAAACACTATGATTAAGAATAATAGAAGAGTAAACAAATGGTGATAACGATTGACATTACATTTTTATTTTTGGAGATTTCGATAAAACATTAAGTTCAGAAGAAGTAACCTGTAGCAAATAATTTACAGTTAAATACATCCAGTTCATATGTGAATTGATGAGACCTTGCTACCAATCTAGACAGTCAGTTAAGTGCCATACGTGATACATGCTTGAGCGATAATGTCTCGAAAAGGACATGGCTGACTGGGCAGAAGACTATCCCGCAGTAGGTTGCCATTACTTTCTGCGGTAGACTGGTTGCCAGCCAAGACTATAGAACCCAATCTGTTCTGTTATTTAACTCATAACTCGAGGGAAGAGACGGATTAATACATTTCTCAATGGTATTTGCGCGTAAGTGAACGTAAAGAACTCAACTGAAGTTCGAACTCGGCTCCCCGATTTCTTGTTCCGATTGGATATTCACTGCACTACAACATACCAATCTAATGCTGTGCTTAAATTCATAAATTCTAGATGTCATAGCGAAGAGTTAATCCGAACAACTGTCATGAATGCATTTATAGGAATTGCATAGGGAAGTTACATTACAGCGGTGACAAGGTGACTGAAAACGAGATGCCAGGTCAAGACCTGTAATTTGCTGATTCTTCTTTCTCTTAACAATATTCTACTCATGGGCGAATGGTAGACTTCTGGAGAGAAAATTTGTCTTGAACGGTTTTATATAGCAGCAATGGATTCAATACAGTCGTTCTACTTCATATCCCCCGAGAACGTAATACAGAGTAGGCGCGACGAGTCCATATCATAGACGTTAGCATCTGTTTTACATAATTCTAGATGCTCTATGGTAATTGCAGTCTTAATATTTTCGAATGGAAGCATATTTTATTTGAATAAATCTTGTGGTTTTTTAGAAAGAGCTTATCATTCTAGAAAACATTCTATACATTACCTGCATCAAACTGCAGGGGCATATTATGTATGTTAAGATATTTGGTGAGCTAATATTGACTTCTAATAAGTCGTTCGATTATTTACATTGTTTGGACTGTTTTTCTAATCTTTATTGATATATTTACGTTTCAGCCGTTGTGTGCTCTGGCCTTCTTCAGGCGTTTTATTTTGATCACTGGGGTATATTATTCTCATTTAATGTGCGATGCCACTTCCGTGTAGTTATATCCATTTAACTCAACTCTTTAAGTTATTTGTTCACCTTTGCCAGGTACTGAACTCAAATCATTGGAACTAACCGACGCGTATATCTACTGTGGCATGTCTTTTTATCTCAGGTGTAGAGACAAATAATGAAATTATTCGATATTAAGTAGAAAATTGTAATGTAAAATTGAGTGTAATATTCGGAGTACTTTCCACCCCTGTCGGTCATTTCAATGACATTCTAGAAAATGGAAGAAGTAGTCTGGATATCGTTTATGTTGTTAACAGTTCAAAGTATAAAATTAGTGTGTATTTATATGGTTTCATTGTAAGATTGATTGTACCATAACAATGCAAAACTGACTGAACAGTTCAAAGGTAATTTCATTTTTCTAATTCATAGTACATTTATTTATTTTGAAAAAAAAAAGTCCTGCCAAATTTATAATTTTTTTTCACAGGCTACGTAAATCTGTTAAGCCGACAAAGCATAGAAATGAATACAGTAATAAGGAGTGCTAGAGAAAATCATTAGCGTCAAAGATTGTAATATGAGCTCAGGTAAAAAATGTTAGAGTTAATCATTAGCATCAAAATTCAAAAGATTACAATATAAACTCTGACAAAAATGGTTACTGAAACATTAGGTTTATATGTCCCAGCAATTCATATGGTAATGTCCTTAAGGATACATGGCCCAGTGGATATAGATGTTGGTTGGTTCCAGTGACTTTATCCAAAGAACTGTGAGTTCAATACTGGAGTACAACAATGTTGAACAAATAACTTATACAGTCAAATTAAAGAGAGATAACCCATGGCTGCCTGAAGTGGCATCGTATAAGGAGAATGATATACCTCAGTGATCGCAATAGAGGGTTCAATTCTAAAATGTAGCACCTGAAGAAGGCCAGTGCGGACAACGGTCGAAAGGTCATAAACATTACTGCAAAGATGAGGACAATAGACCGAATAATGCAAATAGTGCAATTACACTTATAAATACTTATTAGATCATACAGACTTGGATGAACGTATTTAAAATATTGTATGTATTTACATTGTCTGCCATCATATTTAATGCGTCATATTTGGGCTGTTGCACGTTCCAGCCTTCTTAATTTTTTTTGCAACTTCCAACATAAAATTAGAAAAATCTACCCACTGTACTAAATAAAAGTTCGAAATTTCAACGTATATCACCTGAAGAAGGTCGGAAATTAGAAACGTCATCAATATGGCAATAGTAATATATTGTAGTACCCGCTACTAGAGGTCAGAAATAATACTACCTAAACATATTAACTTTGTCTTCTTCTCCCTCCTCTTCTCCAGGTGCTTCCACCTAGGTCACGAACTACTATCCCAGAAATCTCTTCATCTCTCATTCCTCTCTTTCTTTCTCTCTGGCTCATCCCTACTGACCAGCAGCTAGTAGCAGTTCAAGTTTTTTTTAGTTCCTCAAAAGATCTCACACCAGCCACACGTGCTACTCCCACCAGCGGACATTTTAGCCAGCCACGAGAGACACACACAAGAATGTAGAGGAAGTTAAATAAAGTTTGTTTTAACAGGTTAATATTTGTATCTCTTAATTATTATCCAAATTATTATACTAGGTACAAATATTACAATGTGAATAGTGTAAACAAACACTCTACCATTTTAAATTATACCCAATGAAAGTAAAATTACTCATTGCGTGTCCTTGTTATTCTGCAATTTGTGTTGGTTTTTAAAAATTTTCTGTCGATTTAGTCGTTACTGGACCGTTTGGTGAGCCACAAATTTGAATTAATTATACCTGCAAACCACGGACAATAGGTTCAGTTTTCACGTGGTTATTTTATTGCAGTCATGTTTTGGTTATCTGTTATATTTGTTGTTTGCTTTTTAGGTTTATCAAACAAAAACATGTCAGAATCTTTTGTATATGGGTTACTTCTTTCAGAAGATTCTCTATTCTTGCATTTGCTTTACCTTCCTTGTTCGAACGCCATGACTTGACGTTTTTTTGTTTTTGTTATTTTCAATAGAGTTTGATTTTTTTAATTAAATAATTCTTTGTCCTCGTCTTTCTTTACTGTAAACAATGCTGTTTTAGGCACTACGAGGCAATTTTAATGTCTGACGTCGCAGCAAGGAATAATGTTGAACTGAGCTTTTCAATTTTAATTATGACTGCGAGCAAATTGGACATATTTTTTGTGTAGACTTCATGACTAAATTTTCATCACTATTATTGTTGTTATTACTATTATCATATTTTTCTCTATTGTTTTATTGATAACTTACAATAATTATCATTATATGATGGTCCTAGGCTTTTAATATTTAGCATTGATTTATGATAATATTGTACACATTGTCTTTTAACAGGAGTAAAAACTGCTAAAACTCTCTGGAAATGAATTCATAGTAAATTTGTAACATACAACGTGTGTTAGCAGGTGCAATACCCTGTCTTCATCAACCGCAGACCAGGGGTGATGTCACGGTTTCGGTGGCTATCGCGGGACCGCCGCCCCTGGAACCACCAGCAGCGTTTGCCACCAGGCAGAGTATGAAGATAAACTTGTTGATTGTCCCTCGTGTATATCCTCATAATGAAGTAGATAAAACGATCGTTCCTCTTTGCAGTTTTTATCGGCAAAGAATATTAGAGAATATTCTCAGTATTATAGGAGCCTCTGTAATATTGTAGCTTATTTTAATAATACGGTCTCAATGCATTTAATTCTTTGTCAAATTCGCGGTTAATCCAAACTTGGTGAAACGTTCTTTGCGACGGTTCAATGATTTCATAGGATGTTGGTTACAATGGTCCTTCTATTCATTTATTTATAATCCCTGGATTGCCATAACTTGGGAAAGAACGCTAAGTTATTCCACATTGTCTTCTTAACTTTTTGAATTACCAGCATTCTTTCCAGACTAGGTTCTATTCAAGGCTGGATATCCAAGTTTGCCTTATCGTTTCACTCTAATGGTTGTAACTGTATGCCATTACGATGATTTTCTTTCAGTTTTTCTCTGTGTTCTTTCGAACCTTCCGAAATCTGGTAAAACATCTGCTTTTTCATTATTAGACGCCATCTTCTTTGGATATAAATCGGGATATAGACTGTATATAGATCGGGATATCCTAAGAATTTTTCATTATTATAATCTTAGATAGATTCTGATTTGTGTTTATACCATTGACTTCTATGGGTTAATTCTAATTCACTTAGAAATGTCGCTAATCCAAGCAGTTATGTGATTTCTCTCTAACTCTCGCTTATAATATTGCTAGTAAACACATCAGTGCACCAATCATATTCCACAGATTATTCGTCTCACAAGTGATGTTTTAATACTTGTTTATACTTTTATGTCTTCCCTTCGTATTCTTGTTTTATCCCCTTTTTCAAAATTCTTTTTTTCTTCTTCCATGTGCCATATTTCTTTCTGGAATTGGGCGATTCGGCTCTTTCTTTTTGCAGCTATTGGTATGAGTTGAAGATATAGATCGGAATCCGACCAGATGAATTGAATAAGTAAAGAACGAGTAAGAAAAATGTGTCATTAATCTAACATGTTTCACTAATAACAAGCTTCTTCAGAGATTTATTAAAGACGAATGGTTTAAAAGTCCGAGTGACAGTATGTTGATTGAGGCATAGTTTCATTGGGCAGATACATGTCATGTGTGATAAAAGCAATGGATGAATATTAAATTGACTAGAATTTCAAACAGAATTTCATTTCTGATTCATACATGATTCTCTCACGTAATTTAGAATAGAAAATCGTTCCATCATTTGACACTGATACATAAACGCATACATTCACACATGATTTTTCTCAACACATACATTCATAACTGATTTCTCTTATTTTATTTAAACAGACAAGCTTTTTCTTCTACATTTAATAAATCCTTATATAAACAACTTGCACTGACAGGGCAAGGCAGTGATCTATATATTAATACTGTAGTACCTACCTACCTACCTACCTACCTACCTACCTACCTACCTACCTACCTACGTGTGTCACGGTTTTGATTAAATGACTGAAATAAGGTTTTTGTCGGTAAAACTTAAAAATAGTCAGGAAATCACCAAAAATAGCTAGAAGTTTTGAAAACGTTCGTAATGTATAACTTCAAAACGCCAAATTCCGCGATTTCTTCCATTTTTTGGTGATCACGCAATATTTGTGGGTTCAGTATGTTCGGGGGTGGGGCGCATGTTGCATTCTGCGTTTAGAGGGGCCGCAAGGCGTATTCTGCGGGGGGTCGTGAGGATGATAACCACGGCACTGGTTCGAAATTCTTTGTTATCTGGTTGTTATACACACGATGAAAGCTTTTTTGATAACAACAACAAAGACGAGGTGTGTAAACAGGGATATTATATGAGAATGTATAATACATTAATGGTGGATGTTGTTCTTGCCTCATTGGATGGTTGATTACTGCTGGTATAGAAATACATACTTATACACATGTCCCATTTTCTGAATGGCAGTATTGGTTCAAATTATAATTCAAGATTATAGAAAAAATACTCGCAAAATTCTTGTCTCCTGACCTTTTTGAAGAAGCTTAATATTTTTTTCTGCTGTAAGTAGACCATATTTTTTTTAGTTTTTGTATATTTATCTCTTAGATTATAAATATACCTTAGTTTAAAAGAAGAACATATTTAAAATAAGCGAACAAAAAGAAAACATTTATTAGCAAAATATCAACAGCCTGGGTGTGAAGTTTAAAAAAATTAATTTTTAAAGGTTACAAGAAGTAAGTCGATCTCTGCAAAGGTTTAAATATCGATTTTTGTTTTTTTTCCTTGAATATTTGTTTATATTGCTTTTTTTTACAATTTCGTTCAGTTTTTTCCTAGCGCGTAAATAAAATGCAATGTCTATAGCTGCAAGAAATACAGCTAAAAGTACGCATTAAAAAACAGACTTGTTTGTTTCGTCGCCAATAATTTGTCACCAGAACCTATTCTTGATTCTGTCGATATCTGATCTCCCTCAGAGATTTTACGAAAAAAAAAAGTTGTTTAATGAAGGGAAAGAACTGTTTCTTGTTGACCGGGTCGGCAAGAATAGGATTGACTGTTGTGGATAGAAAAATATTTTCCATTTATCAGAAATCTATTATTTTTAGCTTCCGTTTAAGAAATTCTTCACACTCAACACTAGTAAAAAAAAGTCTGGGTTTAGACAATATTTGATTAGCTATAAAGGAGTGATGCTACAGCTGTGAAAACTTGCATGCCTTGATTTCAACTCTTCTTATTAATAACAGCTTTGCTTATGCTCACGTATACTGATTGTTCAAAGAAGATATTAAAAGTAAATAGTAGAGACATTCTGAAAATAGACAAAATTTGGAAACTTAAATTTATCAAATAATAAGGGACATTCATGGGGACTAATTTGCTATATGTCACTTCAGATTTGCTAACAGTACGAATGTGGGCAACTAAATTTAGGAGGAGAGAGTCTTGAAGATGACTGAAGGTTTGCAACTGCCACCATCGAGAAAATGTGATGGATGACAACAGATAAATAGCTAATACTGGTAGCATATCCTGGGATGAAATGGTGAATATTCTGTAAAATTAAAATGGAATATCAAAGCTTTCTGCTCTGTGGATATCACGGCTTCTGACACCTGATCAAATGCGCACCAATCTGATCCCATATGACATTGCTTGTGGTAGATTCAGCGGGTTTTCATTGAACGTTTCTTAACCAACCATGTATTTAGTTAATCTCTTTGAGTCAAAGTCATACAGACAATCTTTTCAATGGTAAAAACACTCCTCGCCTGCTACAAAGAACTCCAATGTTGTATTAGTTGCAAAAAATAATGGCCTTGGTTTTTTGAGGTGCAAAACGCATTGGTTTAGTGTCTATCATCGAAACTTCCTCCGCATAAATTCAGAGTATTACGCTAACTTTTCGAAACAGTTATGAAAGGCTATAATACCGAACTGACAGAATGGGTCTTGTTTTATCAGGGTAGTGCTTCAGCACACATGTTCGTGTGTCTCAATGTCTGCTGTGTATTAGTGTGGCTTTGAACTGGTTGATCACCCTCCCTATTCTCATAATCGGTTCGTATTTCGGCCACCTCACTCATTCAATTTGTATATCTAGTTTATTAAAACTGGCCACGGTGTACAAATTGATCGGCAAAAGGAAGACTACAGCTCTAATGGATGCTGGTAGCTCTGATCCCTTTATTTCACTCAGTTCTTTCTGGAAATGACACAAGATAAAAATAAAACCTGCTTTGGGGAATATGTCTATGGCTTCATTGTGCCTTAACAATTCAATAAATGTTCAATAAAATGTTAATTTAAATTTATAAGATGAGTGGTATTTGAATTCTACAGTCTATATACTTCTCAGCTTGCTTAGTAATGTAATTCTTGGGCATAACTTACTGAACCACCTTTCTAGTGTATCTCGTGCATTTGGTTACCCTAAAAATGCTATCTATTTTGACTTCAACTGCTTATAGCCTACCAACTTCGATTATAGATATACCACTATTATTTCCAAACTTTGATCCTAACTGTAAACCTATTTCTACAAAATCTAGGCGTTAAACAATTAATTAAAAGTAAGGGTAATAAAATTCGAAAAGATGGAATAATTGAGGAAAGCACATCTCCTTACCGAGCTCAAATTTTAATTGTTGATAACGAACGGTATAAAAAAAGATTAGTTGTGGATTATAGTAGAGATATTATTAGAGTCATTCGACTCGACGCATTTCGACGATTTGGCTTTGGAAATCTCTAAATATAAAATTTATTCTTCTTTGGATTTGAAGAGCGAATCTCACCAAGAGAACAGGCCGGTCAAGAGATTTGGCGTCTGGTTTGGTACCGATCTTCTGTTGGAAATGAATTGGTCGGAGGTGCGGTAGAATGTCGAGCTCACAGCTCGTCAGTGTCGGAAGGATCGTTCCTTAAAAGAGGGCGGATGTATGTGCTTTACACATCTACCTAATTACCCCTTACCGACTATCTTATGCCATACTTTTGCAATTAGTTAGGTAAATATTGGTAGTGATTGTAATAGAGCTGGTGAGTAAATGTAGTTCTTTTTTATATTTAAGTCTATACGTAAGCATTTGACGTGTTTAAAGTTTATAGATAAATATTGTTATACGTTTTTAGAGTTTGTAGATAAATATTGTTCGTCCATACCAACATACGCAATATTTGTTGGATTATTAATATCACTTGTTTCTTTTCAACTATAATTGAGCTCGTAAAAAAACATTGATCATGTTATATTGCCATTTATCGGTACAATTTGGCTTTACGATACTGTTTATACTTGATTCCAAAAGAAAATATGACTTTATACTTGAGCATATAGGGAAAGACTGACGCGTTTATACTTGCATTTAGAGATAAGAACTGATAGTTCGTCTCAGTGATGCAAGCTGGTAAACGAGGTAGCTTTATCGATCTTCACAGAATAGAGTTAACGTATTGTATCCTCCATCAGTAAGGCAATATTCAGTTAAGTAGGATATAAATATTATGCAGCTTGTTAAGTAAAAATAATCATATATTTATTGAACAACGTAATTTTTCTGTTTTATTGTACTAGTTTTCGTAAGCTTTCAGTCATTTTCATAAATGTATCTTCTCAGAATTTGTTTTTGGTAAAGAATATATTTACGTGAGTTATAAAATTCTAAAGAAAATTTTTTTTTTATTTTGAGAATTCTGGAAAAAGCTGATTAAATTTCAAGCCAATGTCAAACTGTTGGAAATGGATGCGATGATGAAAAGTAGGTTTTGTGTCGACATGAAGCAAAAAATATTTGGTTATCACAAAAAAAAAACAAAAACAAAAAAAAAAACTCGGGGCAAACAGCATCCTTGTTTTGTATCGGGTGGAATATAAAAAATGTCGTTCATGAATAGTTACAGATCGTGTAAACACCATCACTAGTAACATTCCAAAAGTGAGCCATTTTGGTAAACAAATGCTATCTTCTATCAAGGGAAAACTTTACAAAGCAAATCCAAGAAAAAAATGATATCGTTACCAAACAAGGCCATTCCCTATTTTTTGCATGCAACAGATTTTGCACCTTCCCATCATTTTTTGGTTATGAAACGAGAAATTACTTCAGAAAATTCAGAATCAAACAAGTTGGGAACAATCTTTCAGAACGTTATATTTTAGTAAAATAAAAGCAGAATTATTTAAAAGAGGAATTTTAAAACTTGACCAGATAAAAGGGTAAATTTTCGTTTTATGTGCCGAAGGCTTTTCCCCTTTCAAATTTATCCAAAATAGCATTATTTCTGTGCAAATTTATATGCTTAACTAAAATCAACAATTAGTTATTGAAGAAACCTATCTTTTTTTATTTGAAAGCCCATAAAAAAACGAACTATATCTCGCACTTTTTCTCTCCCGTAACTCTAACGCAGTCATGTAATTAACTGCTGAATGTCTTTCGGCGTAGGACAACAAATTTCGGTCGATTTTCTTCCTTTACTGAAACTTCCGGTGATTTACTTTCTGTAATGAAAGTAATGCGCTATTGTATTTCTACGCTTATTATTTACATTACAGGAAGTCAATCGCCAGAATTTTCAGTAAAGGAAGAAAATCGACAAAAATCGACCGAAATTTGTTCTCCTACGCATTACGTCATTCTGTAGTTAATCACATTACTTGAATTATATAAAAACTACACTATTGCTTAAATTCATTTTAACGAAAAACAAAGAATTTTTTATTTATTTATTCCGACACTAAACAAAATGTTTAGAAGCAGGATAACTCGTTTATTCTTCTTCTTTATGTGCCGTGTCCTTTCAGGACGTAGGCGATTATCGACTTCCACTTGCCCCCATATTTGTCGCTTTTAGTATTTTCCTTTTGGTATCTCTCCCAAACCCAGCTCCGCCATCCACCTGCGCAAGCCCATCAAGGAGATCTCGCGCTGCTTTCCTCTGTCTCTCTTTCCCTCTGTATGTCCTGTGAATATTAGGTTCTTCAAGCAGTTCTTTCTCATTCTTTTTCTTCTATGTGCCATGTGCTTTCAGGACGTAAGCGATCATCCCTTTCCACGTCTCCATATCCCTGATGGCTTTTAGCACGCCTTCTCCTGTTACAACATGCAACCCTCGTTCCGTCATCCACCTGACCAGGTCCTTCAAATATGTTATCCGCTGCTTTCCCCAGTCTCTTTTTCACTCTATCTGTTAGTACCAGGTTCTCCAAGCCCTCTTTCCTCACTGCATTTCCCAGGAACTTCAGCTGTCACTTCCTGATGATCAGTATTAATTTTCTTTTTGTTTCCATCATTTTTAAGACCTCACCATTGCTCACATGCTCGATCCATGATATTCGCAGCATCCTTCTGTAGAACCACATTTCAGTTGCTTCAAGTTTTTTTCCTTAATCTTCGATGATATTGTCCAGCATTCACTGCCATACGGACGGACATCACATAGCATTCAAGTACTCACTTTTTTGAAGCGAATTACGTGTCTGAAAAACTCAGCTGTCTCTTTTTGATACCAAGTATGTTTCCTTTTCGTTCGAATTCTCTCCAAAACCTTGTCGTTGCTCACATCTTCATCACATGATATCTTCAGCATCTTTCTGCAGAATCACATTTCTGTTGCTTCTAATCTCTCCTTTTAGGAGATCGCTTAAGAAAACAAAGAAAAAGCACAGAGCTTCTATATAATGTCAGTGTTTCTATATGGTAATAAATGCTGGATAATTTCCCCACTGGTGAAGAGAATATTTAAAGAAACAGAGATATGCTTCCACAGAATTATGCTGAGACTATATGATACGGAGCTATAAACAGCAAAGATGTTTTAATGAAAATACAAACAATTCAGTTATACTTAGATTCAGATACAGTTATAATTAGACTTTGTGTCACATCACGCCTTACGTGGGATGGTGGGTAAATACTGTTGTAATTTTTAAGTCAACAAATGATGGAAGATTGTTGTGAATATTTGACCCTCACAGAATTTAACAAAAGCAAAATAGACAAAGGGCAACAGCTAGTAACTTATGTAACCCGCTTGTATAAATAAATAGAAAGACAGAGAGTGGGAATGAATGTGAAAAGACAAACCTAACTAAGAGTTGCAAAGGATATGAATTATAATTACTTACCTAACTTTTCGCCGATTTTCAACAAAGTCATCAACGTAGCATTAGCTGCATCATACACCTCGACGATCTTTTCATTGTTATATAGGCGTATGTTTACTATTTTCTTCGGTCTATGTCACACTTAGGCAAGTATAATCAACGTTATTGGCAAAAAGCTGGCACTGAAGTCTTTCTCATTGTTAGGAAAAGCTTGGGGCATCTTCATTTACGCTCTGCAAATTAATGTACATTTTTTTGTCGTTTTTGTGTCTTATTCGTAACAGATTCAATAAGCAGATGATAAAAGTTATACTTTGAGAAAAAAATACGATGTGACTCATTAATCACACCGTTATCATACGATGTCGTTCACTTCCAACTGCGGGCTTAGAATAAGAAGATAAAGCCGGATGGTTAGGATTCTGGATGTCTGGCTTTAAGGACTGCCTCAAAAGATGAAACAGTGAAAATTTTACATATATAAAAACAGAAGAATTAACAAAATATACAGAAAAACAGTTTCCTCAGACCTGACAAAGCAAGCAATCTCTTCTTTATATATATATATATATATATATATATATATATATAGAGAGAGAGAGAGAGAGGGAGAGATAGATAGATATAGATATATATGGCATTTACCCTGGTCCCCAACTGGAGCGGGATGGGACACAGGGTCTTTTTTTAGGTATAGACCCGACCGCGTACGGACTGGGTCAGAGACAATAATTTCCCAGTCCCCTCAACCGACAGTTGAGCTGGTACCGGTGACGAGCATTTGACTCACTTCTCTGCTGCAATGGGGTGGCGAGGTCGCGGGACACTGTTCCCCGGAACCGGGCATCTATTCAGAGTAATTTTTCTCAGTTGTGACCCTGTCCTCGCGGGTGGAGCTACAACTGAGCTGCAGTCTGTCCTCAAGGACAGGCACGCAACTGGGAGATGATTCGGTACACACTAGACACAAAAATGTGGCGAGTATATATATATATATATATATAATAACTATAGCAATTACAATACTAATAGTAACAGAACTAACTCTGCCAAAACTAGTACTAATTAAGCTATAATTTAAATCGTCTTGGACAATCCACCGAGGACGAACTCGGAGTGAAAAAAAGGGGAAGTAAAAAAAGAAACAAACGAAGTAGATGAACAAAAAGTCAAATATTCGTAGGAAAAAAAACCCATGTCGGAAACCCTAGCACTAAAGCGCTCAATACGAAGTTAGAGCAATAAAGACAGAAAATCTAAACAAGAGTCAACAAACCTACCGAGGTTTCACCCGACGGCTCGTCAGGGGAAATTGGCTGACAACAAAGATTTAAAGTAGCAAATATATAGGTACTAAAAGAAGACATCAACACGGAAGGTGGGGGGAAGCAATCACTTTATTATTAAACAAAAAAAAAAAAAAAGAAAAAAGGAGAGGACCTCATTCAATAATGAATTAGAGCAGTCTGGCTATTGGGCGTGTGTAATGATATACGCGCTAAAAGTGTGCCTTCTTCTACCGAACACTTGTAGCCCAGACGTAGAATCGCCGACTGACGCCAATTCGATCGGGTTTCAATCCTGGGTCAAAAAGCAATCGGAGTCGAACTGTACTGATGATATGTGATACAGCGAAACAGATCTGTCTGCGGATGACTATATAATATCTACGCTCTCACACCCTGATTGAGCACACTGGAAGAATGGGAGACTTTGAAAACAGTACCTACTCCGGCTTATACGCATCGCTCATTCAATAATGAATTGGAGCATTCTGGCTATTGGGCGTGTATCATGATATACGCGCTAAAATGTCTGCCTTCTACCGAACGCAGCCAGAGGTAGAATCGCCGACTGACGCCAGTTCGGTCGGGTTAAAAAGCAATCGGAGTCTAACCGTACTGATGAACTGTGATACAGCGAAACAGATCTGTCTGCGGATGACTATATATATATATATATATATATATATATATATATATATATATATATATACTAACGCCTTCACGCATCGTTTATTCAGTAATAATAATAGCTCAGAGGTAGAAACACTGACTGATATCAATTCGGTCAGGTTTTAATCCTTGCAATCGGACGTCTAACCGTACTGAGGAGCTGTGATACAGTAAAACAGATCTGATTCGGAAAGTAATTATAATTCTATCTTTTTGAAGATGACTACTATATATATATAGAGAGAGAGACAAACTAAGTGTGTGTATATATCGATAACATTAGTATGTGTGACTGACTGTGTCGAAATATATTTCCGTTCAAAATACGTAAGAAGTATTGAACGCATGTGTCAAGTAATGGAACGAATTTTCTTTTTAAATAAAATGAGAGAATCATTTGTGTATATATATATATATATATATATATATATATATATATATATATATATATAACTTTATTTTCATCTTTTCATTTATTGTATCATTCTTTCTAAATTTGGATAGTTCTGTCTTTTACAACAACATTTTTGTTATATCTTTTCTTACTTTGTTTATCTTTCTTTCTTTTATTTCATTCATTCCTTTTTTTTTTCGTTATTTATTGTCCCGTCTTATTTTTTATTTATACATCTTTTCCTTCATGTTTATATAAATATTTTCCTTCTACTTTTATATTTTTGTTTATTTCTTTTATATTGTATATCTTTCATTTTTCTATTCATTCTTTGTTGTTCTACTTTGATTTCTACTTTATTTTCTCATTCATATCTTTTTTTATATATATGATTTATACATTCTTCTCCTTCTTACATTTTATTATCTTTATTTATACATTATTTCCTTATGTTATACTTTTAGGTTTTATATTGTTTTTCTTTTTTTATACTTTCTTTTTTCATTAATACTTTTCTATTACGTTTTCGTTTTCAACTGATTTTCTTTTATAATTTCTTTCTTTTAGAAATTTCTTTTTTATAGGTTATTTCTTTCTCTTATACTTTCTTTCCTTTACGTATACTTTTTCTTTTTTACATTATACTAATATACTTCCTTCTTGTTATACTTTCTTTGTCTTTATCCTTCTTTTATTTTTCTTTCTTTCTTTTATAGGTTATTCAGTTCATAATTTCTTACATTTATACTTTCTTTTTATACCTTCTTTCTGTTTTTCTTTTATACTTGTTCATACTTTCTTTTACACACTCTTTCTTGTATATTTTCTTTCTTTCTTTCTTTCCTTCCTTCCTTCTTTCTTTCTTTCTTTCCTTCCTTCTTTCTTTCCTTCCTTCTTTCTTTCTTTCTATACTACCAATTTTCTTACTTCTTTTTCCTTTTCCTTCTTTGATTCTGACTTTCTCACAGATGGTTTTCAGCTGCAGCCCAATTGTTCCAAATAAAATTTTAAAATGTTTATAAATAACCAAAAACAAAAAAAATAATGCAGCAGACGCTAGCTCATCACGAAGCAGACGATTAAAAATAAAGGCAAGACAATGACTTTCACAAACAAAGCCAAAGAAATTATGCTAAAACCTCAATGACAAAACAATGACCAAAAACGAATGACAAAAGAGATTCAAGAACCTTCAATAAAAAGCTGCACAACAGCTTTTGATTGAGTAAAATAAAGAGGAAAAGTAAAATCAAATGAATAAACAAAGCAAGAAGCAAATGAATGAATGGATAAAAAAAACTGAAGGGAAAACGTTGCAAAAAGTTGAGACTTAAAAACAAATTTCAAATAAATTATATTCTTTTTAAAGTAAGCGGCTGACGAAATGGATTTACTCAAGATTTCGACCAGACATTCATAAAGTATACGAAAATAAAAGTGCTTACGTTCCATTCTGGAGTATGTTTGGTTTTCAGTTTTGTTTACATAAACGAA
Organism: Ascarosepion bandense; assembly: GCA_037127315.1. NCBI lineage: Eukaryota > Metazoa > Mollusca > Cephalopoda > Sepiida > Sepiidae > Ascarosepion > Ascarosepion bandense. Next base: position 3,240,892 of record JBBBDQ010001293.1, read on the forward strand.
AAAAATAAAAATGCAATAAAAGTTTCAAGATGCAGCAATTTGATTATATTACGTTTGCCTCGGTGATGTTTACCTACCCAATGACGCTGTTAGGATATGACACGTGGACGGTTATACGTGAGATGCCCATACGCGTACATATGGGCCAGGCGAAAAAATTGCCTTCTCCCCACGACTACAGGCAAGATGACGTCGAAATCTGACAAATTCTTCATCGTTGCCACAACTATTAGCACAACTATTGACTGACTACCGATCAAAACCAAGATACAGACTTGTCTAACTTTTACCCGTTTTCAGTGAAGTCATCAATGTAGCTTTAGCACCACCATAAACATCGACGATCTTTACCATTGTTATATTAGCTTCTTTAGTGTATGCCACATCTAAAGATCATAATCAACGTTATTGGTACATGGTTTAGTTTACATAGCTAAAGAACAAAATATGAGGGATCTAGCAAGATCGATCGGCAAAAACCAACTAGACAAACTCACTAAATATGAGCCTTCATTCAACGAAACAATGTAGACCACAGCCGGAATAACAGTCATCTAATCGTCATGATCCTTTCATAAGATGAAGTGTATTTGCTTTCAATGTGTTATAATTTTTGAATTCAGAGATGTCCTCATAAACTTGATGTTACCTATTTCTGAAGAGCCCAGTCTGCTCTACTGTTTATTCAGAGTTGAATGTTTTGAATTTAGAGTTGTCTTTCTTCAAGACCTGTTGCCATTCAAGGCTACTTTAGGAGGTCTATCATACTAGGTGTGCTAATAGTTGTGGCAACCAATAGGTGGAGTGATGGATCTACACTTCCTTAGTAAATGAATATAACCATTGAACTCGGCTACAATTCAAACTCAGCTCTCCGATTCTTCAATCCGAGCTGATATTATTTATTTCATTTCTATAATGAAATACCCTTAAAGAAAATAACAAAATACTATTATAATAAGATACATAAGATACTTACTATCAATAACGTGGCCAAACATAATAGCCTCACCGTTTCCCAACGGCAACGTATACGCATCAATGTTTTGTTGGCTTAAATTCCAGTTTTCTATCCTTGAAATATATCCGAACATAAACATCAGGGAAACATTAAATTAATTAAAATATATTTTAATTAAAAATTAAAAAACTCTTGAAAATATAATTCGCTATAACATATCCTATTATAATTGAGTTTGTCCTTTCCACCGTTACGCCGATCCAATACCTCATAAATAAGGGTTTATTCCATTTTTGATCTCACAGTTTTTAGATCACAGTTTTTAGCGAGAAAATGAAAGTAAGAAGAGGAAATAGAAGTGCTTAACAACACCTCATAAATAATAAAATATTCGATTTTGATCGCGTAGAAAATAAGGAAAAGACATTACCTGTTTCAGTGAAAAAAGGATGAAAGAAAGAAAGAAAAATATCTTAGAGTAGATTTTTTTAATGTATTCTGCCAATATCTCATGAATAATGGACTATTCCTTTATGATGGCGTAGAAAAAAGGAAAAGGCACTACTTGGTCAGTAAAAAATGAATGAAAGAAAGAAAAAAAATTAAGATAGAAGTGTTTAACGTAATCTGCTAATATCTTAGGAATAATGGACTATTCCGTTATAATCGTGTAGAAAAAAAGGAAATGATACTACTTTTTTCCGTGTAAAAATAAATAAAAGAAAGAAAGAATAAAGAAAGAAAGAAAGAAAGAAAGAAAGAAAGAAAGAAAGATGTTACGGTAAAAGTATTTAACGGATTCCGACAATATATTATGAATAATGGACTATTCCGTTATGATCGCTTATAAAAAGGGAAAAGACACTACTTGTTTCTTAAGGAGTTCTTATTTTTATACTCTTTTCGGCTTTTTTAGGTCACGGGTATGTTTGAAGCATTTTGGTGTATGAAGGATTGAATGATGATGGACATGTTCTTGTGGTGGATGAGAAAATTGTAAAGTTTGCTTGGGACGTGAGTCAGATTAGCTGGGTATAGGATAGGTACTGAAGACCAACTTGAGTTCCCCGCCCCACAAATCGCCCTTATGCCACAATTGTATTTTTCATACAATAAATATTGAGAAGTTTTTATTCGGGAGTGAAGCGAATAGTGTTTCTGTCGCTGCTGGCCACGGTTCGAATGGTGATATGGACAACGCGACTGGAGGAAGTCTTGCGAGGTGGCCGACTTTCACATCAGGATCTGATCCGATATTTTGAGCATCAGCTCAAAATTAACATTAGATCTGACTGGAAACGGTTGACTCCAATAGGCTTTAGTGAAAGTTGGGTAAATATGGCGAGCCTGGTTCGCGTGAACGGGAATAGCCTTGATTTTCTCTTTTAGATCTACTAGTCACATCGGGGTAGATTTCTTTGGAATCCTCTCCTGGTTAAGGTAGTTCTTTTTTGTGTACCTAGTTTATGGGACTGAATGTGAGTCCTAGCTTGTCCTCGGCATTGTCTTTTGTTGTGATCCAGGTCGATATTCCCAATGTCCCCAGTTTTTATAATTTGTCCCGTTTTATCTCGTCTGGGCCAAGATTATATTCTCCCCATCAATTTTATTTTCTCCTCTCTACTCCCTGTAGAAATAGTACCTCTTGATTTTGTCCTATGGGCAGAATGCAGCGGCCTCTTTATTTTGTAGGTTGGTTGGGTCCAAATAACATCATGATTTTTGTGTGTATCTTTTGTTTAAATTCTTTTTTGTTTTGGAAATTTATGTTATGCCCCTCCCCACATATCATTTCATGATCTATTTTTTAAATATATTTTTGTATCTATTATTCACAATTAAATATTTTTACTCTTTTGGGTTTCTTTTTTTAGGTCCCTGGTATGTTTGAGATATTTGGTGTATAAAGGATTGAATGATGGTGGACATGTTCTTGTGGTGGATGAGAAAATTTTAAAATATGTTTGGGTAGTGAGTCGGATTAGCTAGGTATAGGATAGGTACTGAAAACCAACCTGAGTTTTTTCCACCCACCAAATCGGCCCTGTGCCACAATTGTATTTTTCATACAATAAATATTGAGAAAATGTATAAATAAGTGAAAGAAGGAAACATAAGTTGTTAACTGTTTTTCTATTAACTGGAATAAGTTGTCAGTTTCAATATTTTCATTTGTACCCATTTATTAAAATAAAAACCATCAACCATATTTATGATTGGTATTTCAACATTTTGTTAAAGTTGTTAAGCTCAAATGTTCAAAGATGCCACTGAGAAATTTCAAATTTGTTGAGGAACATCCCAATCATTACGTTAATTAAAACGCATCAGAAAATTAAAATAGCAAAACCGTGAAATATTCCCGTGTTTAAACGATTAAACATATAATTAACCAGTAATGTTTCCATAAATACTTTTATCTCTGTTATGAAAATTTTAAAACAAGTAACCTAATTATGCATGTTGTGGTGCAGTGGATATCGGCTTGGAACGAAACATCGGAGAGTCGAGTTCGAATTCCACGAATTCGTTGCATTCACTTACGCAAAAATACCCTGGGGAAAGGTATGAATCCGTCTCTTCTCCCTCTAGCTACTGTTAAATAGCAGATCAGACTTGGTTCTATAGCAATGGTTCGTAATCAATCTACTTCAGAAAGTAATGGCGGCCTACTGTGGGAAAATCTTCTGCTCATTCAATCATGTCTCTTTCGACACATAATTGCCCAAACATGTATCACGTATGGCAAATGAACCTAATCCGGACTTAAGAATTATGCAAAGGTGAAAACAATTTTGTTTATGAAATTACGTGATCTTTTTCAGATTTTATCTCTAATATCAATAATCACACATTGGACACCTTGACCACACTATATATTGTAGAATAATAAAGACTATCAATATAATAACACTATTTCGAATGAGATACGGGAATGAACTACCACGTTTACGGAATATGAGAAACATATTTGTAATGATATAACGATTGACCAATTCACATGCCCAGAATAATTAGGCTATATAACTACTCCGATTAGAAATGAACAACTACTACGCATGAGCAGTGTGTACTAACACAAAGGTCTTATGTTTTGCCAATAATGGCGTCGCTAATAGAAAACACTTTATCATTAGAGAGCCTCGATCTTGTAGATGCATGGATAACCGCGTTCGCGGCTAATAAACGAGAGGAGAAAAATAGAATAACCAATATTCTTTTGACCACAGCTACCGCCAAAGAGATTATGGAAATTTAAAAAATAGCTAATCGAATATTCTTGAGAAATTTTTCTTTTAGCGAAATAAGACAGATAAAGAAAAATATGCAGCCACATAGAAGAAAATAAATTGATACGAGACAAAAAGTTGATGAAGCAGTTACAAAAACCTTTTTATTTCGTCTAGAAAATGAGTGTTAAAATCGCGAGTTTGAAAAACTCGGAAAAGAAAGCCTAACGAATATAATGAAGACATTTTGAACAGACGTCCACGGATAAGTAATGATAGTGCTAAGCGAGGACAGCAACTTACGCTTGCAGGATGAAATGTCTGACGAAGAAATCTCCACGCAGTGCTGAACCAAAACGAAACCTACCCTTCCAGGATAAAATGTCTGACAAAGAAAGTGACAACTAAAGAAGACCAATCAATTCACGAACATGGCTTTGAGAACGAGAGAAAACGTGATATTACAAGATCTACCAGAAAAAAGAGACACGTGAAGATCCCACAAGAGACAAAGAAACCCTGAAAACGAAATGAGAGTTAGAAGAATTACAGGAATATCAAGGAGCACAAAACCCCTTCATTACAGGGAGATGTAGATTAATCAACTAACGTAATCGGAATCACAGGCTATATAACTACTCTGTTTATGAGGAAGAGTACTACTGCGCATGCGCATTGATTACTAATACGAAGGACCTAGGACTTCACTACAATGTTTGTCTGAATAATTGTTTGAAAAGAAAACTGAATTTCAACCAAAATGTATTCTATTAATAAACATCAAACAGTTATTTATAAGGAATCGTAAAATATTATTATTACTATTAGCAATTATATGAATTCTAAGGCGATTTATGTGTTGGAATTATTTTTCTGAATAAATGGTTTCCGTCTAGCCTTTATCATCATCTTAATATGATATCACAGAATCCTATATTTTCAACGGAAATATGAACAACAGAAAACTACAAGCCAGATATAAAAGTGCAGGAATAAAACCTTTGAAAGGCGGAAGAAATTACCGACCGGAACTGTGTGTTAACAATAAAGAGGAATATATTCCTCATACAATTCTTCGAATAAACGGTGTAATTTTATCCTTATTCAAAATATGTCTATTTTTAAGAGAAAAAGTTAAGTTCAAAAATGCGAATTTTATTCCCTGCTGCAATGGATTATTGAGTAAATATTCCCTTTTAGAAACCATTTTCATGTAAATTGTAAACCTTCATCTCTATTATTAATATATGATGCAAACATTTCCAGCGTTTATTTATTTTTAAATCATATTATCCTAGCAGTATAACCCGGCGTTGCTCGGGTGTAATGAAAGCTTTAAAACTAATCCATGGTCCTGGAGCTCAGACTCATTGGACGTTGGCACGAAAGAGTAAAAAGCAATAGTTGTTTCCAGTTAAAGCAAAACCGGAGACTGAAAGAAAAATGAATGGATGTAAGTCAAATTTTGCTTTTCTGGTTTCGATATCAAATAATTTTTTTCGTTGTAAACTGAATTTTGAAGATTAAATAAGTCCTCTGAGTTAATGGTATCATGGCTTAGACTAAGAACTACAATTATACCTACTTAGAGCCACACCCGAAGCAAAAACTAAAATAAAAGGGTTGAAAAATACAGTCATACAGGCAGATAAACAGACACACACATAAACTTCTTGCCTTTTATATACATATAATTATTATCAATTTTCTGCACTATTGTAAGAACTGCAGCCTTGAAACTTCTGAATATCGTTTCTTATGTTTTTGTCTATGAGTGTATCAAATTTGATTAAAATCGGACCACTCCTTTTATAACCCGATTTTTTCGATTATCGATTTTCGATATTTATCTGGGGTACGTCGACACAAAACCTAGCTAAGAAGACTCGCAGTCGCTTATAGTACAACTGTGTAAAATTTCAAGAAAATCGGTTCAGCTGTTTCGGAGTCTATAGGTAACGGACACACACACACACACACACATACACACACAGACAAGGTTCCAGTTATAAATAAGTTTAGATTTATATTTTTGTTTTTTGTTTTCTTTTATAAACAAAAAAAGAATTACTGCTGGTAAGCATGGAGTTACACACACGTACACACGCAAAGAGAGAGAGAGAGAGAGAGAGAGAGAGAGAAGGGGGAGGGAGAGAGAAAGAGGGTAAAGAGGATACCGAAGAATGTATGGGATTTAAGGAGGTAAGAGTTGGCAGTTGACAAAACATTTAAACGTTTCGAGATTGTAACTATTGTGGAAGCAAGTATATGAAGGGAGTTCCATAGACGGGAAGTGCCAGAAAAAAAAAACTGGTAGAATACAAGTGTTTGTTATTTTTTTGCTATTTTGAAGATAAAAATGTGTGATCTTGATGGTAATTTCCTCGCAAGAGCAAATTGATGTCGTCGGGGCACCAATAAAAAAACTAGTCAGAGCAGAAACTGCGAAAATATTGTCGAAAATACAGAAAGAAGCCACATCCCGTGGCTGAGACAGTAACTGAAGGTCAGCTTATCAAATCAGGATCGATTACGTTGCAGATACTTCTTTGACTTTTGTCGAGAACCTCAAGGTAAATAGCCAAAGTACCCGAAAAGATATAGCAACATTATTCAAAGTAAAAAGTTCTTGCCTGAGAGAGTGACCCAAGCTTTTTAGCTGGAGATGCTGGTATAGATGCCACTTGAGGTCGGTTAAGAGAGTGAGACCAAGGAGGCGCAATGAGTTGCTTTCGAGGAGATTATCGTGATTCATATTGATGGAAGTTAGAAAAGCATCTCTATGGTGGTTAAAGAAGAGTAGCTTCGTTTTAGAAGCATTAAATTTACAAATCATTTCCTACCCCATTCAATCACAGACTGGAGGTAGCAAAGTATTGGTGACAGACTTTTGATAAACTTAAGTAATCGTACAGGTAACTTGCGCATTCTATCTTAAAAGAAATATTTGAGTTCCCAAGCGATGTATTACTTCGAATCTTTCAATATTTGAACATTTTCTCAATTCATGACGAGAACAAGCGTATTTTATAAAGCGAAAAAAATCAGTCCTAAAGGAATTTGACGAATCTCGTCATGAGAGAACTCACTTGAAATACCAACTAAACAAATCATCGAAGTTTGCGTTTATATATATAATCATCTCACCCCTAGCAAGCAGTAATGCCACTCGTGCGCATGGGGTTACACAAGAGGAGAGTGATGAGATAGAGAAACAAGTTATAGGGGTTGTCAGAGAATGGGTAAGTGAAAGAAGAGAACACTGGTATGAAGAGAGCTGTATGAGAGTGGAGTGGAAAGGGAGAAGAACATGATACAATGCTTGTCAGGGAAAGAAGATAAGAGATGGCAATTGATATTAAATTTAAATTTATAGAGATTGTAGCTGTCACGGAAGCAAGTATACAGAAGGTAATTCCACTTGCGAGAAGTTATGGTTACGTTTGATTGGTTTCACTGTAAAAGATTGGGACCTAGTTGCTAGTCTAGTGGCTCGAGTCAATTCATGCAGACGGGGCACTAGAGAGCAAAACTCACCGCAGCAGAAGCCTTGAAAGCATTTGTAAAAGAGACACAGGGAAGCAACATTACATCGGTGAGAAAGCGATTAAAATTGAGCTATCAGGTTGGTATCGAACACATTGCTGATTCTCCATTGGATTATCTTAAGAACCCCGAGATGAATAGCAGGGGAACCAACCAGCTGTGACTGCACTATTTTATTCAAAAGTAATCTCAAGTTAAAGCACACAATTCTTTTTGAGAGTTACAGCAAATATGCTTTATTGGAAACAACATGCAGAGATTAGTTGAGACGTTTCAAAAAAATGATTTTGATGTTGAACGTAAAAAACGTACTGGCGCACAGAAAAACAGAAAGACAAAGAATTGAAGGCATTACTTGATGACGACTCATGTCAAGGGCAAGCTATTAGACTACAGTTACTCAATTAACGTCAACCACTGTTGGGATTACAATCACTGTAGACTCCACGATTTTTTTAGCTGCATTGTATGTGCGTTATGATAGGCTAACATATAGTTTTCGAAATCAGAGGTGTTTTTCTCCTAGACCGGTTACCACCAAAGATCTGATGTACTTTTTACATATATAAGACCTATATCAGATATACATTTCTTCTCATAAAAATAGAACTTGACAGGTTAAGTCAGATAGAATCTGAAACAGTACAACGAGCCGATCATTTCCCAGTATCTGCAGCGATGGATCATATATATAGGTTTGTTTTTCGTCTTAGCTGATACCAGTAGGCTTTCAAGACAAGATATGGCTAGAGGAAATAGTGTTTGTTCGGTTGGTTTTAGTAGTATTAAATGTTTACACGCTATCTTAATCGACTAACCCACTGAGCAGTTAGAACTATATCAAAGAACAGATAGGTTACCAGGCTCTGGTCGTCTAGATTTTTGGAAGTGAACCCACAAATCGTGGTATCGTTTATATATATGAGTTGAATATATGGTTTGGAATCCGACAAGATACAAAGAACAAGTAAATAACAAATAGGAAAAAAGTGTTTTTAATCTAACATGTTTCATTTTAACAAGCTTCTTCAGATATTTATTAAAGACGAATGATTTAAAAAATCTAAGAGACACTATGTTGATTGAGGTATAGTTTCATTGGTCAGATACATGTCACGTTTGATAAAGCAATAGATGAATATTAAATGATTTCTTCCAATACATACATTTATAACTGATTTCCTCGTTTTATTTAAAAAGAAAATTCGTTCCATCACTTGACGCGTATGTACAATATTTGTTTACGTATTTTGAACGAAAATGTATTTCGTCACTGTCATTCACACGTACTAACTTTACTAATATATACATACATTTAATTCATCTATAATTTAAATACGCTTGAATAACATTATTTTCGCTTACATATACTTACAATCATAATAAACATCTAATGTTTTTATTACACGAGGGCAAATACACTTCAACAGATCAAAGTTTTTATTCTACATTTAACATTCATCGATTGCATTATCACACGTGACACGTATCTGACCAATGAAACTATACCTCAATCAACATACGATCTCTTAGACTTTTCTTACATAGTTTGTCTTTAATAAATCTCTGAAAAAGCTTGTTAAAGTGAAACATGTTAGATTAATGACACTTTTTCCTACCTGTTCTTTACTTATATATATATATATATATATATATTAGGAGCTTCAATAACTTCTCGCTGATTTATCATGAAAGTAATGTTTTATTTACAAAAATGTGTAGGAACATGAAAGTTTTGTCCATCGCTAGCCACTTTTTCCATCTTTCTGGCAATATTTGAATTCCACGTCGGAAACGATATGTCTTTTTAGGCTAACCCAGAGTTAACACATAATAATGAAAGTGCTGCTTATTAGTAACAAGTGCCATCGGTCAAAACAGGTAAAAATCGGACGGGGAGATATTTGGTGAATACGTCGAATGGGGTAGAACTTCCCGATTTAAGCATTTCCATGAAGGTTCTCACTCCTTTTGAAACTTGTGACAGCGTTATATTGCCAAAATCACTTCATTTTGTCTCTGGTCATATAGTGGCCGTTTTTACTTCCATAGTCGGCTCAAACACATCAATTGTAGTCGCCAGCGATCCCCCATGAGAGTTTTGGTTGGTTTGAGCAGCTCCGAACCATGGATTTTCGGCTTTGCCTCCGATGTTGATGCATGGCCAGACTTACCTCATGATCTTTTACCTTTAGGGTTATCATATTATATCCGCTTTCCGTTGCCGGTTACGATACGATGCGATGCAAGAAACCTTAAATATTCTGCAGTTGAAGCAGCTGTTCACACGTGAGAAGACGCCGTTCGACGTCTTGCAACTTCAACACGCACGGCACGCAATATCTTTGCTTTTGTAATCATTTCTGATGCACTTAAATCTTTCGAAACAAATGTGTAATAATTTCTTAATGATTCTGCAAGTTCACTTTGCTCCTTATATGAGTCTTCACAAAGTAATGCCTCCAAATCTTCATCGTGAATTTTTTTTCCCGTGCGCTAGACGGTTCTTTATGTTCAACATCAAAATTATTATTTTTGAAGTATCTGATCCAATTTGAGCATGTTATTTTCGACAGTGCATGATCGCCGTAAGTCTAAAAAAGAATTGTGTGCTTCAGTTGTAGATTTCCTTTAAATAAAGTAGTGCAGTAAAATTCCCCGTAAATACACTTACGTTGACAGGAAATCCGACATGTTTAACGCTACAAAAAACAAACTTGTTTAAACTTCGGCAAATGACATAAACTGAATTGCAAGTTTGCTTATAGAATAATTTCTTATAGATGCGTTACCAGTAGAAACTACACGCACGCAGTTCTTGGAACATCATCTGCTGGAAAACAGAGAGAATTTATTCAATGTCCTAATATATATATATAGTCATCCGCAGACAGATCTGTTTCGCTGTATCACAGCTCATCAGTTAGGTTAGACTCCGATTGCTTTTAACCCAGGATAGAAACCCGACCGAATTGGCGTCAGTCGGCGATTCTACCTCCGGGCTATGGGCGTTCGGTAGAAGAAGGCAGGCTTTTTAGCGTATTCATTATCATTATACACGCCCAATAGCCAGAGTGCTCTAAATCTTTACGGAATGAGCGATGCGTATATGCCAGATTAGCTGCTGTTTTTCAAAGTCTACCATTCTTCCAGTGTGCTCAATCAGGGTGTGAGAGCGTAAATCGTCATCCGCAGACAGATCTGTTTCGCTGTATCACAACTCATCAGTACGGTTAGATTCCGATTACTTTTAACCCAGGATTGAAACCCGACTGAATTGGCGTCAGTCGGCTATTCTACCTCCGGGATATGAGCGTTCGGTATATATATATATATATATATATATATATATATATATATATATATATATTAATGCTCGGAGAACAGTGCCAAAGTTAGAGTCAAGGGCTGTTTTGATAATTAAATTTAATACTGAATAAATTCTGCCTGATGAATTCAGAATCAGACAACAATAAAAGTAGTGACCGAACAGAGAAACGAATGAAAAAATCATTGCAATAGATGGGAACATCAAGCACACTATAAAATGTCGGTTGACATTTTCACCTTTCTAGAAAGTTTTTATTTTCAAAAGAAATGAATAAATGCACAAACCTCTGAAAGGTAAAATAAAACCATCTTGGTTCAACAACAATATTAACAAAAACGCGACGTCATAAATAAAAGAAAAAAATAAATTCATGAAAACCTTTGCGGATTGAATCACAATTGATTATTTCAAAGTACTGCCAATATTTCTGTTATACGATATTTTTGTCAATTCATCATGAGACGTTTCGAGAATCCAGTTTATCTGTGACAGGAAAACCGAACATATGAACTGATTCAGAAAATAATGAGGTCAGTGCGAATATCAAGAATTTCATTAAATTAAATCCCTACACAGCTCCAGTAAATTTCTGATTCTCCATGTTATCCTCTCTTTTATAAGAGTCTGATCCAGCCAAATATGGAGTATTGCTGCCATATCTGAACCGGCGCTTGCCAGACCTCACTTTCCAGTCTTGGTAGAGCACAAAAGTTTCTCCAAGGCCTTGAGGGAGAATAATTATTTTCCACACTCTTAACTCTCTCTCTCTCTCTCTCTCTCTCTCTCTCTCTCTCTCTCTCTCTCTCAGGCGACATGTAGCAAGTGTCTTACTGCTCTATCGCTACTACCATGAAAAATACTCAGACGAACTGAATTCCCTGGTTTCACCATGTCTGACCTCCAGGGCTAAGACCTGCTAAACCCCCTACACTCCCTCGTATTCCATCGGCAAGAAGTAAGCTCTACTCAAATAGCTTCTTCCTGCGAACCACAGCTCTACGAAACAGACTCCCAAGTAGATGTTCTCTCTCTTATTAAAGTCTTGACCTGATCAATTCTAGAGTCAACCGTCATCTTCTTTCCATGTAAACTACCCCTTCAATTAACACACTACTTTGAGTGGCTCCCGGGCTATGTACAAGGTGAAACATACTGTACAAAATATAAGTAAACGATCGTAGGAACGAATATTCAGTATGATGCATTTTGAGAGTTGCCGCAGAAAAGACCTTGGGCATTGGACAAAAAGTGTCTGGGGGTCGAGGTCTGAAGCGGTTGAAGACTGTACAAATGACAGATATTGATATATTGAACTTGTAGATGTATGTTGATACTAGCAGAATGGGTGGCAGAAGGTTGCAGCGAATCTGCTCAAAGGATAACAACGATGGTTGATTTGATTGTTTCAGCTGACAGTCATGTGACCCCACTTTTGCACTCAGTTGATGTATCTGTGACTGGCGCTTGTCAAGGTTCGCGGGAATTCAGAGATTATAGGATTTGGAGAAAACTGGGAAGTGGAAGTTAAAAAGAAAAATGGAAGAGGAATTAAAGAAACACAAAAAGAAAGAAAGAGGAAGAGACATAAAAGAAGCAACATACGAATCCGCGTGTACAAAATCACACACATACCTATATATATATTGTATGTATTATTGTGTGTATAAGGGGGCGCCTAGATATAAATGTATTTCAGATACAAGAATGAACCTAATTATGTATACGTTTTTCCATTATGTGAGAACACCTGATTATATGTGGTTTATGTTAATTTTAGATATAGTTAAATGTGCATTCTTGAACTGATTATAACTTTATGTACTGATCATTCTACTCGTATTGGAGAAAGGTTAGTATCAACAATCCGAATGAGGCATGCCGGTATATATGGATATATATATATATATATGTAATGATTATTAAGACGTATGAAAAGAAAATATACCAGCTCGTTTGGGAGTTAAGTGTGCACAGACGTACATTGTCTTTATACATAGGGGTATATAAAGTTGCTCGTATACTTATATATATATATATATATATATATACGAATGTTTATACATGTATGCATGAATCCGCTTCTCATGGATTTGCGAGTGTGTGAAAACAATAATTGTATGTGGATATAAAGAGATAAATGTATGAAGAACATATATACGTCTCGATGTCAGGATGTATGGAAATATGAAAATATGGGCGTAATTTGGGAGTATGTGTGAGAATTGCTAGCCTAATTATATATATATATATATATATATATATATATATATATATATATATATATATATATAACACTATTTTTACGCGCGGAAATCCCGTCTTTATGAAATGTATATGTGTGAGTGTACGAACGCAACGGTCCGTATGTAGACACGAAAAAGTGTAGGTCGGTAAGTATGGATAAGCATAAACAAAGTCACATTTATAAGTATATGTGGGAATGTACGCATATGTATATATGGATATAGGTTAGTATAAATGAGTAGGTTAGTTTAAGGGGCCACACAAACACGCGTATCCATGAAATTAGAAGTTCCTTCAGAGGTCAACCTCTTCACGACTGGTCTGTACACTCCCAGCCGATCTGACGCAAACGCCTAAGTCCTGATTCTCTTTTTCTTTTTCTCTTTTCCTTCTTCTTACTTTTATTTTTATTATTATTCTTATATTTTTTATCCTTCTCTTCAGTTAAAGAAAATGCTTATTCCGGCAATTTTTTTCTACCAAATGGAAGGAATATTGTGTGGTCTGATGAAATGAGCTAATTAAGCTCATTAAAATGAATTACAATTTAAAGCAGTTTAAATGACGCGTTGAGTTTTCCTTTATAAATATTATATTGCTCTAGATAACATCCATTGTGCTCTCTATATAGTTATAACACTTAATATTTTATAGTAAGTTAATCTTGTTGGATTATCTTCACTGTTTACGGACTGGACATCTATACCTATATATATATATATATATATATATATATATATATATATATATGTATAGATGTCCAGTTATACCTATATATATATATATATATATATATATATATATGGAGCAGGAGAGAGGGAAAAGAGTAAGAGAATGAGACAAACAAAGAGACCGAAAAATATACAGAGGAAAAAACGATGATAGACACAGACACGGTTAGATATCTCAGCTAACGGAGAGGAAAAAAATTATTATAGGAACAGGGCAATAATAGTTTTATATTTATTGAAGGGAAAGTAGAAAAGGAGAAAGTGCAAATAAATTCCAAATATAGATATAGAAAAATCAACTAAATACAGCCTCCACTTCTACTCCATCAGCTTCTTTTCTAGCAATTCGCGCATATGAAACCCCCTTTCGCATACTTGCTTCCCTGACAGCTACACTCTCTAAGAATTTAAATGCAACGTCAATTCCCATCTCTAGTCCCATTGACTCCAGTTCTTCTTTCATTCTTTCGCCATCACTGTGTATATCTTGTTCTTTTCCTTTATCCCTTTATCCCTCGTAACTGTCTTCACACCGGTATTCCTATCCTTCGCTTGCCCTTTCTCTGACACCCCCAGTAACTGGTTCATCTTTCTCTTTGCTCTCCTCCTGCTTAAAACATTCACTCTTCTCTTATATATCCGCCTGCGCACCAGTGGCGTTACCGATGTCTTGGAGTGAAACGTTTAAAAAAATTATATATGAAATAACTAAATTTTTTTTTTAATTGTGTCACCCCATGCAAGGCATTCCACTGCCACTATAGCGCAGGGGGATACATAGAGGGATTGGGTATAGGAAATGTCAAAAGGAGGGTGATAGACGACTTAGGATGTACATAGGGAGAGAGCTGGAGAAAGTGGGTGCGAGTTAATGTGTTAGGAGGTGTCTATTGACCTTACATTTAAACTCCTGGTGGTTGTAGCCGTCGAGGAAGCAAGCATGCGGTAGGGAATTCCACAGGCGGGAAGTGCGAGGAAAGAAACTGTTGGAGTAGAAATTGCGGTTACATTTCATCGGTTTCACTGTAAAAGGGTGGGACCTAGTTGCCAATCTAGTATCTCGTGCAAATTCACATCTAGGGAGCGCCAGTGATTTAAGTTCGTCAGAGCAGAAGCCATGAAAGTATTTGTAGAAGAGGCACAGGGAAGCCACTTCATGCCGGTGAGAGAGATACTGCAGGCTGTCAGCCAAGTCGTTATCAATCACATTACAGATTCTTCGCTGTATTTTGTCATGAACCCCGAGGAGAATAGAAGGGACACCCGACCAGATGTTGCAGCAGTACTCAATACACGGGCGGATGGTGGATTTGGAATCGCCATTGATAAAAAATGATTGAAATCGATGGATACATTGAAAGAACTGGGATAGACATGAAGAAATTGAAATAAATATACAGATAGCAGTTTAGATAGATATATAGATAGACAGATTTATTTAATTGAGAGCCACATGAAGATAGCAATTTTCTAAACGTAGCTCAGATAATACACAGATCTAAGTGGGGTTTAAGTCACTACTTAGTAATAATTGATCTTGCGAGACGAGCTTGTTAACCATTACATTATATCAAACTGGATAGATAGTAATTTTTACTTAGCGTAGCTTAGATGTTACACATGTCCAAATGCATAAAGCACCAAATGAAGATCAAACTCAAAGCACAGTATATATATGAATAAATGGGAGGAAATTAAGAAAGAAAGATTTGAATAGATTTACATGTAATATGTATATAAATAAACACATTGAAATATTTAAGTGATAGCTATTGAGAGATCGAGTTTAATATGTGATGGATATGAACGGCATTTGATAGAATAATGTGTTATACATAAACAAAATGAGATGAATAGGACTAGAATTATATATATATATATATATATATATAGATAGATAGATAGATAATTGATTGAGATAGATCTGAGTAAAATGAGATAGATAGGTATAAAGAAATATATATATATATATATTTGTCATTCACATACAAGCCTGTTTTGCTGTATCACAGCTTGTCAGTGTGGCTCCATAGATAGATAGATAGATAGATAGATAGAATTACGTTTGCAGGAAACCATGAGATTATGAATAAAAAGGCTGATATATGTATGTATATTATATATATCTTAAATATATAAGTATATGTAGCAGTATATGCCACATGCTTTCTGTAGAATCTACGAGCAGATTAACGTAGTGATGCGGACATAGGAAGATGTAATGACAATCTCACCAGTTGGAAGTTCTGCATGTATTGGAGAAAGAAATCAATATTAAAAATCTTCTCCATTAACTAGATATGAATAGTTGGAGGTTATGGTCTCATCGAAAAAGCAGGGTTGCAGAACAGATAGGAAAATAGATAATGCAGTAGGCACAGATGTACTTGCGTAGGCGCCTTTCCGCTTTATATGGCATAAAATACGGTAACAGATGTCTGAAGGGATGGTGCATGGCCACATCGATTAGAAAGAGAGATTTGTAGACGGTCTAGTAATCATATAGATCAGCGATGTCTTATTAATTTTTTAAGGAAACTTACTGCCATATATATTTAGGTATTATAAAAAATATTTCATACCTGTAAGTGATTCGTGTGTAACTTTCTTCTTTTTGTTTTTTAATCGTGTCAGTCAAGGCATTCCACTGCCACTATAGCGCAGGGGGCTACATAGAGGGATTGGGTATAGGAAATGTCAAAAGGAGGGTGATAGACGACTTAGGATGTACATAGGGAGAGAGTTGGAGAGAGTGGGTGTGAGTTAGTGTGTTAGGAGGTGTCTATTGACCTTACATTTAAACTCCTGGAGGTTGTAGCCGTCAGAGAAGCAAGCATGCGGTAGGGAATTCTACAGGCGGGAAGTGCGAGGAAAGAAGCTGTTGGAGTAGAAATTGCGGTTGCATTTCATCGGATTCACTGTAAAAGGGTGGGACCTAGTTACCAATCTAGTATCTCGTGCAAATTCACATCTAGGGGGCACCAGTGATTTAAGTTCGTCAGAGCAGAAGCCATGAAAATATTTATAGAAGAGGCATAGGGATGCCAGGTCACGCCGGTGAGAGAGATACTGCAGGCGGTCAGCTATGTAACGTGTTTCTTTATGACGTTGGTGGACATCTCTTTCCACAAATTCATGTCCTGAGCCTTGTTTTTCTCCGTCCTTCTTGCCTTGAATCTGTAATTTTCATGCCACCTTTTCTAATTTTATGTCCCAGACACGTCAACTCGATCTTCCTAATTTTACCTATAAGTATTTCTATTTCCATTTTTCTAAAACTTCGTCGTGTCTCACATAGTATTCTTATCGTCCTTCTGTAGAATGACATTTCTTTTGCTTTGAGTTTCTTTATCTCTGAGGATATTGTTCAGCCTTCATTGCCATATAGGAGTACTGATATTACGCAATAGTTTAATAGTATTCTCTTTGGCCTTTTTATATGAACATCTTTTGAAAAGTGATCGATTATTAAAAAAACGTATTGCATAGTTGTCAAAAATACGCCACTAAAGTCCTTCGGGACGGTTGCGTAGTCGATATATTTATATTGGTTATACATGTGGTTGTTATGAGTTCGATCCTTGAACTTGGTAGTGACGAACCAAGTCCAACATGGAAGAACAATAATTGATTTCACAGGATAATCAACAAGATAATCCACATCAGCTAATCTATGGGCACCTGATGATAGCCAGAGGTTAATTGGTCGAAACGTTGTGTCTATTATAACACTTACATCAGCCAAGATGAGGACAAATTTCAAAATAATTCCAAGATTATGCTTTTTTTAACGTGTTCAAGGCCGTAAAGTCACTAAGACACAAACGGTTTCTAAGAGTGAAAGTATTAGAAAATAAAAACATTACTAGGGAGCAAGAATAAAAGAAGAGTAATCAAGACGGCAGTAAAATACTTGCTAATTTCAAATATTTTTTTGTACTCACTAACTTTAAATAAAGGCCTTTTATAAATCATTTCCTACTAGCAAGTTAAGAAAACCAGTATTTTGTGTTGGCCGTTTTCATTTAACTTTTCTTTTTTCGATTTTGTCTGGTAAATAGTGGATTGCAGTTGAGTTGATTACATTAATTTACGACGACGTGCTAATATCTTTGGGAAAAGGATGAATCCGTCTCTTCTTCCCGCAGCTATTGGTAAATAGCAGAATAAGCAGAATAGGCTGGGTTCAATATGCCTTGTGTGAAAACTAGTCTAGGAGAAAGAAAACTCAGTTCAAAACTCTATGTAGACCTGGCCAAGAACATACTATGCAGCTAAGAAAAGTATTGTTTACATTTACTCGATGATCCCAAATACGGTCGACGTTTTGTATTCATTTTATTTTAATTAACTTCGAGTCCTCTATCATAATATATTACTATTAGTCTTATTACTATCATTAGTTATTCCTGTTCAAATGTGCACTTTACAATGGTACATATGTAGGTTTGTTCCATTTTATGATTACATCAAAAAATATTTATCCACTGCCTAGATGCGTTAAGATCTTATAATTTGTAAACTGATTGAACAATCATTGTTTTTGCCTGATCTGTGAAAAAGTAGTTGACAAAGTGAGAGTGAGAGATTGAGTGTGTGAAAGAGAAAGAGAGAGTGTGTGTGAGAACGAATTCGTTTGAGAATGAGAGAGAGAGAGAGAGAGAGAGCGGTGGGGAAGTGCAGTGTGTCGAAAAAGTAAGTTGATAAAAGCATCAGTCAGTTAAGTGCCATACGCAATGCACGCTTTGGGTGATCATGTCTCGAAAGAGATTTGACTGACTGGGCAGAAGATTATCCCGCAGTAGGTGGTCATTGCTTTCTACAGTAGACTGGTTGCCAGCCAAAACTATAGTACCTAATCTGTGCTATTATTAAACCCATAACTGGAGGGAAGAGACGAATTAATACCTTTCCTAACGGTATTTGTGCGTAAGTGAATGCAAGGAATTCAATTAGAATTTGAACTCGGCACCTCGATTTGTCGTTCCGAGTCGATATTCACTGCACCACAACTTACATCCACAGATCATGAGCATCGTATTCCATGCCACACAATAATCAGTGATAAGGACATTTATTCTATCCATTCTTTTTCGATCGGTATCACCCCATGCAAGGCAGTAATGCCACTAAACCACAAGAGATTACAAGGTGTAGAATAATTGGAAACAGAAACAACAATGACGAGCAGAGAGACGAAAGAAAGCGGGAGAAAAGTAGAAAGCAATTTACATCGCATTCAAATTTTTGCAGATTAAACTTGGCTGGAAAGCATAGAGCTGGAAGAGAGTTCCACAAACGAAAACTACAAGAGAAGTAACTCATCCGAACAATTGATATGAAAGTATTTAGAGTGGGCAATCGAAAATGAATGAAACCGTCCAGCCATATCAGGACCAATAATATTGCACATTCTTTTCTAGATCTTATCAGTTAGCTCAAGATATATAGCAGGGATGCCAGAATATATGTGGTAGCAATATTTTAAGTATGGACGAACGGTATAATTATAAATTTATAAGATAGATTCCAGAAGAAAAAAATGTTCCCCCATCACAGTAAACCAACTTTTTGAGCTAATGAGCTAGCAATGGGTTTAATATAGTATTTCCATTATATTGCAATTGAGAATGTGTGGACAAAAAGGTGCAACAATTCACTTTTCGGGAGTTAGCATCAACAATACTGATAGCGAGGAGTCTCTTAGATGATTAATGGAGAGTAGTCTTGTTTTGGAGGGGTTAAAATTAACAAGTTATTTTTTGAGGTTGTTTTGGATATTGGTTAGCATTCCGACTGAGACGTCTTACTAACAAGGCAAGTATAAATTGTTGAGTCGCCAGCGTAGATACCAATTTCTTCTACAATCTCTAGTTCTTCCGCACATCGACTATTAACCCGGTATCTGGTCTGGTGCTTCTGTTACATACTTAAATATTCTCGAAAAATATCAAAGGAATCTTCAACATTATTAGTTTTGATATGTCATTACGGCTTCAGTTGGTTTATTATCGTAATAACGTAACTTTCCATTTTTTTCTACAAATATTTTAACGATAATTGTTGTGACTAATTTTCTGCGCTTAAATCTTCACAAAGCTGAGCGCAGTACAATAAAGCACAGTATAGTAATTGATTGCACCTCGGATTGAGGAATCGAGGGGCTGAGTTTGAATTTTAGTCGAATATTCATCTCTTCACCTCCCATCAACTATGGGCAGATAATAGGACAAACTGGATTCTACAACCTTGGCTAGCAACTGTCCGACCGCAAAAGAAATTGTAACATACTGCGGGGAAATATTCTTCCTCTTCAGACATAATCACCTAAGTATATATCACGTATGGTTCTTCAATGACTGAATGATTAGAGTGACAGCTAGGTTTCATAATTCAATCTTGAAATTACTAGTTAGAACCGTAAGTTCTATGCTAATAGTTTCTTCTTCCTCACTTGGCACTTGTGGATCCCTCACGTCGTCTACTGCTTTCATGTGAACTACGATTTCCGAAATTTCAAACGCAATGTCACTCGCCAGCCTCTGTCACGCTGAAACCCTTCTTTTATTGAACTTTCATGGTTACATGATTAAAAATGCAGGCTTATAAGCAGTTTAATTCATGACCATGAAGCTTATTTTCAAATTAATCCGTTTTTATCTCTTTCGTTTTTGAGCGTTACCAAAAAGATATATCTTCGGAGGTTTTCTGTTATTTCACCGCTGTCGTATATATTCCCTTATCATTTTGATAAAATTATCGATCTTCAAAAACGTATAAGGCTTTCCGTATTTCAAAACCTATCCCATCAGGAGCTACTATTTTCTTCCGTTTCATGCTTTAATATTTCTTAGCATACTTTTCTTTGTTTTCATGTAAGAAATTCCTTTTGTATTTATTTCATCACTGTAGTCTCTTTTTGGTTATAATAGTTCCTGCTTGAGATTTTATGCAACCTGCTAAAGAGCATGATTTCAACATTGCTATTTTTTTCAACTTTTATCCATGTCTGTTACATTTAATTTTTTTCATTGTTCGATCTCTGCATATTTCTTATCAAGACATTCAACTTTTCATTGTATTTATATCTAACGCGTTTTCATTCAACTTCAAATATGCGTCAATTCCGGGCGTTACCGGCTGTCTCTTTTTCATCAGTTGTGCGAAAATTTTAGCTTTCAACCATATTTTCTCCATATATTACTTCCCTAGATATGACTTCTTCGGAACATGTCAGTACTGCTTCAAGGTGTTATATTTTGTATTCCTGACATGTTCCAAAGATTTGTATTTTTTCTTAACTAGAGCTTCAAATGTTTGTTTGCAAATTGAATCGCTATAGTGCTTGTCACATTGCATTTAGGCATTGCTTTAGGCTTCTTTATTTCTTGAATTTTACCCGAAGTTCGTAACTGACTTGGAGGTGATCGTCTCTACAGTTAGCGAAAACACAGAATATATACAGATCGTTTCAAAATATCAATAGTTAGATAAAATATCATCATCTATAGTCGTGTTATAGTTATCGAAATCATGCTACACACTAATATTTTGTATGTTGACTCCGATGAACCGTACGAGAGTGGCCCTAAGCGAGACAACGATGATCACTGGGAATAAATCTGGTTTAAACGTTATTCTATAACTATTTTCATGGCTTCTGCTCCGACAAGCTTAAGTCACTGGTGCCCTCGCCACAAGAATTCATTCGGGCAACAAGACTGGCAACAAGGCCCCACCCATTTATAGTTAGATCGACCAAATGCAGCCGACAATTCTACTCCAGAGGCTTTTTTTCTCTCACTTCCAGCCTGTGGAACCCCCTTCCATATATTTGCTATCTTGTACTGCTACAATCCCCAGGAATTTAAATGCAATGTCAATACTCTTCTCTTCTCCACTTGTCTCCAGTTTTTTCTACATCACCCCGTATATTTTTTCCTTTCTCGCTACCTTCGTAACTGTCTTCCCACCTGTTTCCATCCTCCCCTTGCTCTTTCCTTTACACCCCCTGTAACTGTTTCGGCTCTCTCTTCACTATCTTCCTAAACTTTAACTCTTATGTACCCACTGCGCATCCGTGGCGGTACTGCCTTTCATGGAGTGAAACGATTAAAAATAGCGCTGGGTAAAGCTATATGATATAATCATTTTAATATATTCGTGTAAGCACACATATAACTCACTTTATAGACACATGTAATAAATGTATATAATTCCGTAATATATGTAACACTCTCTCCAGACACATAAACATATATATATATATATATATATATATGAATAAACACATAAATCCCTCTCTCTATACATACAAACACATACACAAATACATATGTGTGTGTGCGTGTTTGAGTGTGCGTGTGTGTATACATATATATCACTATTTCTGCACAGACATATATAAGTCTTTCTAAATACACAAACACACACTTATACATACATAATACACACACACACACACACACACACACACACACACACACATATATATATATATATATATATATATATATATGAAAGTTTTAACTAGTTATTGGTCAGTGTCAAATTACACCATTAAGCACTTGTAGCAAAAATGCCTTATATGTATATATAAAGAAGATGTTTTAAATATTCAAATTCGCAAGGTCAGTCGATTACGCTACCTTGGTTTCAACCTTTCGGTATCCTCAGGCTTTTTATATTAACTGATCATCCAGCGTCTTTTCAAACGCTTTCTATAGAAGATCATGTCAGGATCGGTGTATATGTGTATGCGAAGATCTCGCATCCCTATGGAATAAAATCACCCTAAGCTGTAGGTAAGGGAGTAGTTGTTAATAACATCTAGGTTTTTGCTATCAAAACATTTCGAATTATTTAATTCTCTCAGACATTATTATAAAAAACAGAAGAAGACAGTGATTAACATGAGCGTAATAATTGACAAAACATTTCTGGAAAGGTTTTGAAAAACTATATAAAGCAAAAACCTGGAAATAAAAAAAATGTAGCATTTGAAATCTAAAGCTGTTACAGTTCTTGTTGAAGCTTTGTGTCTTCTAAAAAAATTAACTCGATAACAAGATTATTCTGAGAACCCTAGATGTTATGCCAGGATTCGTCATCGGAGGCCACAATTTGAATTGAAGATCTGAAGGCGAATTGGCATGGCGAAAGAAAGCATTCCAGAAGCTGAGTAAAGTATTAAGAAACAGTAAAATTTCACTAGAAATAAAGAAAAGAGAACTGGTTTGCTATGTGATGTCAGTTCTTGAATATGGCAGTGTATGCTGGACAATATTATCAAAGTTGAAGGAAAAATTTCAAGCAGCTGAAATGTGGTTCTACAGAAGGATGCTGCGGATATCATGGATCGAGCATGTGAGCAATGATGAGGTTTTGGAAAGGATGCAAACGAAAAAGAAATTAATACTGATCACCAGGGAAAGACAGTTAAAGTTCCTGGGATATGCATCGAGGAAGCAGTGCTCTGAGAACCTGATACTAACAGGCAACATAGAGGGAAAAAAGACAGAAGAAAGCAGAGGATAACATATTTGAAGGGACTGAGCAGGTGTATGACAGCACGGGGTTAGGTGGTGTAACAGGAGAAACCGTGATAAGAGCCACAAGGGATAGGGAGACGTGGAGAGTCATGATCACCTACGTTCTGAAAGCACAAGGCACATAGAAGAAAAAGAACTCAATAACAAATCAACAACAGTTCTGGTACACCACCTCTCCAGGAAATTACCATAATAGTTTAAACAAGCAATGCTCATATCCTTCGAAGAAACAATTCCGTTTCATTTTTCTTGCTAATAGGTGTCTTAGAAGCAGATGCAGGTCAAAAATGATTTTTTATAATAGTTTTTTAATCTGAAATTAATATAACAACATTGGTCCAGATTCAAACAGACACACAACAAATTCTATAAGTAACCATTTTACGGAAAAATTAAATTGAATCAAGTCAGTTAATAAAGTCAACGAAATGAACAGTTGATAAAATTGGTTCGCTATTTCGTGCTAGTCAGTTTTTCTCTTCAGAATATATCTTACATTTTCTTAAGTTTACCATTTGTCCTTGCTTTGAATATTCCTGGCGCGTATGATCTAGTGGCCCTATTATATATTTAGAGATTCTTAATAAAAATCAACAAAGGTTTCGTAATATTATTGGTTCTAACCTGGTTTCCCGCCTTCAGTCCCCAGCCTGCTAGCTTCAATGGGCCATTTTTATAAATACCTTTATGGTAATTAATCTGATGAATTTTCCGCTATGAAGCATTACGGTGGTTGTTACAATAATGGTAAGTAATAATGTGTTGTTTTGGCGTAAAGAATATTGTTGTATGTTTTGGTCAGTAATCGGAGCTAGATAAGTTTAAGATAAGTCAGATTGCAGACCATTCTTTCACTACCTCCCCTTTTGGCCACATTTTTAAATTCCTCAATTATTTTACAGTTGAAATGGATAGAGGTAACCATAAGTTCTATGCTAACAGTTTCTTCTATCGCACGTCTCAGTCACTCTCGACTTCTTACTTCCCAGTTAATGTCGATCTTCAGAAATTTAAACGCAATAAAAATCGTTATCTTCTGTCTTCTGAATTTTTTCTTTTATTGTCATCTCTTCTTCATTATAGTTGTCCTCATATTCTCTAACATTCCAGTAACACTTTGCGTCCTAGTAACTTTATCGCCTTACTTGGGTTGAAATGATAAAAAACGAAACAGATAGATCAAAAACAGAAACAGATAGAAAGAAATAGATATGGTAAAAAAATAGAAATAAAGAAAGAACGACCGACAGAAAAGCAGAAGAAACAGAAGAAAAGTAAAAGAAGGAAATAATAAAGACAGGCAGAAAGAAAGAAAAGAAAAGAAAAGAAAGGGAAATAGAAAGAAAAAGAAGTAGGAAAAAAATAAAAAGAAACAGAGAGAAAGTAAAAGAGAAATAATATATTAATGGCAGAAATGAACAGTATCACAATAACTAAAGCTGAGAAAGAAGAAAAAGAAATTTATTGTCAATGAAATAACAAACTAAACAGAATAGAACAAATTACCTTTGATAGACACACGACATAAAAAAAAGATCTTGAAATAAAACCCAAACGTTCGTATATCCAGAATGTTTACCTCTTTCGTTTTTTATTGTAAAAAAAAAACCAGGGTGTTTTATTTTACTTAGTTAAATCGTTGAAAGTAGAATGTGTATCTCACTAGAGCCAGGAAAAGTGAAAAACGAAAATTAAAACAAAAATAACAATCAGAGTAAAATCCAATTACCTGCGATTTTACTTTTGGTGACAAAAAACATATCTCTAATTTACAAGACAGACAATTACCTCATTATTCAAATATATTTACATTACAAACATCTTTACAAACTCATACCACTATAAAGAGTATATGGATATCATTACGTTATATACGTGAATACACACAAACACCAACAAACAATATACATCAAATCATCTATACATACACTACCGGCCATAATTATTAGGCAACCCCAGGTTTTTGAAAATATGAAGTATTTCATACTATCTTTAGTATTAATTGCCAAGTGAATAATTGTAAATGAAGATAGAATGGTTCTTTTGTTAATAAAGCAGAATAAAATGTACATCAGATGAACTGTTCTGGTGTCAAGTTTTTGTGCTCGCTTCCCCGTGTTAGTATCTTTTTCTTATTGGATGGCCAAAGCAAAAGCTTCTTTGGTACCTTGTAAAATTTTGCAAAGTAATAAAAACGTATCTTACAAATATATCAGTGAATATGAAAGCTACGTATATGTATATATTCCACCGTGTCTATAAACTCATAAAAATATCTGCAGATGCTTTGACATCAGCAGGCTATTTCCATTTGGATTCGTTTTCCATGAGTCAAATTAGAAATGCAATGTTTTAACCAAGTGAACTTTTTGAACACATAAAATCTAATCAGAAATTTCAGACGCAGTAAGAATATAGCCGTGAAATATTACGCAAAACCAGTCTTTCTGTATGGCATTGAATACTAGACAATCTTTTCACAGCTTAAAAGATACTTGAAGCAACAGAAATATGGTTCCACAGAATGATGCTAAGGTTACAGTGGATCGAATATGAGTGCAACGGCGAAGTTATAGAGAAAATAGTAACAAAAATGGCACTTTTAATCAACATCAAGAAGAGACAGTAGAAATATCTAGGACACATAAAGAGAAAAGATGACTTGGATAATTTGATCCACAGAAGACTAAATAAAGGCAAGCAGGACAGATGTAAGCAACACATATGAGCTACCAAATGAGCTTGAGTAAATAAATGGTGGAACAAGGCTCATGAAAGGTCATAAAAAGACATGATGAAGAACAGTTTTCTGTCCTTTGTAGTAAATGATAGAAAATTGTAGAAAGCTATGGTTGGCAATGCACTAAAGGAATATGGCACACAGCTTAAGAATAAGAAAAGTGAACTTAGAGAATTGGACACTCCTATGTCATATCGACGTAGAGAGAATCTACGAATAAGCGACTTAATACTCTTGTGTAAATGGACGTCAAGAAAAGGGAGTGAGAATGTTAGTAAAAAAACATTGTTAAAAGCAACAAAGAACAGGAAGCTATTTAGAGGCCTGGTAGTACACACCATAAGTGGAAATGACACATAAAAGAAGAATCACAATTAGAATACATAATGAACTGTTATTGAAATTAAAGATCTTGTTTGCGGTACGAAATTTTATTATGCCAATAAAAACGAACATAATTACTAAGTCTAGAACAAACAAAATAACATAACCACCGTAGCTGGTTTGTAAAAAAGAGGCAAGAGAAAAGAAAGAATGGGAAAGAAAAAAAACGGAATCACTTAATGGGTTTCACTCCACGTTCAGATTGAGGTAAATAAATATGATTATTACGTGAACCATTAAAAAATGAACATTAAAACAAAATCGAAATTCTGATTAAAGCAGTGATTGCATTTCGCCAATAAAAAGGTATATGCCTGCTGTCAACTGATGCAAATTCCTTTATCTAGTCAGATTTTTAAACCGGATACAATCAAATTAAAATGGAGATCAGAGAAAAGAAGAAAATTACTCATTACGTGTGCTTTAAACGCAAAAAGTACATTGATTTATTGTGAAGCTCTCCGTTGACTAGCCGTTAAACACATCGTTTCGTTTTTAAAGAGAAACTGAGGCGTATGTTCTAATCTTGCTGGATGGGGACATTTTCACAAGTTCGCAGACAAAATAAATGCGGTTTGAAATAAAACTAACCGTCTACTAAAATATTTGTATCCATTAAAACTAACCCTTGCAGTAATAAGAATAACAATTAGTATTTGAAATATTTACATCATTCGGACAATTGTCCTCATCTTTGTTGCCATTTGTACGAAGTTTAGGCCGTTGTATGCTCAGGCCTTTTCAGGTGCTAAGAATTTTAAACCGAACCCTTTATTACGATCACTGGGGCATATCATTCTCATTATTTGTGCATGAGATATCTCCCTGTAAATTGCAATGTGAACTCTGGTAAAAAAAATGTTACTGAAGTCCTAGAAATTCAGTTGGCCAAGGGGATATAGACGTTGGTTAGTTCCAGTGACTTCGCCGAAAATGTTGTGAGTTCAATACCAGGATACAGCAGTGGTGAACAAGTATCTTAGAGTCTGGCTAGAGGGTGATAACTCTTGACTACCAAAGAGGTTTCGCACAATGAAAATGATATAACCCAGTGATCGTAATAAAGGTATCGGTTTGAAATTTCATCACCTGAAGAACGCCGGAGCATACAACGGCGGAAACGTCGTATAAATATCAACAAAGATGAGGACAACAATCCGAATAATATAAATTATGAGATTGTATTAACTGATTTTTATATTTCCTAAGCTACATTCCTACCTTCTCTGGGATAAGGTGTCATCATTATTTACATTATTAACATTCGAAGAACAATGGATAATAAGATAATATTGTAGGCCCTGATTGCCTCTTCAGCAGGCCTCGCATACAATACATGCATTATACGAGAGAGAGAGAGAGAGAGAGAGAGCGAATACTAAATAAATAGAAACCAGAAGTAGAAACGTGTAAGAAAACATGAGAGGTGGGAAGGACCTCAAGCGCGACAGTAGCAACATTTTTTTTAAATAAAGCTCAGCAATAAAAGTAAGATTTAAACTGCACGCAAAGGCTTACAAAGGCTGATAGAAAGTAAGACAATTTTAGAGCACTAGAAAAACAGGAAAGAGAAGATACAGATCGATGTGGGATTTAGATTTTTGCGGATCGTAGTAGACAATAAAACAAGAAACCGAAAGAGAAGTCCTGGACCGAGGAGTGCGAAAGAAGAAAATATTAGAATAGAACTTACGGTTATATTTAACAATTTCAACGGTAAAAATTCTGTTACAACTATTTCTTTTTCAATTTCAACGGTAAAAATTCTGTTACAACTATTTCTTTTTCAATTTCAACGTTAAAAATTCTGTTACAACTATTTCTTTTTCAATTTCAACGGTAAAAATTCTGCTACAACTATTTCTTTTTCAATTTCAACGGTAAAAATTATGTTACAACTATTTCTTTTTCAATTTCAACGGTAAAAATTCTGTTACAACTATTTCTTTTTCAATTTCAACGGTAAAAATTCTGTTACAACTATTTCTTTTTCAATTTCAACGGTAAACATTCTGTTACAACTATTTTTTTTTCAATTTCAACGGTAAAATTCTGTTACAACTATTTCTTTTTCAATTTCAACGGTAAAAATTCTGTTACAACTAATTCTTTTTCAATTTCAACAGTAAAAATTCTGTTACAACTATTTCTTTTTCAATTTCAACGGTAAAAATTCTGTTACAACTATTTCTTTTTCAATTTCAACGGTAAAAATTCTGTTACGACTATTTCTTCCTCAATTTCAACGGTAAAAATTCTGTTACAACTATTTCTTTTTCAGTTTCAACAGTAAAAATTCTGTTACAACTATTTCTTTTTCAATTTCAACGGTAAAAATTCTGTTACAACTATTTCTTTTTCAATTTCAACGTTAAAAATTCTGTTACAACTATTTCTTTTTCAATTTCAACGTTAAAAATTCTGCTACAACTATTTCTTTTTCAATTTCAACGGTAAAAATTCTGTTACAACTATTTCTTTTTCAATTTCAACGGTAAAAATTCTGTTACAACTATTTCTTTTTCAATTTCAACGGTAAAAATTCTGTTACAACTATTTCTTTTTCAATTTCAACGGTAAACATTCTGTTACAACTATTTCTTTTTCAATTTCAACGGTAAAAATTCTGTTACAACTATTTTTTTCAATTTCAACGGTAAAAATTCTGTTGCAACTATTTATTTTTCAATTTCAACGGTAAAAATTCTGTTACAACTATTTCTTTTTCATTTTCAACGGTAAAAATTCTGTTACAACTATTTCTTTTTCAATTTCAACGGTAAAAATTCAGTTACAACTATTTCTTTTTCAATTTCAACGGTAAAAATTCTGTTACAACTATTTCTTCTTCAATTTCAACGGTAAAAATTCTGTTACAACTATTTCTTGTTCAATTTCAGCCGTAAAAATTCTGTTACAAATATTTCTTTTTCAATTTCAGCAGTAAAAATTATGTTACAAATATTTCTTTTTCAATTTCAACGGTAAAAATTCTGGTAAGACTATTTTTTGTAGGATCGCCTCGCTGCTTATTTTGGATAAATTTGATGAGAAGAAGCAATCATAGTTTACGCCCCATTTTGTTTTAGGCTACTTGTTCAATTTAAGTTCTCATCGTATACTGCCTATTTTTATTGAGAAATGTTCCCAGTAAATGGTTTGTATTTGTTTATTATTTCCTTGCAGTTCAAAAAGATCTTTCTAGTGAAACTTATTAGATATATTTGCGTCGGTTTTCAAACAATGAAATATTCTTAATGATTAGTATAATCTGATAAAATGCCATGGTAAAATGTGCTGCCTTCCATCAACATAGCTGATTCTGAATTCCAGGAGAGCAACATTGTAGTATTAGTTTGACTAAGTGTAGTTGGTAGAAGAATTAATGACCGCTTGGATATGTTCTCCCAGCTGCTTCACTCGGGACTCCTTTCCCTGTGCACCGTAAACAAAGCACTGTCTCCCAAAAATCGGTGTAGCCTTCATGAATCACTAACACCCGATTGACTCTGAAACAGAAGTTGGCTCTTTTTATGCGTTTTCGGTCTCGGGCAAGAAATCGAAATTTCTCGCATGTGAAAACCTCGCTTTCGCCGATGACGCATGCCCCGTGTCATTCCAGAACTGCCTTGCATGAGCTCGCCTCGAGGTTCCATGATGTCTACAAACGCATGTGCAGAAAACTTGCCTTCTTTTGCTTCGGCGATTGAAGTCTCAACCGTAAACATTCAATGCTTAATATGCTTCTTCCGTTCATTGAATATTGTTGGGATTTCTAGTCTGGTGCTCGTTCTGTTCATCTTAGAAGTCTTGACAAAATTCAGAGAAGGATCTTTAATGTAATCAATCCAGACAAGGAATCAGTTTTTTCAGTCACCTCTTCACCGATGTGACTTCTCTTCCCTTTATCTACATGTTTTTTTATCTACATGTTTTATCTACATATATTTGCATGGCAAATGCTCTGACGTACATTTTTCCCGTGTGCCCTGAATAAATGAATTTAAGCGTGCCACTAGATTGGCAGTTAGGTTTCACCATTTCTTTAATCGGTATAACCCCATGCAAAGAAGTAAAGCCACTAAGATACAAGAGTTACAGGGTGCGGAAGAATTAGGAACATAAACGTTAAAAAAGAGCGGAAAGAGGAAAGAGTAATCAGGAG
This sequence comes from Ascarosepion bandense, assembly GCA_037127315.1. Lineage (NCBI taxonomy): Eukaryota > Metazoa > Mollusca > Cephalopoda > Sepiida > Sepiidae > Ascarosepion > Ascarosepion bandense. The sequence continues at coordinate 3,271,775 of JBBBDQ010001293.1, forward strand.
GACAGTTGTTAGCAATACACATATTTTTGCAGATTAAAGTAACTACAACTTCTATTCTAACAGTTTCTTTTCTCGCACTTCTCACATTTCTTGCTTCACGGATAAATACAATCTTCAAAAATTTATTAAACATAAATCGCTATATCTTTTCTTGAATCTTGTTCATTTTATGCCCTTTTTTCAATCATCACCACTAATGTCTTATTATTATCTTTCACTTTCTTTAACTTCTAAATCTTAGTGGCTTTATCGCCTTGCATGGGGCGGATTAAAGTACTAAATGAGAATCTGACAGAGTGACATCATTTGTTTACGATTGTTCTGCCGCCGACATCTAATGTATACAAATATCAGTTCAATAACAATGCGCCTTTGTAGACAGATGCTAGCATTTTTATGTGTATAGACATAGAAAAACGTTACACACCAATAATTGATAGGTGAATATTGCTGCAAAACATGCATTTATTATGACTTTCTCATAATTTTTGTTTTCCGAAAATGGCCAAAAATAGCTGTACATTCATAATATCAACTTCATTTCTGTACGTATGCATATAACTGTTTATGCAATTGTTGAGTGCAATCGCATCTACCTCCCATTAGCATGGGACAGGCTAGCCTCCCAGAGAGTAAAATACTACGCCTCCTTGGCCTTACACTCTCGGCGGACCTCAAATGGAATGACTATATTGAATCCATTGCCAAATCTGCTGCTATGAAAGTCGGCTCCCTGTGCAGGGCCCGGAAATTTTTCCCACCTGAATCTATTCTACACATATACAAATCTACCATCCGCCCGTGTATTGAATATTGCCCCTGCTGCTCTCCTTGGGCTTCTTGACAAAATACAAAGGAGGATCTGTAACGTGGTTGATACTGACTTAGCAGACCGGCTGCAGCCGCTCTCACACCGGCGTGATGTGGCTTCCCTTTGCCTCTTCTGCAAGTACTTTCATGGCTTCTGCTCCGATGAGCTTAGATCACTGGTGCCGCCTAAGCACGAATTTACACGAGATACTAGATTAGCAACTAGGTCCCACCCTTTTACAGTTAAACAAATAAGATGTAACGTAAATTCTACTCCAACAGCTTCTTTTCTCGCGCTTCCAGCCTGTGGAACTCCCTTCCACAAGTCTGCTTTCCCGACAGTTACAATCTCCAGGTGTTTAAATGTAGGGTCAATAGACACCTCCTATCACACTAACTCCCAACTATTCTCACAACACTCTCATCTACCCAACCCTCATTCTCGATATCCTTACCCGCCTATCACCCACCCTCTGTCATTTCCTATATTTAATCAGCCTTTCTCCACTCTACGTAGCCCCTGCACAGTAGTGGCAGTGACATGCCTTGCTCGGGGTCAAATGCTTATAAAAAAAAAAATCAGAAACACAAGCCACGTGTAGCTGAAATAAGTTTTTAAATTTTTTCGAATCAGTTGTACTCAGCACATCGACATTTGCGAGCTATTTACAAAGCAGACTTAGAAAAATAAAGAGTAAAAGTATCACTGCGGAGAGATGTCTGGAGATACGCGGGAGAAAACGTTCTAATATTTAAACGACTAATCATTTAATATTAATTCTATAAAGATTATACAATAACAAAAATAGAAAATACTGTAAACCATTAATTAATTGTAATATATATATATATATATATATATATATATATATATATATATATATTATAAAATCAAAGCTTTTATAAATGATATCAGAAAGTTGAGCTTCCCAAAAGAAATCTTTTTGTATGACAATACTCGTCACCATGCGCCAACTGCAAAGTAACAAACAATAGCGCTTGGATTCCGTATTTTTAAAGTTGATCTTGCTACAGCATCTGTGTTTCAAAAGATTTTTTCCCAAAAATCAGGAAGTTAACCGATTCTAAATACATTTTCACCACTTAATAAGTAATGAATAATTGTTTACTGAATAAATTATTTTATCAAAAAAGATGAAGGAAATATCTTTTTTTGCTATGTTTTACCCGCATACATTTTATGATATCTCGTATTAAATATTTAATTTCGGGGATGTGCGTGAATAGTTTTTACAAGAAAAATTCCTGAAGATGTTATTTCAGTAAAAACAAAATAAACCCATGCATATAATGTATGAACATACGGAAAATTCGTCCAATATTGTTCTAAAAATAATTCAATAAAATTCGGAAGATAATTTTTTGAAGAATTTGTTGCTTAATTTAATTTAAAAAAGTGATATTTTCTTTCACATTGAACTGAAAAAATGTACACGTAATATTTGTTATTTAATAAATTGTAGTTTTTCAGGGCGAGTTTGAAATTCATCCCGTTTCTGACAGCGAAAAGAGTTTCTTTTATTAAATAAAGACGTGTTTGAAGGTTCAAAAAAATGTAAATTTTAATGCTATATATGGGTTTGAACTTTTTAAAATAAATTTTATTTCAATTTTCTATTTTAGCAATTTAAAAAAAATCCTACATGATACAATCAGTTAAGTGTCATAGTGATACACGCTTGGGCTTTCATGTCTTGAAATGGACATAACTTACTGGGCGAAAAATTATCCCAAACTAGGTTGTCTGCAATAGACTGGTTGCTAGCTAAGGTTATAGAACCCAATCTGTTCTGTTATTTAACCCATACGGGTATTTACGTGTAAGTGAATGCAAGGTATTAAACTGGAATTCGAACTCGGCTCCCCGATTTGTCGTTCCGAGCCGATATCCACAGCACCCCAACGCACATATAATGATTGCAAAAATGACCTAAATCTGATAACAAGTTTTCACTGACTAGTATTCAATATTGAAAGAATATTATGATAATAATTTAATTTCATATCTACCATTGTTTCAGTCAGTTTTTATGGCTTAAAAGCACTTTTTGATCCATCGGTACGGGTGTTGTTTTATTGTTTTTCCAGTGTCTCTGTTTTCCTGCAATTATGCACAGATTCTTATATACAAGAAAACCCAGTACCTACTTCATTAATTAAACGTAAATTGTTCTTTTATGTTTTTATTATTTGAAAAACAAATTTTTCACTTTTTTCTAAATGATATTTTTCGCTCGCCACGAAGGAAAAAATTAGAATTACGAAGAAATTATATTATTCGCATACAAATATTACTTTACTGCAATTTCTCTAAAATTTCCTCTTAGCGTAAATGGTTTTTCGTTCACATTAATTTAATGCAAATTACATTTACGTTATTTTTTTTTGTTTAGGTAGCGGCTTATTTATTATACTAAATGTAATAAAAGCGTTTAGAAAAAAATATATTCTTAAAGTATTAGTTATATAAAGTTAAATATTATTTATTTACATACTGTTGCCTTATCTGGTTCCTGCGATTCATCTTGAGGTTCTTGACAAAATCCAAAGAAGGATTTCTGATGTAATTGATCTTGAGTTGGTATTTTGTTTTACCGATGAAATAAGTAAATATAACCGCCTCTTATACTCGAATAGTTTCTTTTCTCGCATTTCCCTCGTGTGAAACTCCCTTCAGTATACATGCTTTCTCGATAGCTACAATCTCCAAAATTTTACATGCAACGTCAATTCTATTTCCTTGAATCCTTTATATCTTTTATCCTTACATCGACACACCTCTACTCAGTCTTTTCTCTCACTGTAACATCCAGTGTATGACATGACCGCTGACTGCGTTCAGCTAAACTTCCTGACCTTTGGTCGATTCCGCCAACGTTGTGTTGTTGATCTCGGATTAACCAAAGTAGGATTGCTTATTATCACTTGACGAGGCTGGTCCATACATGCGAGAGATTGGTATTTAAGGAAAACCAGATTTAAGACCGCAACCACACGGTGTAGATCTTTGTATATATATATATATATATATATATATATATATATATATTTAATCATGTCACCCCAAGCAAGGCATTTCACTGCCACTATAGCGCAGGGGGTTACACAGGGCGATATACGAGTTAGGATGTACATAAGGGGAGAGTTGGAGAGAATGGGAGGGTTAGTATGTTAGAAAGTGTCTATTGACCTTACATTTAAACTCCTGGAGATTATAGCCGTCGGGGAAGCAAGCATGCGGAAGGGAATTCCACAGGCGGGAAGTGCGAGACAAGAAGCTGTAAAAGGGTGGGACTTGGTTGCCAATCTAGTATCTCGTGCAAACTCACACCTAGGGGGCACCAGTGATTTAAGTTCTGCAGGCGGTCAGATAAGTCGGTATCAATCACGTTACAGATTCTTCGCTGTATTTTGTCAAGAAGCCCAAGGAGAATAGTAGATCGAATAATTAAAAGATTACAAGCAAGCCAAAGTATGTGACGAAAAAGAAGTATCAGCTGGCTGGAATTTCAGTAGCACGAAAATTTTCGTGCTGTATTATTCCCACGGAACGATGGTTTATTGAACTTCCACTTGAATCTGGACTGACCGTCTTTCGTAATATCTCTTTCGCCCGTTTCTTTTCTACCAGCAGACCCCGTTTAATCCGACCGTATCATTTAAACCACTATTCAAATTTCTTTACAAATTCTCAACCCAAACACGGAGGCTGAAGTAATTGATTTTGTCTTGCTTTCTGGTTTTGTTAAACAGGTACCCAGATTTGGGTGGTGAAGTTAAGTATGGGTTTTCAATTTCCCTCAGTTTATAACACTTACCAGCTCAAAATGAAAACAATTATATTTAACATTTGAACTTTCAAGGGAAGAGGAGGAAAACCCACTGGCTGTCATTGTTTGTCTGTTTTTTCTAGATCTCCTGGTAATCAGTTTACAGGAAATTCTCAACGCTGTATTTTGACCTAGGGTCACATATCGGCAAAACCTATTGAAAAATATTTTGACTAACTAAATAATTTTGCACTCGATGATCCCTGTATCTGTATTTTCCACTTGTTAACATTTCGGTTACTTTACCCGACAAAAATAATTGTATTCTTCAATTTTAGAGAAATCACTTTTTGTTTTGAAAATCACTTAAGATTAATCGCTGAAAATAGGGATACATGTGTTCTAGCAGTGGTCTCACCTTGTTTGGGGTGAAATGATTAGAAAAAATAAACAAACATAAATAAGAAACAGAATGTTTATCATTGCACTGCTGGTCTTTTGTATTTATTTAGGTTTGTTTTTTCTAATTATTAGCACTTTTTAAAGATTTTTTAATTTGTCCTTTAACATCACAGACTACAATAAGTAAATGAAAACATTTTTTACTTTTCTACGTAAAAGGTGAGCCTTACATTCATAAATTCACGTAATTAATCCTTAAATTTAATAATATACTTTGAAATATATATATATATATATATATATATATATATATATATATATATATATATATGATACTTACTAAATTTCAAAGAGAATTTTAAATTTGTCATTTAGAATTTTCGTATACCATAGCGGTTTGATATCTTTCTATCGAAGAACGTTCGCAATCTATCTATCTATCTATCTATCTATCTATATATATATATATATATATATATATATATATATATATATATATATATATATTAATGCAGTTTTAAACATGACGTAGTTGATAGAGACGTTGTCCTCGCGAACAAATGACCCAGTGGATGTAGATGTTGGTTAGTTCCAATGATTGACCCAAAGAGTTGTGAGTTTATACCATGCTACAGCAGAACAAATAACTGTAACGAGTTAAGCAAAAGGGAAATAGTTCTATGACTACCAGACGTGCATTGCATATGGTGTGAGAATGATATACCTCCGTGATCGTAATAAAGGGTTCGGTTTGATATTCCTAGCACCTGAAGAAGGCTTTACTGCCTTCTGTTGCTCCCATAACGTTATCTGCTCTCTAATTATTTTGGACTATTTTAGTAGCATTACTGCCTTACTTCAGGTGAAATTAAAAAAGAAAGTCATTACTTAAATTAAGATGTTTACAAAGAGAAATATTTGAAATTACCAAGTTTTCCCAGTTCACTGAAACAGTGGTGAAACACTTGGGCAATCTTTATTTACATATTTCATTCACTAAATTCACTGGATTTGCTCAGTATTTCTTATATATTTGAAGATTATAACCTAAGTCTGAATCAAGCAAGAGTTATAATTTGATTCTATAATGGATTTACATTGTGGTGATACCGAGCAAAAGCAAGGGACCGGATGTTTGTTCTCTCACGACAAAAAGGAAAATGACCAAAAGTCGTCCGTGCGCCGCCGGCCCCTCGAAGATGTTCCAGTTGGAAAATAAAAATTAATCAAATATTAAATTTTCATTTCGCGAGCCTACGCGAATTTAATTTATCAGCCAATGGGAAGCCCAGATGTGTGAAATCCCAAACGAGCTGTGATTCAAAAAGAAGATATAAAAATCCGAGACAGAAAGCACCCAACAGACAAACCGACGGTGACACGCGGGAGTAATTAATATCTCCCTTGATCAAGTCAAGTGGCTACTATGCTCGTCCCTTCACCTCTCCTTCCTTCTTCCCTGTCTCAAAACTACTTACTGACCTAACGAACGACTACATCAAAGACATTCCTCACTTACACGCTCCCCACATTCCTAAGCTTTAAAACTCTTTCAGTATATTATTTGCCATGAACATTTTAAACTCCGTTGGACTTATATTCAAGTATTACTTTAATTGTAAAAAAACATTAATTGATATGTGTATATATAAAAATGTTATTTTTAACTCAAATTGATTTTCTTGATTTTATAATAATTTTGTGACTTATAGTGGGCTATCTACCACAAGGCCAAATTCCGTTAACCTGCTATAGTATACAACTACCCTTCACTAGAACGGACTCCCACTAACAACTAGAAAAAGGAAATAGATAAGCAACCTACTATAACATTAATTGACGAGATAAAAAAGTTTTGATTGTTGTCAAGTAAAACTATTACTAGGAACTTTATATAACAGAAGAGTTTGCAGTAAATTTGCTATATTACTTGACATAATAGAAATGGCTTTTAAATGGGATGTACAGTTGTTTGTACTTTCTGAATTAAAAACTTAATTTGGTTTTACAGTCTTGTTACTGTGTTCATTACAATATCTTTGTTTCAAGCCAAAACAAAACAAAAAAAAAAGCAAAACAAGAACAAAAACAAAACAAAACAAAAGAAAATTTAAAACAAAAGTCAAAACAAAATTAAAAAAAACAAGTGTTTAAAAGCTAAGCGTTGCTTCATAACAAATTCACTTCTCTTGCTTTTGACTGATTTTTCAGTGTTGTAAGCGATATACTGCAATTGACTATTTGCAAAAGCAATAAACACATGATTAACGTCAAAGACATTTCTAAGGCATTTCTCTAAGATCGCACAAAAAGATAATAATGGGAAGATGAACGTAATATATTGTTTAGTTTCACTTGACTGAATGGCAAATTTTATGCCAAGAAAGTAATACTATACACACGACACACCGAAAAATTGAAAAGAAGAGATGTAGAACTAATACTGAACAACGTATGCCTAAAAACGTAGACGGTGAATTAGAATAGTGCTGCACCCATTAAGGATCAAACTATCTGTCTTTTTAGATTTCAAAGATATGAATATCTAACTAAATATCACTCATTAATGCATTGCTATCTATCTATCTATCTATCTATCTATCTATCTATCTATCTATCTATCTATCTGCTGTATTTCCTATATTGCTTTTCCTATCTATCTATCTATCTATCTATCTATCTATCTATCTATCTATCTATTGTAATATATTGTTTAGTTTTTATAGGTTGAATGGATAATTGCATGCAAACAAATGAATATTGAAGACATTAAACTGCGAAAAGTTTATAAGAGATGAGCGTATGACCCCTAAAAATGTACTCCTTGAGATTATCACAGAGTTGAAAAATTATTACACATATTAAAGATAAAAACTTATACCTATCACTGTATAATAGGCACTGACACCTATGTAGGTGTCATAATTTCTTTTGATCTCTCGATCTATCTATCTATCTATCTATCTATCTATCTATCTATCTATCTATCTAAAAGTTATCCTTATCTATCTATCTATCTATCTATCTATCTATCTATCTATCTATCTATCTATCTATCTATCTATCTATCTGGGCTGCTTGAGACATTTGTCCTGTAACCGGATATGTCTTTATTACCGGTAAAATGTACAAAAATTGTTTCATTGAAGCAGAGTTCGAACTCGCACCCTCTGCATTCTAGCTGACCTGTTCAGTTTGATGAGAACCAATTTGTGTGAGTAAACTGGTGGTAATGGAGGATTTCTGGAGTTTGTTTTTCTTGGTCAGTGACTTTGGCGCATATGCGCCATGTTTCAGGATCCTATCCATTGAGTGAAAATAACGAGCGACAGTAAAATAAGAGCTTTCCATCTTCTGGGACAATTCTGGATTGTTCTGACAAGGTTCTTCTTTAGTCAGAACGCAGAGCGTTTGCGAGTTAGAAATTCACCTTCATGATTCAATGATTTTATATATTTTTCGGAATGCTTTGAAATGCGCTTATTCGATTCTCCTCTTTCCGTTTTAAAACATAATTATCTTAATCATTTCACCCCAAGGAAGGCAACAAACCACAAATACGCAAGGAGCTACTGTGCGTAAGATAATACGAAAAAAATACATTATTAATGAGGGATGACAATAAATGAGTAGGGATTTAGAAAACAGAATATAACGATTGGCATTGTATTTACATTTTAGAAGATAAAGTTCGACTGGAAAGCAAAACTACAGAAGAGATTTCTATAACCAAGACATGCGATAAAAGAAAATATTAGCATAGATCTTACGGTTACATCTAGCCATTTCAGATGTAAAATGATGGATTTTTGCTGCCAATCTAATCAGTCATATTTGACGCACTTTGGATACTATCTCTCGACGTGTCTGATTGGACAGAATATTTTCCCGCTCTAATTTGCAAATATTTTCTGAAGCAGACTAGTTTCTAACCAAGGGTATAGAACTCAGTCTATCCTCCTACTTAGCCCATAGTTGGAAAGAAAAGAGATAGATTAATATCTAACCCAAGGGCATTTGGGCGTAAGTGAATGCAACGAATTCAACCGGAATTTGAAATCGGCTCTCTGAGTTCTCGTTCTGGGCTTATATCCACTACTCTCCAACGCATGCTTAAATTCATAAAATTTAAGTACCGAAGATGAAAAAACGTCAAAGCAATTACAATAAAAATATTAATAGAAAAACATTAGCCTTCTCGTGATAAGAAAACATTCGCCAATCATTGAGCGAGCATTTACTGCTGTCCTTGGTTTGAAATGCATAAAATTGCTCTTTTGAAGCAATTTTTTCAGGAAAATTGGTATATACAGCCCAGGAGTTGTTATAATGTTTTTCAGTATACTTCCTTGCTTGACTGTTGTTTCAGGCAGTGTTGAAAGTCAACATCTTTATTATGTCATTATTTTCTCTCTGATTTACAAGCGCCTTACATATTAGTTGTTATTACTCTGGCAAAACAGTAATTGATGTGGTTTCTGTTCTCTGATATAGTTTTATGCTTTTGATTGAGTAGCGCTAAAACAAGAGGTTCGAAGAAGGGTAAACACCTACCGGATTTAATTTTCTTTTTCTAATTAATAAAATTCACGCTATTCTTGGTATGATATAAGAAAAAAGATTATGAAGAAGAAAAATGAAGATAAAGAACAAAACGATGGTGAAGAATAAGAAGAAATAAAAGGACAACAACGAAAAAAGAAGAGAAACAACATCGACGAAAAGAAGGAAGAAAACGACAACAAAAGAAAGGAAAAGGATAAATGAAATGGAAGACAACGAAAAAGAAGGACAACAACAAAATATAGAGGAAAACGAAGAAAAAGAAAAAGAAAAAGAACAACGCTAAAAAGAGAAGAGAAACAACACTGAAAATTACGAAGAAATGCAAGGTAGACGAGTTCGAAAAAGAATGATGAAAAAATAAAGGTGAGGACGAAAAAGAAGAAGAAAGAGGTAAGGACAGCGGCTAAATCGAAGAAAAACAACAACAAAAATGAAGAAGGAGAAAAAGAAGAAAATGAAAAACAACGACGAAATAGAAGAAGGACAAAGAAAAAGAAGGAGAATATGAAAGACAGATTCGAATATGATGAATGAGTACGGCGTAAATGAAGAAGAACAAGAAGAAAAAGAAGAAGACGAAGAAGAAGAAAAGAAGAAGACGAAAGACAACTCCGGAAAAAAAACGAAAGACGACGACGAAAAAGTAAAAGATGGAGATAAAAAAAAATGATGGACGACGACGAAAAAGAAAAAGAGAAAGAATAAGAAGAAAAAAACAACAAAAAAGAAGGTGAACGGCAAATATAATGAACAAGAAAGAGAAGAAAGATGAGGACACAAAAGAAAGAAAGAATAAATTATTGCTGTAATAGCTTTTATAATTATTTATGAAATAAAATTTTGGAGTAAAACCTTAAAATAAATATCATATATATATATATATATATATGAAACACCATACGCGTTGAATATTATTCTGTTACCTAATTATACGTTCACTTACTCACAGGAATGTCGTAATTAACGCTCTAGTTCCACTGACATAGACTTTCGTGCTATCATTGTTGGCGAAACAGGATTCCTCCAGAAAATAAGAGAAAATAGCTACCATTAACAGAATTGACGTGGTCAGTGGATGAATTACCAGTTCGTACCACGAAACTCTTTTGATATTTTGTATAGAATGATTGACGCGTTTATGAGTAGAACAACAGAGTGGAAAGTGAAAAAAAACTTGTTAAACTGCGTTGCTTCATAGCACATCCAACGATTTTTATCATCATATTTCAAGGAAGAAGAGACGTCTTTAACTAGGGTCAACCAAAGTAATAGTCAATAAGATGATAATGGCCATTTTCCAATAGTTTTTGCAATTTATGTAAGATGCTTATTCATCCGAATAATTGCCGAAAAGAGTGGTGTATTTCGTAAGAAAGGGGTTCTCAGAATTTATCTTAACAGCCTGTATCTGGCCACGAACACGAACTGTTCATTATCTCACAGGAGAAATTATATGTATCCAAAATATAGCCACATTAACATTACACACTTCTGCTATAGAACTAAGTTTCATGTCTCTACTGTTCAGTTATTGACATTTTTTAATGCCCTCAAGGTTTTTCTATAAATCAATGCTTCTCAGCGGTGCAGATTGGACAAAACTAAATATATTTGAAAATCAATGCTCTTCTTTACATTCAATGTTATAAAACAAATTGTAAAAGAAGGCCATTCTTGCTATATCCAATGAGACTTCGTATCAGTATTACATTACGGAATATGGGTTTACATACGTTAATCTCAAAATCCGCAGCCTGGTTATTTTTTTAAAGTCATGGTACTACTTAAATAGACTGGAATATTTTTGGCGAGAAATATGCCTTGGAGATAAGGATTCTTTAGACAATCCTGAGGCGCAAACAATTGTCATAATCAAATTTTGACACTCTACCGATATTATAAACAGGTGTCCACTTCTAAATCGATAGCAAATAATTATTTTTCAATTGCGACTAATATCTCGGTTTAAGGAAGGAATAAAAATGCTCCAACTTTTCATTATTTTTTAATGAGTAGGCTATTATATTTAAATATAATCCCAATAATTATTTAATGTCGCATTCTTATTCAGGAATGATATTAGAATAAACCAAATTTTATATTAATTAAATTAATATACTAAATAAACAGTATTGTTCATTATTCGCCCTATTGTCCTCATCTTTGTTGCCATTTGTATGACGTTTAGGCCGTTGTACGCTCCGGCCTTCTTCATGTGCTTGAAATTTTAAACAGAAGCTTTTACTGGGTATATAAACTCAATTACATGTCTAGTGCCTCTTAATCATTGGTTAGTTCCTGTGAATTTACCCAAAGAGTTGTGAGTTCAATACCAGGCTACAGCAGTGGTGAACAAGTAACTTGCAGGGTTAGAAAGAGATAACTCATGACTATTAAAAGAGGCACTACTACGCAAGTAATGAAGACTATATACACCACTGATTGTAATAAAAGGTTTTGTTCGACATTCCTAGCACCTGAAGAAGACCGGAGCATACAACGGCTGAAACGTCGTACAAAAGACAACAAAGATGAGGACAATAGTCCGAATAATGTAAATACTGTAAATACCACCTCATCTCAAAAATATAGACAAATACTGAATAAACAAAATAGAAATAGATGTGGAACAACAATTGTTCTCTTACCAGATTATTCAACCTTTACAAGAAGACGACCTTGAGAGAATTAGAAATTCTATTTGGATACATTAATGATGGTCACCATCTTAATAACATAAAATATGAGGATGACACTGTGTTGATAGCAAACATAGAATAGAAACTACAAACGCCTGCAGAAGATAGTAAAGCAAAACTTAAGGAAAGGTTAAACAGCAAACGTAAAAAGACAATGTAAGTTTGTCAGCAAAAAGGATGGCCCAAGAAGCGAACTACGAATTGGCGACACTAAAAATCAAGCAAGCACAAGAAATGTTAATATCTGGCAATAGTTTTAACAGAGCTCACCATATATTCTTTAATAAACAATATGTCTTCCGCTTCATTAGACCTACCGCTGATGTGATTAAGGTTTATCACAGAATATATATACAAAGCTCTTCATAAAAACGTCGAAAACTGAGGTGTTGCTCTGGATATCTCGAAACCATTTGACAGGATTTGGCATGATGGTCTTCTGCGAAAGCTACAGAGCTACGACATATCGATTTAATCCGATAGTTCCTACCAAATCGTGAAATGAAGGTCAATTTTAACGAGCTAGTTTCCAAATACTTTTATACAAACACTATTTCTGATATTCATCAATAATCTTCCTGATGTAATCAGATCCCAGGTAGGCATCAATGCAGATGACAATGCCATGTAGTCCTGTTCCAATGATAAATTTTGCCAAAGATGACAAAGTAAGCCTTGCTGTTACTTTTGAAAAGAACCTCTAGTCTGAGATGGAATGGGGTAGGAAATACCTCGTAAATTTTAATGCTTCCAAAACGAAGATGCTCTTCTTAAACCATCAGAAGGAATTTTTTTCCCTTAGTATGGATGGCATTAGTGTCCTAGAAAGCAACAAACTGCGCCTCTTTGGCCTCACTAACTCACCCAACCTTAAGTAGAAAGACCACATGAATCTAAAGCTGCATCTTCTGCTAGGAAGTTTTTGTCACTCTGTCAGGCCAGAAATCTCTTTTCAGAAGGTGGTAAAGCAAAGCAAGAAACATGAACAGAAAGAAGACAGAATGCATGGTTGTTAGCAAAAGGGGCAGCCCAAAATGCAAATTACAAGTCGGAGATACCAAAATCGAACAGGTACAAAAATGTGAATATATGGCAAGTGTTTTAAGAAAAGACTGCAAGTGAGTCGCTGGAATTCGAAGACGCATTAGGATGGCGAAAGAAGCATTCAAAAAATGACAAACAGACTATTAAAATCTACATTGAAACAGAGTATTAAAATCTACATTGAAACAGAGTATTAAAATCTACATTGAAACAGAGTATTAAAATCTACATTGAAACAGAGTATTAAGATACAGAAAATCTACATTGAAACAGAGTATTAAAATCTACATTGAAACAGAGTATTAAAATCTACATTGAAACAGAGTATTAAGATACAGAAAATCTACATTGAAAACAAAGAAATGAACACTTAACTGTTGCATGGCAATGAATGTTGGAATATTTCCTCAAAAATGTGGAAGAGACTTGAGGCAACGGAAATTTGGTTCTGTAGGATGATCATCAGGATATCATGGATGAAACATGTGAAGAACGGCGAGACTTTAGAGAAACTAAAAACAAAAAGAAACTTATTTAAAATCAGGAAGAGACAGTTAAAATACCTTGGGCACGTAATGAGAAATATATGCATGGATACAGGATAGGTTGTTAGCAAGAGGTACAAAGTAAAGTAGTGCTTCTTTTAGGATAAATGACGAAAAGAAGGAAATAATTTAAGAGCTACAATAGACTGTGGAGAGCTATGGTCGCCGACGTTGTGTGGGGACACGGCGCATAAATCTTAACTTATGGAACTTTGTCTCTGTGTGTGTGTGTGTGTGTGTGTGTGTGTGTGTGTCCGTTACCTATAGACTTCAAAACGGCTGAACCGATTTTCTTGAAAATTTACACAGTTGTACTATAAGCATCTGCGAGTGTTCTTCGCTAAATCTTGTGTCCAGGTACCCCCGATAAATATCGAAAATCGATTATCGAAACAATCGGGTTATAGAAGGAGTGGATCGATATTAATCAAATTTGATACACTGATAGACAGAGACATAAGAAACGATATTCAGAAGTTTCAAGGTTGCAGTTCTTAGAATAGTGCAGAAAATCGATAATATATATATATATATATATATATATATATATATATATATAAAAGGCAAGATGTTTGTGTGTGTGTCCGTTTATCTGCCTGTATATCTGTATTTTTTTTCAGGCCTTGCTACAGAATGTAGTTTACCGTAATGCCCAGGACCACTCTCATCAATGATGAAGGAAAGACTTGATGCAATTGAAATATGGCTCTACAGAAAGATACTGAGGATACCATGGTGCAAACATGTGAGCAATAATGAGGTTTTGGAGAGGAGGGAAATCAAAAGGGAACTTCTACTTAGAGATAGCTGAGGTTTCTGGGACATGTAATGAGTAAGGAGGGCTTGGAGTATCTGATACTCACAGGACAGATAGATAGAAAGAAAGACGGGAAAAAGCAAAGCAAGACATACTTGATGGGCTTGAGCAAATGAGTAGCAGAGCAGGGTTTAAGAGGAGTAACAAGGGAAGGGTGCTAAAAGCTGTAAATGATAGAAAGATGTGGAAGGCTTTGATAGCCTACGTCCTGAAAACACGGCACATAAAAGAAGAAGAAGAAGAAGAAGAAGAAGAAGAAGAAGAAGAAGAAGAAGAAGAAGAAGAAGAAGCTATCAAAGATACGGAAGGAATATCTACTGGCGGAAAGTGCGAGGAAAGAAAAAATAGTTTAGAAGTACTGGGTAATTTGACTATCATGACGGTGAAAGGATTGGAACTTGGTACCAAATTAGTAGCACAAGTAAATTCATGTAACCTGGACAACAGTGAAAGATGCTTCTTTAATCATTAATTTATATTTTTACAAAACTCCCAGCGATGAAATCTCATTAGAACAAATTCTGATCTAGCGCTTTTTCCCTCCAGCTGGAGGAACCCCCTCCTTGATTAATCATGTCGTCACGGTTGTAGTCGTACTCACCACGTCTGGCCAATTGCACAATGGGAGGCTATCTGACCTATAGTTTGAGGTTAGTAATTTAGAGTTGACTAGTTACCACTTAAGGGTATAGCCTGTCTTGTTATTTACCCATAGCTGGCGGGAGAGAGAAGATGGATTTACACCATTCCCAAGTGTATGTAAGAGAAGGCAACGAACTCTGATCTCCGATTTCTCAATCTGTGGCGATATTGACTACTCCAGCGTGCCTACACAGTATTTATTTAAAAAGTAGTTATTCGAATTTAATTTCTCACAGTCTTGCTTATAAAAGTGAACATATATCAAGCAAAGTGATTTTGGTGGACAACAAATATTTATTGTTGACAATAAATGCTTTAACCACCAGCTATGAAAGTCGGCTCTCTGTGCAGGGCCTGGAGGTTTTTCCCACCTGAATCTATTCTGCACATGTACAAATCTACCATCCGCCCGTGTATTGAATATTTCTGCCATATCTGGTCGGGTCCCCCTGCTGCTCTCCTTGGGCTTCTTAACAAAATACAAAGGAGGATTTGTAACGTGGTTGATACTGACTTGACAGACCGGTTGCAACAACTCTCTCACCGGCGTGATGTGGCTTTCCTGTGCCTCTTCTACAAGTACTTTCATGGCTTCTGCTCCGATGAACTTAGAGCAATGGTAGCGCCTAAGCACGAATTTACACGAGATACTAGATTAGCAACTAGGTCCCACCCTTTTACAGTTAAACAAATAAGATGTAACCGTAAATTCTACTCCAACAGCTTCTTTTCTCACGCTTCCCGCCTGTGGAACTCCCTTCCACAAGCCTGCTTTCCCGACGGCTACAATCTCCAGGTGTTTAAATGTAGGGTCAATAGACACCTCCTATCACCCTAACTCCCAATTATTCTCAGAACACTCTCATCTACCCAACCCTCATTCTCGGTATCCTTACCCACCTATCACCCACTCTCTGACATTTCCTATATTTAATCATCCTTTCTCCACTCTATGTAGCCCCCTGCGCAGTAGTGGCAGTGACATGCCTTGCTCGGGGTGAAACGCTTATAAAAAAAATCTGGTTAGTGGCTTTAATTAATTTTTTTTTCATCATCTCCCCCCAAGCAATACATTCTCCTGCCACTGTTGCGCAGGGGGTTACACAGGGGAAAGTGATGAGAACTAGAGGAGAGTTACAGACAATGTCAGGAGGAGGGTAATAGACGGATGAGGATACCGAGGATGTGGGTAGAGTAGATGAAAAAAGAGCTTGTGAGAATGGATGCGTGTTAGTGTGATAGGAGATGTCTATTGACCTTACATTTAAATTCTTGGAGATTGTAGCTGTCGAGGAATCAAGTATATGGAAGGGAATTCTACAGGTGAGAAGTGCGAGAAAAGAAGCTGTTAGAGTAGAATTTGCGGTTACATTTTATCGGTTTCACTGTAAAAGGGTGGGACCTAGATGCTAATCTAGTAGCACGTTTAAATTCATACCTAGAGGGTACCAGTGATCTAAGTGCATTGGAGCAGAAGCCGTGAAAGTATTTATAGAAAAGGGACGGGGAAGCCACGTCACGCCGGTATGAGAGCGACTACAGCCGAGCTTCCAAGTCGGTATCGATCACATTGCAGATTCTCCGTTGGATTATGTCAAGAACCCCGAGGTGAATAGTAGGTGCACCCAACCAGATGTGGGAACAGTATTCAATACTCGGGCGGGTGGTAGATTTATATATGTGCAGGATGGATTCAGACGGGAAAAACTCACGAAACCCCAGTTCCAACTGATGATGCATAACATTAATATAATATTATTCAACAGTAAAATATCCAGTCATAATTCTTTACTTCAGAAGCCTACATTAAACAATACTCATAATCAATACAATTCTTACCATTTTAATGATTGTTTTATATGAGGCTCAAACATTCTTGTTTGCTATACACACGACACCTTCCCTTGTATATTACATTAATATTTACAGAAATTAAATTGATGTTTACTTGATTACACCAGTCATTGAACAAAACAATAAAAGGAAATTCATATGCCCACTTGGAGAATTTTAATAATAAAAATACAAATTCAAATAGCACATAAGTTGGTTAAGCAGTCAATACATTAGCATGACGTTTAACACGCCATTTATCATTTAATAGATCAAATATTAAAATCCAACGAAAAATTGACTGTGGACAATACCATATCAGTCAGTCAGTTAAGTGCCATACGTGATACACGCTCGGGCGATCATGTGTCGAAAGAGACATGACTGACTGGGCAGAAGATTATCCCGCAGTAGGTTGCCATTGCTTTCTGCGGTAGACTGGTTGCCGACCAAGGCTATAGAACCCAATCTGTCCTGCTATTTAACCCATAACTGGAAGGAAGAGACGGATTAAATACCTTTCCCAAGGGTATTTGCGCGTAAGTGAATACAATGGATTCAACTGAAATTCGAACTCGGCTCCCCGGTTTCTCGTTCCGAGCCGATATCCACTGTACTACAACGCACATCCTTCAATACCATATAAAGAGAGAAAAAACGACTGAAAATTAAAAAGAGTTAACAGCAAAGAAAAAATAAAACAAAACAAAACAATTCAACTTCAAAAAAAATTTAATTTAACAAACACGCTAAAAAATATCTCAAAACTAATAAATAAATAAATGTGACAAACCATTGGAAACTGGCTAGAAAAGACAAGATAATTATTTTAAAAAATCCGACACGTTGCGTGAAGACGTAAGACTTAAAAACACAAATCACTCTTGTAGACACATTATCAATGCATAAAAATTATTTTTAATGGTTTTCATTATGAAAGCGCACGAATGACTTTGGACACTTTTTTCTTTCATTGCTTTGGAAAACAGAAAAATAGTCGTTACTGAAAAAAATTAGTAAAAGTATATACTTCAGGCAAATGTGCAAATAGTAGAAATTTCTTCTTAAAATAATTCTAGTCGCGCGCGGCAAGGATGCTATTCATCTCAGGGTTCTCGACAGGTTCCAAAGGAGAATCTGTAATGTGATCGGTCCAGATCTGGCAGATAGACTCCAGGGACCGGTAGGATGTAGCTTCCCTGTGTCTCTTATACAAAAATTTTCATGGCTTCTGCACCGACGAACTTAGGTCACTGGTTCCCTTACCACAATAATTTACTCGGGCAACCAGACTGGCAACAAGGTCCCACCATTTTACACCCAAATGCAGCTAACAATTCTTCTTCAGCAGCTTGCTTTCTTGCACTTTCCGCCTGTGGAACTCCTTTTCGTATACTGGTTTTCCAGACTGTTACAACCTCCAGGAATTTAAACGCAATGCCAATTCCCATCTCTTATCCATTTGATTTCAGTCCTTTTCTCGTTCTTTCTACATCACTCCGTATATCTTGTTTTTTCTTTTCCTTTCTATCTACCTTCGCAACTGTATTTATACCTGCGTTTCGATCCCTCTCTTGCCCTTTCTCTGACACCCATGTAACTGTTTCTTTCTATTCACTCCCCTCCTGTCATTTACTCTCTATGTAGCCAGCTGCGCATAAGTGGCTGTGCCGCCTTGCTTGGGGTGAAACGATGAAAAAAATGAACGCCACTATTTTAAAAACAACACAAAAATAATTATGTCTAAGATGCAAAAAATAACAACACCAGATTAAAAAATAGACCTGAAAATGGCTATAGAAGTGGTTGAAAGCGTTTGGGACAAAAACATTTGTGGTCAATTATTATATTCCTTATCTTCAGCAAAAAGGAAATATGTTAGGAAGGTAGAAACCTTTTATCTTCCTTGTCGAACGTATGTAATGAAAGATGTTTAAAAAAGAGTTTTCTTCTATATGTCATTAATTTTTTCAAGGTTCTCTTTTTAGATGCAATTGTGAGATGCATCTTGTATGATAAGATAACGTTTATTTCGAACCTCGCCCTCGCTAACGAAAACGTGGCTAGAATTCAGGCTGAAATGTTTCTATTTAATATATATATATATATATATATATATATATATATATATATATATATATATAAGAAAAAGTGAGAAAAACCGTGAACCTTTTTTTGTTTAAAGTGTAGATATATTCTTGCTAGTATTAGAATTATTACCTGGTTTTGTATGATATATTAAGTGCCCATAATGGTGTTTATGTTGCTACAGGTTTTTCATGTATAAAGTTGACTCTTTTCAGGCGAATAAAGTCGTGCCTTTACATGTCGAGATCCGTTTGCTTTCTGATGGCCAAAGTATCGTGTATAAATAGATAAGTCAAGTGTTAAGTACGTCAGAATATTTATATGCATACGTGTTTTTTTCACACTCTCATGTTAAGTTTTGATCGTAAAAGATTTTTTCACTGACTTGCGAAATTTAATTTCGTCATTATACTTCAAAATTGTTTTCAGCGATTTCGATTCAATTCTACTTTTTAATTTAAATTTATTTCTGCTGCTAAATGAGGTGAGCATAATGCTAGGTGCCAGACGCTTTATGTGAAGGACTTATGAAGGTCGATCGTGTTATTAACAAGAATTTACCTTATGGATTCTTGTAGATTGTAGGTGTTTAAATGTATTTTTATCACAACTTGATTAGATATTTGAAACGTAAGGCGTTTCAAATATCTGATGGTCGTGGTGTAAATGATCACGCGAGTTGATTTATGGCAGGAAACAGTCTTTTCCTGAGCATTGAAATTAATACACTATGTTAGTCATCGCTAGTTTAGCTTTAATATGGTTGTTTTGATTAGTACAGACGAAACTGGTAATTTTCAATTTCCTTTAATATATTATTTACCTTTTGCTGAGATTTACGACTGAAAAAATGTGTTTAATAATTCGTCACATGGCAAATTTGATCTGTTTATTATTATTGTGCATCTGGTTAAATGTAAAATATGTTGATGCTTTGTTGTATTGTATTTTTAGTACTGGTGTCATGTATTTTTTGTAATAATAATTTTGTATGTGTATCAATGATGGAATTGTGAAAAACTTTAACAATATTCTTGTTGATAAAATTGGCTGTCTTTTTCACGCTGATAAATTGACAATGATAACACGTATATATAGACAATATATTATATATTATATAAGTGACGATGTTAGCACGTATATATACAACAATTTCTTTATTTACTTCTCGGTGACTTTGGCAGTGGCGTAGGATGTTGGTCTGGGTGTAAGCACACGCGTATACGAGGTAGTCACTCACTGGGATCGTCTTCTGATCTCAACTGCTGACTGACTATTACCAACTCAACTGTCTTCCGAAGGTCATTTAGTTCGAATCTCGTTTTGCACACGTCATGTTCCAATCACATTGTTTATAAGAACAATTTCGAGGTTGACATTATCTTGCCTTGGCTACATTTGTTATAAAATTACAAAACACAATTACACAATGATATTTATTCTATTATGAATACAATACTGTCTTCACATCTTCTGATCTTGGCTCGTC
>JBBBDQ010001293.1:3297500-3309014 GCA_037127315.1 Ascarosepion bandense
GTGTGTGTGTGTTTCTGTATTATTTCACGACGAAACCTTAATTTGATTAATGATATGAATCTTTTTTTCTTAACACTTAAGTAGGATTAATTCGATTTTTATTCGTCAAATTAATCCACTCTAATCTTCCAGACAAAGCTGACATCTAAATAATGTTACGCTTATCACATCAGAAAGGAATCTGTTCGCATTTGATAGACAAATTCTAAGATCAACACGTTTGACTGTCCGTCTAATTTGATATTGTTTTATATCATTTTTACAAGCAGTCTTATCGACACGTAATCAAAAAGAAATAATATTAACAAATAACTTTCTCAATCAAATATATTGGCTTTTATTATTTATTTGAAATATTTTTCATTAGTTCATTAATTCATTCACGTCTCCAATTCTTTCACACGTTTCCGATCAGATGTTTTTCTTTCTTTTAAATCATCTTATCTAATGTAATAAAGACCATTCGGTGTATATATATATATATATATATATATATATATATATCCCTCATGTCATATGGAAAGAGAAACAATAGCCGACTAGCCTTGGATCAGTTCATTATCTTTACTACTAGTTAACAAAGTTTACTAACAGTTATGAAACTTCTTGCCGCTTGTTTGTTCTTTAACATTGCCTTATAATGTTTTGAAATAATTATATCTCCAAGTAGTGAAAAGTAGACACACACACATACACACACACACTCACAAACACACACACACACATGTATATATGTATATATATACATATATATATAGAGAGAGATGTTATATATATATATATATATATATATATATATATATATATAATTTCTATTATAATAAGAATCCCGGCTGGAAGCAATCGGATGTCAAACTGTACTAATGGGATGTAATACAGCAAAACAAGACTATCTGTGGATGTTTATATATATATATATATATATATATATATATATGCTCGGAATGAGTGCAAGAGGATACTTTAAGAGGCTAAGCTGCTGTTCGAAGCCAGAAAGAAGCAGCGCATAGCATCCCGTGAGTTTGGTTCCAAAAACTACTGGAGGATCTGCAAAAGTGTACTAAACAATAGCAAACCTACAACCCCCTCTACTAATCAACGAATTTGAGAACCTCACCTCTACAACAGACAAGGCTGGGCGCTTTGCTCGCAGATTCTCCACTAACTCGTCTGGATTATCTGTACCCGACTTCCAACCCGAACTTAGGCCCAACTGAATGACATTCACATTACCCCCTTGTTAGTCTCTAACATCATTTCAACGCTTAACCCCGAGAAAGAGAGCGACGGTGACGGAATCCCAATCATTTTTCTGAAGAGATGCTCCTCAGTTCTCTCCAAATTCTATAACTATTGCCTCTCTGATTCTTGCTATCCTGCCTGCTGGAAGTTCTCCTCCGCAGTTCCAATATATAAAAATACTGGTGAACTCTCTGACCCCTCTAATTATTGCCATATCAGCCGCCTACCGATCTTTGCCAAAGTGTTCAAATCCATCATCAACA
The DNA here is from genome assembly GCA_037127315.1 of Ascarosepion bandense. Taxonomy (NCBI): domain Eukaryota; kingdom Metazoa; phylum Mollusca; class Cephalopoda; order Sepiida; family Sepiidae; genus Ascarosepion; species Ascarosepion bandense. The sequence continues at coordinate 3,299,006 of JBBBDQ010001293.1, forward strand.
TCTCAAAACCCACAGACTCTTCTCGAACAAACAGTATGGTTTCCGCTTCACCAGGTCTACAGCTGATATGCTCACGGCCATCACTGAGTATATACACCAGGCTCTCATCAAGAACGGCGAAGTCCGATCTTTTGCCCTAGACATCTTCAGAGCTTTGAAAGTGTCTGGCATGCTGAGCTTCTATGCAAGATGCGGGGCTATGGTATAACTGGAAAAGTGTTTGACCTAATCCAGTTATTCGTTTCAAATAGTACAATGAAGGTAGTATTGAACGGACATGCCTTCCAGTATTATCATACGAACGCGGGTGTCCCTCAAGGTTCTATTCTAGGTTCTATGTTTTTCCTTATCTACATTAACGATCTCCCCGATGTAATACGATCCCTAATAGGCATACACGTTGACGACACTACAGTTTACTCTCGCCTCGATCAAAATTCTGCCGAGGCTGACAAAGCAAACCTTTCTGCCGAGCTAGAAAAGGATTCCAATCCGTGGTGGACTGCGGGTAAGAAATGGCTCCTGAATTTTAATACTTCCAAAACGAAGCTACTATCTAATAATCATTAGAGACAACTGCTCCTACCCCCCCCCACTAACATGGATCAGGCCATTCTCTCTGAAAGTAAAACACTGCGCTTCCTCGGGTTAACCCTCACAACAGACCTCAAGTGGAATGACTATATAGAATCCATCACTAAATCTCCTGCTAAGAAGATCGGTACTCTGTGCAGGTCTAGGATTTTTTTCCCGTCTGGAATAATCCTGCACCTATAAAAATCTACCATCCGCTCATGCATTGAGTAATGCTGCCATATCTGGCCGGGTGCTCCTGCTATCTACCTAGAGGTCCTTGACAAAATCCAACGGAGAATCTGTAATGCGATCGATCTCAACTTCCCAGCTCGGATACAATCACTTTCTCATCGGCGCAATGTGGCTTCCCTGTGTCATTTCTACAAATACTTTCACAGCATCTGCTCCAGTGAAGTTAGCTTACTGGTGCCTCTTATATATAAACTTACTCGAGCAACAAGATTAGCTCCTAGATCCCACCATTTTGCTTATCGTGTTCGGAATATAAAAAAAAACACATGACACTACACGCACACACATAAGCATTGCACATATTTCAGTTGCATGTAAAATGAAATCTATCCTCTATAAGTTCAAAAAGTACAGCCAAAAGCGCTCGAAAAACTAAACATTTGACAATATTTTTATATTTATGTCTTGATAAAGAAAAAATTATAATATTACATGAAAAATTAAATAAAAGATTTAAACATAATGCCTGATCTGACACTTTTAATGAAACCTGCATAAAAGAGATATACCCAAATACACTATATATATATGTGTGTGTGTGTGTGTGTGTGTGTGTGTGTGTGTGTGTGTGTGTGAAAATCATTTTAACAACGAACATCTAACATTGAAGGATGACGAGATAGAAATCTCGAAACATAGGAATTTCCGTGTTGCAATATATTTTTAATTTTTAAAGGTATAACAAATTTACACACACACACACACACACACACACACACATATATATATATATATATATATATATATATATATAAACGTGTGTATGTGTGTTTGTATATATGTGTATGTGTTTGTGGTTGTGTGTGTTTTAAAATGTAACTATGTTTATAAAGTAAGAGTTGTCATTATCAGAGAGTGTGTTTCATCCCAAATAAGATGTTACATCTACTGAGATACAAAGAGTTACTGAGTGTGAGAGAATATGAGAAAAAGAAATTATCATTTAAAGAACTGTAATTAAACAGTCAGAAGTTATACAGTTAAATAAATTTTTTGAATATCAACGTTGACTGAAAATTAAGAATCTGGAGGAGATTTTTTCAGAAGGGGAGGGCAAGAAAAAACCTTAAGCATATAACAACCGTTACATTTAGCCATTTCAAAAGGTTACTGTGTGAGAAATCACCAATACGGGCGTTGGGGTTAATAGTATTTCATCAAATAACATTATTTGAACATTATCTTTGATCGATACTCGTATTTAAATAGATATTTTGTTTTTAATCAAACAGGATTATATATTTATTTCTACTGGCCTGATTATTTACAATAAATTTTTTGTTACGAAAATGTGTGTCATTGGGCGGAATTCGAACCTGCAACCCCTATCCACATAGGGGAAGCCACTTCTCGACCACGAATAACCAACGGACTAAACGAAGTCAAATCACACCTATATAATATAATTTTCGATTCATCGTAATAATCATATCTGCTCTGAAATGTATCGTAATGTCAATAAATGTAAACATGTTACAGAAATTAACGAAGATTAATGAAATTGGTTATAAACAATAAGGTTAGAATCCTGTCGAATGACACAAATTTTCGTATCAAAATGTTATCATAAATATTCAGGCCGTTAGAAATAAATATATAATATTGTTTGATTATAAACAGAACATCTACTTAAATACGAGTATCGATCAAAAATAATGTTCAAACAAATAATTTCAAATTGTCGGGTTTATAACCATTTTCGTTAATCTTCGTTAATTTCCGTAATATTATATATAGTGTAGTCGTTCCAGACCTGGCAGCTCGACTCCATACATTTACTTACAGACGAGAAATGGCACGATGAAGCTCCAGCCGCTGTTGTCTTGGATATTTCAAAAGTATTTGATAGGGTTTGAATCGCAGCCTTCTGTGCAAGCTACCGGTCTATGGTATCACTGAACGCTTGTTTAGTTTGATCCAATCTTTCCTATTAAATCGCATAAAGAAGGTTATCTTGAATGGGCACGCCTCCAGAACACAAGTATCTCCCAGAGCTCTATCCTAAACTTAAGGCTCTTTCTCATCTTCATCAATGATCTCGCTGATGTGATTAAATCCCAAGTAGGCATTTACCTTACCGACACAACAATTTACTTTCGCTAAGGTGGACAGAGATAACATCTCTTCTGATCTTGAGAAGGACCTCCAATCTGCAGTGAATTGGGATAAGAAATAGCTCATAAACTTTAATGCTTCCTTAACGAAGCTGCTCTTTATCAACCAACTTAGACAGTTCTACCTGTACCCTAATTAACATGGATCGCTTTCCTCCTATGTAACCATTCATTCTCCTCTTATGTGTCCCCCTGACACCAGTGGCAGTACTGTCTTGATTGCGATGAATTGAGTAAAAAAGAGCTAGTATCCCCGAAACATTACACTGCATCTTCTCGGCCTCATTCTCTAAGCTGACCTTAAGTGGAACGACTACAATGAATCAATAATTAAATCTACCCCTAGGAAGTTTGAATCTCTGTATCAGTCTCAGGGGTTTTTCTCGCCTGAGTCCATCTTCCATGTGTACAAATCAACCATCCGACCATGCACTGAAAAAAAAAGTTTCAAGGATTCGTTTCCAACTCGCTTAACTTCCTAATGCCCCTTTGCACAAATCTAACAACTAGGTCCCACTCCTTTACAGTGAAAACAATCAAGTGTAACCGTAACTTCGACGCCAACAGCTTCTTTTCTCGTATTTCCTGCCTTTGAAACTCTTTTTCGTATACTTCATTTCTCGATAGTTTAAATTCAACGTCAACTGTCACTCTTATCCCTGTGGGTCCCATCCTTTCCCTAACACCCCCATATCTTATTCTTCTACCTTATAGCTCTATTCTCACGCAGCTCTCTTCACACCAGTATTTTCATCCTTCTCTTACCCATTCTTCAACACCCACTGTGACCTGTTCCTCTTTCTCTTCACTCTTCTATTATCAAACCATCTGTGCACCATTAGCATTTCTGCCTTGCCTGGGGTGAGACAGTTATATATGTATATATTATGTATATATATTTATTCATTAGTTTTGGTCATAATTAAATTAAACCAGTACAAAGTTGTATTAAAATCTTTTCGATATATTTATATTGTAGAACTTTTGAATAGTTTTCGTTTGGAAATGAGTTATTTCCGCAACCTAGGGTTCAATCTTTTGGTGTCTTCAGGCAATTTAGAATAATAAACATTTCCGTTTTTCAAATGCAGGAATAGGGATTTTTTACGAACGAGCAATTAAAATTATCAAACAACCTAAATTTTCAAAATTAGGAAAGAGTTATTCAAGAATCTCACAACACTTTCATCCATGTTCGTATGATCCTAGGTTGAAATGCGAAAATAATTAATTTCCAAATGAATATATATATATATATATATATATATATATATATATATTCCACCCTCCTCTCTGTTAATGTTTGCATCCAATGTCCTTTAAATTTCATTTACTTAATTAAAAAATTTAAAAAAAGCGCGAGCTTTTTATGATCAGAGTTTTACCTAGAAATAGGAGCACACTATACACGTAACTATTTTTGAAATGATTAAAAAATCAAGATTTTCGCTGACCGGTTGCACTATACATAGGTAATTTTTGAGAACGGTACAAAATCATGCTTAAAATTTCAGGGGTGACATTATACATGAAGTCAGCTTATACAAGTGTATGTGCGCTACTTCATTTTCCCTTTATCAACAGTATTTTCCTCATTGATTTTAAAATTTCATTTTCTTCTCTTTCTTTTCCATCACAAACAATTTTCTTTCGCGGACATGTTACTTTTCTTTCTTTTTTCTTTTTTTATAATGCATTTTTTTTTCGAAATATATTCCCGAAATAGTGCAACCATCATCTTTAACTTTAATGTGATTTCGACCGGTTGATCTTCTTAACCTTTCGGTATTTTTAAATTATCAACCCACCCCTATTCAGGCGCCATGGTGAAATTCGATCAGCATTTATTGAATTAGCCCAACAAATCAATCTTAAGTCTATTGATTTGTTATTTCAAAGGCCTTGAAATAAGCACAAAGCACGGTAAGGCTGATATGAAAGGGTGATCTTTTGCTCGAATTCTGTCGGGGTCCAGCCGGCAAGAGAAGAATATATATTTGACACATATACGAAGTCTCATATGAAAATACCTACACAAATACACACACGAAGATGATGGTGAGATTAAAGAAACTAGCGAGAGCCTTTTCTCAACATATAAAAAAAAACAATATATTGCGATGGTGGGAAGAGGAGATTCTTGGTATGGCCGAAAACCTTTCTGTGGCGCTTTAGATATATATCGAATATCAGTCTGGCAGTCAAAAATGATTACTGAACTTAGCGTCTATTAAAATATGGGTACCCATAAAAATAAACAGAGCGTCTATTTAAATACCGGTATCCATTAAAAATAACGTTTAATGTGATAAAAATCTGTTGGATTATAAAATAAAACTCCATTACGTCTCTATGATCGGTTTGTTTATATTTCGGATATAAAATTTAACAAATATGAATTTCCTGGAATCAAATGAATATTTGAAAAAAAAAAAACCTTTAATCGCGGTTCCTTGTCAGATGTCTTCAATAAAACATGTATAAAAGAAGATCTGCTGCTCAAATATAGTGTATACAGACATATGCATTTATATATATATATATATATATAATGATATAATAAAGACCTCCAAGGAAGCGTTTTCAAGAATAGATTAGTATATATGAATCTAGTTGTTTATTCTGAGCCCTCCCCACGTTTGCAAGAAAAAGACGTAAGAAAAGGAAAGTAATATGTTTTAACCCCCCCCCCCCATTCGATAGACTATTTAAAATCAATTTAGGAAATATTTTCTGAAATTAGTAAGCGAGTATTTCTACACCCCATCTTTAATAGAAATACTCTTAAAATTAGTTATTCCTGCACACGCAGTATGGACAATATTATTATTTTCCACAATAAGAAAAGACTAATGCTAAAATTGGTATTTTACAATCTTGCGATTGCAGGTTCATCAACAACTCTCCGGTGGAAGGCAAATGTAGGTCTTCCCAAGTATTCTACCAAGCCTATATATCCCCCATAAATAACAGAAAAAATTATCAGGTTTACTTTAGAATTCTGGCTGGAAAATTTTAGCAACGTTACTACTTTCATAAACACACCTTTTTCGACATTTTAAAATTCCAGACGTTTCTTTTTCAAAGTCTTTGGGAAATGAAAGAAAAGGAACTCAATCTAATAGTGAGTTGAAAACTAATAGTTTCGACCTGTACCCCCAATAATATTTACGATTGATGCAATCTATGTTTAGTTGAAAAATAAAAATAATAAAATATCGTAAGCAAAATTTGCTTTTAAACTTTAGAAAATAATTCATAAGCAAATGTCGCCATAAATCCAAATTTCTAAACTTAAAATTTTAAATTTAGAAAAAAATCCCTTATATATTATTCCCAGTTTAATTTTTTTTTAAATACTTGTTTTCTTTTATTTCTTCTTATTAAGAGGATAATAAATTTTAATATAATATTGTAGTTAACATCGTTTAACCCTTACTTTTTCTAGTTTAACCGTTCGATATAAGCCGGCGCTAAAATTTTAAACTTAATTAATCAAGAAATTTATTTCCCCCAATATAATCATACACAACAGAATACGTAAAATAACGTCTCCAGTTCTTTAAAATCTTTTTCACTCTAATTTTACTTTTTTTCATTTCGGATCTAACTGTTTATTTTAAATTTATTTATTTATTATTGTTTTCTTTTTTAAATGAAATTTTACCGATTTAGTTTTGCAATAATACAATCATGATCTTGAATGTATTTTAATTGAAATTATATTCTATAATATTAATAATTGTAAATTATTAAGATCAAGGACGTATCCCTATATATATATATATATATATATATATATATATATATATATATATATATAAATATAGTAGCTACTCCGGCATTTACGTACCGCTCATTGGGTAATGAATTGGAGCAATCTAGCTATTGGGCGTGTTTATACTCGCTAAAAATGCTGCCGTATTCTACTTGACGCTCGTGGCCTAGGGGTAGAATCGCTGCCTAACGCCAATTCGATCAGGTTTCAATCCTGGTTTAGGTAAGCGACCGGAGGCTAAGCCGTAGTGATGAGCTGTAATACGGCGAAACAGATCGGTCTGCGGATGACTATAGTATATATATACATTTTTTCCCCATTATAAATATATTTATATCAACAGTATTATACAATAATTGATGTCATCTCAAATTTAATTTCTTATATTTAATCTAAATTTTAATGTTTTTTATAATAATTGTTTTTCTTCTCCTTAACAATATAATTTCATTTATTATAGATTAACTTCCTGGTTTTCCTTCCTCCCTTTTTTTATTGCTGAGGCAAATGTTTAACATAAATTATTTTGATCTTAACATTATTTAAATTCATTTATTTTTAACTGAAACGGAAAAAAATTTGAAAAATTTAAAAAGGCCGGGTAAAACTCGCCATCTTGCCTTTCTAAATACATTTTCATCTTTTTGTTAATAGATCCATCACGATTTATTCCATATCTGTTTGCCGGCGTTTCCTCATGTCAGCCAATCCGACACACTTTTTCCTTTTTCTTTCTCAAAAGAAATAAATACATAATACTGTTTGATTATAAACAGAATATTTACTTAAATACGAGCATCAATCAAAAATAATGTTCAAACAAATCATTTCATATATATATATATATATATATATATATATATATATATATATATATATATATATACTACCGGATACACCAGTGTTTTTAAAAAAAATTATGTATTTCATACTACTTTTAGTATTTATTGCCAATAATTGTAAATGAAAATAGAATCGTTCTTTTGTTAATACTGCACAATAACAAGTGCATAAAATGAATTTATAAATATTTAATAATTACCTATATTCCAGTTTCATCTATGAAAGAAGAAAGAAAATTTAGAGTGTTTTGGACGAGTTCATCTTTGCTTCCTTGCCTTGTAAAATTTTGCAAAGTGATAATAACAAAAGAACCATTCCATTTCATTTAGAATTATCCACTTGGCAATAAATACTAAAAATAATATGAAATACATCATTTCTTTTAAAAACTCGGATGGCTTATTAATTATGGCCGGTAGTGTATATATATATTAAATCCAAAAGGATGATCAGATAGGTAAATCCCAAAAACCCAATATTAATTCATTAACATTAAGAATGATCAAGGAGTAAATAAAATTTTCGTAGAATTGGCTATTCAACAGATTTAAATATCGAAATTTTGTTTTATTTATTTCATATATATATATATATATATATATATATACTAGCCGTATAGCTCGGCGTTGCTCGGGTGTAATGAAAGCTTTAAAACTAATCCATGGTCCTGGAGCTCGGACTCAGCCTAAAGAATATTTGTGTGAAGTTTGATGAGAATCCGATAAAAATTGTGGATATGTATAAAGGACATACAGACAAACAGACACACACACACACAAACATCTTGCCTTTTCGAACGCTTTGGAGATATCCAAGGCAACGGTTCGGGCTTCGCCATTCTGGTCAAGTGCCCGGTATATGTAATCAGTAATGGTCGTTAGCATATCAGCAGTAGACCCGGTGAAGCGAAACCCGTACTGTTTGTCAGAGAGAAGCCTGTGGGCCGTGAGATGCTGAATCACCTCGGCGTTGATAATGGCTTCGAAAACTTTGCCAAAGATCGGAAGGAGACTAACAGGACGGTAATTGGCGGGGTCTGAGGGCTCGCCAGTATTCTTAAATATAGGAACTACACAGGAGGATTTCCAACAGGCAGGAAAACAGGAAGCAGATAGGCAGAGGTTATAGAGTTTAGAGAGGACAGAGGAGAGTTCTGGGGCACAATTCTTCAGTACTATGACTAGGATTCCGTCACCACCGCTCGCTTTGCGTGGGTCATGTTGTGCAATTATCTTGGCGACCAGCGAGGGTGCAATGCGGACGTTATTTAGTTGAGCCTTAGTTCTGGGTGGGAAGTCGGGTGTACGTATTCCTAACGAGTCCACTGTCGAATTGGTGGAGAATCTACAGGCAAAGCATTCAACCTTGTCCGCCGGGGAGGTGAGAACTTCAAATTCATTGATTAGTGGGGGTATTGAAGTCTTACTCTTGTTGAGCACGCTTTTGCAGAGTCGCCAGTAATCTTTGGAGCCAAACTTAGAGCATGCTATGCGTTGCCTCATTCTGGTAGCAAACGACCTCTTAGCTTCGTTCAGTACTTTTTTACACTTATTCCGTGCTGAGGCGAAAAGGCGCCTGTTTTGATTCGACGAGCAGCTTCGATAGAGCCGGAAGAAATGGTTCCGGTGGGCAATGACGGCCGAGCAAGCGGGTGAGAACCAGAGGGACGAATTTGATTTTAGCCGGAATTTCCTGGGCGGGATAAAAGCATCGATGCCAGCTTTAACCCAAGAGGAGTCCTCGGAGGCACAGTCTTCAATAGGAAGATCGAAGACGTTGTTCCAGGGGACGTCGCAGAGGAAGTCTCGGAACGAGTCCCAGTCTGCTCTCTGGTAGCAGTATGATATTCTGCTGGTCTGGTTTTCTTGGGTAGAGTTAGCGCGGATTGAGATGTTGACGGAAACTACGGCGTGGTCAGAGGTTCCCAGGGGGCAGAGCTGCCTGGTAGTGCAGGATTCTGGAATGGAAGTAAAGCAAAGGTCGAATAAAGAGTCCCTTCCGTTAGGATTATTAGAGAAACGCGTGGGGAAGTCCACCACTTGCGTTAGACCTTGGGTTATTGAAAAATACATGGTGTGGACACCAGCAAGGACGGTGGCTAAGTTTTCAAGCCACTTAGTGTGGTGGGCGTTAAAATCGCCAAACACAAATATATGGACAGATGGGTGAGAAGAAATGGCCCTGTCAATATTAGTAGAGATGCTATCAAGTACCGTACAGTCAAAGGAGGAGGGGGAGCGGTAGAGGAAGAAGAGATAGCTAACCGAGCTTAGAAGTGAGAGACGGAAGCACATGAAAGAATGATCCAGGTATTCAAGAGATGTGACCCTGGCTAGAGGGAGTTGTTCGCTGACATATATACCAAGCCCATGCATATGGACATTGGAGTTCTTCCTGAAGAGAGGAAGGTAACCAGGAACGAACAGCTCCGAAGAGGGGATAGAAG